>SJYV01020350.1:2685649-2697699 GCA_006410875.1 Neotragus pygmaeus | reverse complement strand
TTCAGCTATTTCAAATCCTAAAAGATTTGAAGTTAAAGTGCTGTTAAAGTGCTGCACTCAATATGCCAGCAAATCTGGAAAACTCAGCAGTGGACACAGGACTGGAAAAGGTCAGTTTTCATTCCAATTCCAAAGAAAGGCAATGCCAAAGAATGTTCAAACTACTTCATGACTGCACTCATCTCACATGCTAGCAAATTAATGCTCAAAATTCTCCAAGCCAGGCTTCAACAATACGTCAACCATGAACTTCCAAATGTTCAAGCTGGATTTAGAAAAGGCAGAGGAACCAGAGATCAAATTGCCAACATCTGTTGGATCATAGAAAAAGCAAGAGAGTTCCAGAAAAACATCTACTTCTGCTTTATTGATTATGCCAAAGCCTTTGATTGTGTGGATCACAGCAAACTGGAAAATTCTTTAAGAGATGGGAATACCAGGTCACCTGGCCTGCCTACTGAGAAATCTGTATGCAGGTCAAAAAGCAACAGTTAGAACTAGACATGTAACTATAGACTGTTTCTAAATTGGGAAAGGAGTACATTAAGGTTGTATAATGTCACCCTGCTTATTTAACTTATGTGCCGAGTACATCATGTGAAATGCCGGGCTGAATGAAGCACAAGCTATAGTCATGATTTCCAGGAGAAATATCCATAACCTCAGATATGCAGATGACACCACCCTTATGGCAGAAAGTGAAGAGGAACTCAAGAGCCTGTTGATGAAAGTGAAAGAGAAGAGTGAAAAAGTTGGATTAAAACTCAACATTCAGAAAACAAAGATCATGGCATCTGGTCCCATCACTCCATGCAAATAGATGGAGAATCAGTGTAAACAGTGAGAGACTTTATTTTCTTGGGCTCCAAAATCACCACAAATGGTGACTGCAGCCATGAAATAAAAAGACACTTGCCCCTTGGAAGAAAAGCTATGACCAACCGAGACAGCATATTAAAGAGCAGAGACAATATTTTGCCGACAAGTGTCCGTCTAGTCAAAGCTCTGGTTTTTCCAATGGTCATGTATGGATGTGCTGCTGCTGGATGTGAGAGTTGGACTATAAAGAAAGCTGAGCACCAAAGAATTGATGCTTTTGAACTGTGTTGGAGAAGACTCTTGAGAGTCCCTTGACTGCAAGAAGTTCAAACCAGTCAGTCCTAAAGAAAATCAGTCCTTAATATTCATTGGAAGGACTGATGCTGAAGCTGAAGCTCCAATACTTTGGCAACCCAATGTGAAGACCTGACTCATCAGAAAAGACCCTAATGCTGGGCAAGAATGAAGACAGGAGGAGAAGGGGATGGCAGAGGATGAGATGGTTGGATGGCATCACCAGCTGGATACACATGAGTTTGAGCAAGGTCCAGGAGTTGGTGATGGACACGGAAGCCTGGAGTGCTGCAGTCCATGGGGTCACAAAGAATCAGCTATGACTGAGTGACTGAACTGAACTGAAATGTCTATGAGGTTACATAGAAGGAACTCCAAGCTTAGATTTCTATTTTCAAAAGCAATGCTTTTTCTACCATGTCAAGCTGATAGAAGATTTCCTTTCTCTATCTTTGTACCTTCTATTTCTTCGTCTCTACCTGCCTTGGTTTACAGTAAGCTAAGACCTAAAGTTTTTGTCCTGTTCTTCAAATACAACAATCAAGTCTTGGCTTCACACTAAATTTACATTTCTTGTTTTCAGAATCAAGGAACACCAACAAATAAAAGATATCATTTTAAAACACCACCTAGAAATACTACTAATAACTAACGCTAAGTAGTATTTAATTTGGGCTTCCCTGGTGGCTCTGTGATAAAGAATCTGCCTGCCAATGCAGGGGATATGGATTTGATCCCTGGGTTGGAACGATCCCCTGGAGAAGGAAATGGCAACCCACACCAGAATTCTTGCCTAGGAAATTCTATGGATAGAGGAACCTGGGGAACTACAGTCCATGGGGTCACAAAAGAGATAGATACAACTTAGTGAATAAACAACAAATATTCAGTTTATCTCTACATAAAGATATAGCAATGAGAATAAAGACTATTATTATTTTATATTCTTCATGCTTTTAAATACTCCCATTATGGATTATTTTGCATACTATTTAAAATAAATTGTTATTCTCACTTTTCTTTTAATTTAGCAAACTGGAAGGAAACTGCTTTGACACTTAAAGATATTTCTCAACTTCAGACAAAGCTCTATTTATTATTATATATATATTTAAATATATGAAAATCAGTCATGTCCAGTGCTTTGTGACCCAGCCTGCCAGACTCCTCGGTCCATCAGATTCTCCAGGCCGGAATACTGGAATGCAGAGTGGGTAGCCTTTATCTTCTCCAGGGGAATCTTCCCAACCCAGGGATCGAACCCAGGTCTCCTGTACTGCAGTTAGATTCTTGACCATTTGAGGCTTACAAGTCTTTAAATGCCTTTTGGTTGACAAGATTTCATTAGTTGTTTTTACTCAGGAAGGCTCATATTTGAAAATATTTGCCTGTAGCTTTGCATTTGATGTATTATTTGGCTGTGTTTAATTTTCTTTTAGAATTGTATAGACTCAGCTCCATTGTCCTCTGACACTAATTGGTGACACAGAGAACTTCAGGGGTAAGTTTAATTTTCCTCCTTATTTGCAATTTTGTCATGCCTGGATGCTTAGCAGGTCTATCTTGTGTAAGTCGTTATTTCTGGAAACATGCACTATTATTTGTTCTGAATATTCAGTTCCTCCTTTCTTTGAAGTTCTCTGTTTTACAAATTATCCTATGATTTAATGCCACCTAGTCTGAGTCTCTAAGAATTTCTCTTCTTTCATAAACAATCACTCTGATATCACATAGCTTTGTTTTGTCACAAATGTCAATTATCTAATACTTATCTGTTTCTTTTTGTTTCTAATGATCTATCACTTCCATATTGATATTGTTTTATTGTCCATCTTTTTATATAATTATCTTATTTAGGCATTTTCAATAAAATATTAAATATGTAAATATGTATTGAATATATATATTTGAAGACATATTCTTGTTTGGCATATTTTTCTCAGACTGAATTCATCTGTTTTTTTCATGTCATGTTCATTTCTTGGGTGCATATTTGATTATGTGTTTAGCTATAGTTATTTTGTTTTAAAAGTCATGTCATTTTGAGGATCAGTTTTCTCAAATCTGCCATGATCATCCTGGCTTTCCATTGAATTCCTAAATTACTGGGAATCTATTTGTCTTCTTGTAGAAATATTCTGCAGTTAGATTATTCTAGTGGAAGGGAGGGGGAAATCTCTGTGAGGCTTTAGTTCCATCTTTGTTGGAGTGTTGCTTTGTTTTCTAATATGTTTTAAAATTCCCTGTATCATTCATATCCCATAGTAGGAACTATATATCTCATTTCCATGTGTGGCTATTCTGAAGGTTTAACCATTAGCCCTGTTCATTAGAGTAGATTGCTATTTCCTTCTCCAGGGGATCTTCCCAACCCAGGGATTGAACCCAGGTCTCCCACCTTGTAGACAGACGCTTCACCATCTGAGCCACTAGGGAAGTCATCCCTGTTTATAATGGATCTCTAAGAAAAAACATATGTATATATACATAAACATATATACATATGTTTTTAATCCTACAGATTTGAAATGTATTTCCTTGGTGTGCCTATTAGTAATTTCAGATTAGGGAGTATTGATGAGACATCTCAGAATTTTACTGACTTTGCTTATGTTCCTGTACCATACTTTTAAGCCCCAGGATTGAGAGCAGGAGCTGTCAAAAATTCTCGATGCCCTCTTTGACAGTCATGTCTATCCTTTGTGAGCCTAATAATATATTTAGTTCTTGCTTACCTGCTGCTAGTAGATTTTTTTTTTTTTTTTTTGCTGACACTTTTTATTTTGTTGCTGGTGGTTGTGTTAGATAATTGAAACTAAAATGTGTGACCCAGATTTACTCTGCCATCTAACCTATAGGTTTTCAGAGCTAAATTTCATGCTTACTTGTAGTAATCATCTCAATTCTGGTTCGTGGCAAAACTATGTCCCAGCTTCATCTATGTGGTGTTGAATCCTCACGGTCCTCATCACCATTCCCATCACCATCAAATTCCATATGTGTTTTAAATCAAACTTGCCTCAAATAACTGTAGGAACATGGAACTGTAGAAGGTAAGAGGGAAAACAGATATTATCTACTTAGGTCCTTCCAGTTTGCAGTTGAAGAAAATGGAGAAATTAAGTGGAAGTGACATTCACACAGCTGACTATTTTCCAAGGAAGTTCTAGACAAATTAAGTGGACAAATTAAGTGGAAGTGACATTCACACAGCTGACTATTTTCCAAGGAAGTTCTAGATTATGAATGAGACCATATCAGTATAACAGAAAAAGGACCATTTTGGACACAGATAAACTTATGTTTGCATCTCACCTCTGCTACAAACAAGTATGTGAACTTAAGTTATTTCATCTCCATTTACCTCATTCTTCTCATCTGTGAAAACCTGAGAGAGTTTTGAGAAAGATTTAAGGGAGTGATGATATAAAGTGTTTAGCACTGTGTCTTATATAGTAATCTCTTAATAAATGGTGATAAGCATTATTATTGAGTGAGTTTGTAGAACTAATTATTGGCTGTACTAACAAAACATTACTGTGAAAGAAACAATATCATAATTCAATGGTTAAAATGACAGTACTTCCTCATTTGCCCTGAGTGTGTGGATTAGGTAGAAGCTGAGTGATCTAGACTAGGCTCAGTTAGTTCTTCTACCCTTGGCTGGGCTGCTCTACCTGTGTGTGGCCTACTGGGGTTTAGTTGATCTTGGGGGGGCCTCAGCTAGCCTGTTCTGCTTTTCTTAGGTGGGTTGACTCACATGCATTTAGTTTTCTGGAGGTTGGATGATTATGACTAGGCCCAGCTCAGGGTGGCTCTGTTTTATGTGTCTCTCATTGTCTCCTGAGACCAAGGAGCTAGTCCAGGCACATAGTTCTCACGACTACAGCAGAGAAATAAGAGAGTAAGCAAAACTATGTGAGCTTCTTAGGGCCCAGGCTCAAAACCAGAACTCCTACCTAATGCTTTTGGCCAAAGTCAGTTTCACAGGTTAAGCCAAAGTCAAGAGACTAGAGTATGAAACAAGATGAGACAAAGAATTGTTATACAAAACACAATCCATTGTTAAGACCAAGTGAGGTCTAGAATGCTGAAGAGAGACAGACATAAAGTTTGAACTACGGAATCAGACTGACCAAGATTTAAGGCCTAGATTACCTAGTTTACAAATGATCTCTGTGACTTTGCTCAAGTTATTTAATTCTTATTAAAATCATTTTCTTAATCTGGAAAATGGAGAAAAGCACTTGCCATGCAATATTGTGAGCTCAGAAAGAATGTATTGTATTGTTTGGCACATAATATTTAATAGTCGCTATTGGTAGTATTACTTCCTACTTCCAATCTTGGGTTCTTCCCTTTATACAATATCAGGATGTGTTATTATTTTAAAACTTAAAAAAATACATCTCTCTCCATGTTAACAAATGCTTATTTATTTTCATCTTAAGAGGAAAAATAGTTGCTAATGCTTCTTGTTGATGTTTTCCTCTACTAAATGCAAACAAGTAAATACTGACCCTAATGAAAGCATGTTTAATGAAAAATTCAGGTTGATTGATTTGCTAATTAGCACCAATTAGACTTTGAAGGGACAGGTGAATGATGCTTTCATACAAATATTTGAATGTGATACAGCCCATCAGGTTTACAGAAAAGAGTTAGTGCCAGAAAGTCAGAAACTGATGAAATGTATCCTGTTTAAGAGAATTCACTGGGAACATGAGCTAACATGCAGGCTTACATAATGTGGAGGTCAAGAGAATGCTGTACAGGGGCAAACAGAAAGATGAGATGAATGGTTGGAAAATACCATTAATCAGAAGAGAAAGTTGGCATTCTGCATTATGAATCTATTAGCAGTTCAGCTAAGTCATCTCCAGGATTCTGTAATTAAGTGGGATTTACCCAGCACTTTGCTTTTGGAAGTCTTCCCTGATAGCTCAGCTGGCAAAGAATTTGCCTGCTCTGGTTCGATTCCTGGATCAGGAAGATCCCCTGGAGAAGGGACAGACTGCCCACTCCAGTATTCTTGGGCTTCCCTGGTAGCTCAACTGGTTAAAAAAAAAAATAAAAATCTGTCTGTAATGTGGGAGACCTCGGTTCAATCCCTGGGTTGGGAAGATACCCTGGAGAAGGGAAAGGCTACCCATTCCAGTATTCTGGCCTGGAGAATTCGTGGATTCTACAGTCCATGGGGTCACAGAGAGTAGGACGCTACTTTCACTTTCAGACAAAACTAATGAAAAGCTCTTTCTTGAAGAAGGAAATGGCAACCCACTCCAGTATTCTTGCCTGGAAAAACCCATGGACAGAGGAGCATGATAGGCTACAGTCCCTGGGGTCACAAAGAGTCAGATACGACTGAGCGACTTCACTTCTGCAAGGAATTCAATGCAATTCAGTAAACGTTTCCTGAGTATGTTCCCTATACCCACCATTGGAGATAAAAGGGAAGAGCCAGAGAGAATCTCTGTTCTCAAGTAACACATAATCTAGTGGAGGCATCAATCATATATACAAAATAATAATAACCAAGAGCTGTGGATGCACAGAAAAAATATAAATGAATCTGAGTATATTTAAATTGAGTGCTGATAATGAAGATGATTTTGACAGATTTGGAAAGGAGAGTAAAGTTATAATTAATCAAATTAATATCAAACCAGTCCATCCTAAAGGAAATCAGTCCTGAATGTTCACTGGAATATTCATTCATCCAGTGTAAGCTGAAACTCCAATACTTTGGCCACCTAATACGAAGAACTGGCTCATTGGAAAAGATCCTGATGCTGGGAAAGATTGAAAGCAGGAGGGGAAGGGGACGACAGAAGATGAGAAGGTTGGATGGCATCACTGACTTGATAGACATTAGTTTGAGCTTGCTCTGAGAGTTGGTGATGGACAGGGAAGTAAGCCTGGTATGCTGCAGTCCATGGGGTCCCAAAGAGTTGAACACAACTGAGCAACTGAACTGAACTGAATTGAAATTAATATGAGATTTCTGGCTCTTCCAAGGGATAAGGGGAGAGACAGGTTATGGAACATCCACAGCAGAAAGATGCATAGTTCAGGTTGTATTAAAACAATTTGCTTGGCATGTACTGAAACTGTTAAGCATTGCACTGACAGACTTTGTCCTTATCTCTCTCGCACTTCTAGTGAGGTTGGTACAATGCAGGCTCTTGGGGACCAAAGAAACTGATGTTCTCTGATTTTTTGAGGCAGTGAACTCACTCATGATGAGCTGTGTTCTAAAAGGATAACTGATAACTGAATTGGGACTGAGAACTATCCCCCTGATAATATGGTACTTGCTTTCACTGAACTTGCATTCCAATGAGTGTAGCAGACACTAACTAAACAAACAGAAAAGATAAAAGCAGATGGCAATAAATGCACTGAAAGAAAAAGGGGCACTAGGGAGAACTCGGAAAGGACTCTTCAAAGTGTTGAGATAAAAGGAATGTGAAAATCAAGGAGAAAGACATTCTGGGCAGAAGGGAGAGTAGATACAAGAATATAAGAATTCTGAGCTAAAAAACTGTTTGGCATGTTGAAGAACCAGAATGCAAACCAGTGAATATAATGGTTCAACTTGTGGTATGAGATTAAATTGAAGAGGTGGCAGGAGAAAGGTCAAGTGAGCTTTGTAGGTCATGGGGGCAAGTTTGGGTTTTATCATCAGAGGAAGCCATTGAATTATTTTAAGCACGGTTATACTGTATTCTGTTTTTAGAGTTTAAAGACAAATTTAGCTGCTGTGTAGCAAATAGTGGGACAGGCTATCTGTTGTCACCTGAGTGCCACCACCATGTCCTTCTAGGGCTCTTGATTCTGTTTCTCAGCATCGCCTCCCATGTTTGATCCTGGGCTACATTTTGCCAAGGAATGCAAAATGTGTGATATCTGTAAAGTGGAGGTGAATTAGAAGCTTTGTTCTCTAGAGGTGAAAACAGCAGATGCATGTGCACATGTGGGCATCACAGAACTCCCAGCCAAGTCCTGAAAACTACCCCTTTCATGGCTATTGATTAAGACTCTTGGGGAGCTTCTCAGACTTTCCCAGAATGATGACAACTTTCAGAAAATCTTAGAAAACCCACCAGATTTTGTCCTACAGGCTGAGGTCTTCAGTGTTGTCTTCTCTGACCTTCAGCTTCCATTTCTCTGGCATCTGCCCCCACTCCACAGCTCTTTCAACAACCCCATAAGCCCCTACACTATGTTAAACTCTTTGTTTCTGGAATGCATAGCTTCTGTTTAGCAACTCATAGGGAAAAAAAAAAAAACTGGAAAGCATTAGAGCTATGAGAGGGCACAATGAGGACACTACAGAGACCTGGAGAAAAATGATGGACTTGAGACATGCGTGGTAGAAGCACAAAAACATTACATATGGATTGTTTGGGACAAAGAAGCAGAGAAGGAATGGAGGATGTCGTCTATATTATTAGCTTGATTAGGGTGCCACTTAATGAGATGAGGAAGTTTAGTATTGAACAGATTATGCAGACATATATCCTAAAAAAAAAACCTTGAAGAGGGAAATAGCTGGCCAAGACCAAGAACTTTCTAGAATGGCATTATGGCTCTAGGATCATTAGGGATGTAGGGAACTTTGGGGGAAAAGAGTCAGTCAAGGGAAGATATATTTTTACTTTTTTATGTTCACTAAAGGAAAAGAATTGATAAGTTGGCTTAAGGAATCACAGAAGCAAGTGCCTTGTAGCAGGAAGAGTATTTTTCCTTGAGTTGAAGAGAACTGAGTTCAACCTTGACTAAAACTTATTAGCTATGTGTAACTTTGAGGTAGCTGTCTAACCTGTTTGGCCAGGTGACATAGTGGTAAAGAATCCACCTGCCAATGCAAGAGATGCAGGTTCAATCCCTGGGTCAAGAAGATCCCCTAGAGTAGGAAATGGCAGCCCACTTCAGTATTCTTGCCTGGAAAATTCCATGGACAGAGGAGACTTGGTAGGCTACAGTCCATGGGGTTGCAAAGAGTCAGACATGAGTAGCACTATCTTTATATTAGAGATAATTTCAATGTCTACCATAAAATATCAAATTAAATTATGGATATCAAGTACCTGGTGATAAATAATATCCTTTATACTTGAATGCATATTTGTTGAAAAACTACTAAATACTAGACACTGTGCCAAGCAATTTGGATATAAATTCTCCTGAAAAGTTAAGGGTGCTACTAATCAGATTATGAAAAGCCGTGGCCCACTCTGGAGTCTTAGGGAAAGTTTCCTGTGAAGTGATGTTTGAGTGAGACTCTGGAAGTTGAATAGGAATCACCTTGATATACACAATGGAAGTTTTTATCAGGTGGAGGATGGAAAAAAGATGAAGAACATTCCCAGTCACAAGTACAATATTGTAGAGGGCACTAAAACAGGGTACAGAAAAGTACATTTGCTGCTCAGAAGAGACAAGTGTGGCTGCAGCTAAAAATTTGCAGGTAAAAAGGATAGAAAGACTTCTAGGATTTTTCCTTCTAATCCAGGCCAGCTCTCAAGAGTGAAATAAAGACAATGAATAACAGCAGACATTTCATTCAGCCAAAATCACAATTATTACTTGATGAGCAGTTACCATTTGTCAAGCACTGCATTAAGCACCTAACTCTTGTTTCGAGAACTATTATGTCTCAGACACTGGCGTATGATGATGAAAAAGACAAGCAGTTGCTCTGTCTTAACTCAAATTTTACTTATTTAATTATCATAGTAATCAATTGAAGTTAGAGGTGAAGCCTAGATAGATCAACAACTTACCAAGCTCATACAGCTAGGAAATATTATAGTTATTTTTCCATCTATTCATTTGCTCTCCACATATTTATTATGCACCTACCCTGTGCTGGGCACTGTTCTAGGTTCTTTGGACATCAGTTCAGTTCAGTTGCTCAGTCACGTCCGACTGTTTGCGACCCCAGGGACTGCAGCACTCCAGGCCTCCATGTCCATCACACCAGGCCTCCGTGTCCATCATCAACTTCCAGAGTTTACCCAAACTCATGTCCATTGAGTTGGTGATGCCATCCAACCATCTAATCCCCTGTCATGTCCTTCTCCTCCTGCCTTCAATCTTTCCCAGCATCAGGGTCTTTTCAAAGGCTGGAAGCAAAGAAGATGTCTCAAAGAATATACATCCTAGTAGGTTAGTCCAACAATAAACGGTAGACATAATATGTGAATTACATCACAGGTTAGAAAATGATACATTCTTTGAACGAGGAATAAGAGCAGAGTGAGAGAAACTGGAAATTCCGGCATCTCAAGGTTGATAGAATATTGTGGTGGGATTCCTTGAAGAGATGGCATTTGAGAACTTGGTGAAGGTGTGGGGAAGTTAGACTTGTGCCAGTCTGGTGCCTTAGTTTGCTCAGGCCACCATAACCAAATACCATAGTGTGGGTTGTTTAAACAACAGAAATGTATTTCTCAGTTTTGGAGGCTGGGAAGTCCAAGATCAAGACGTCAGCTGATTCCATTTCTGAGGAAGACTCTCTTCCTGGTTTGCATGTGGCTGCCTGCTCATCGTGCCCTCTCACGGCATATAGAGAGAGAGAGGGAGAGAGAGGCTCTTCCTCTTCTTGTAAGGGCATAGTTCTGTCTCATTAGGGTCCTGCCCTTTCAACTTCATTTCATGTTAACTACCTCCTAAAGACCCTGTCTCCTAATACAGTCAAACTAAAGGTTAGGGTTTGGTTTCTTTTTTCTTTTTTTTTTCCAGGGCTCTAACCAGTCCATTNTTGCCTGGAGAATCCCAGGGACGGGGGAGCCTGGTGGGCTGCCATCTATGGGGTTACACAGAGTTGGACAAGACTAAAGCAACCTAGCAGTGCAGCAGCAGCAGTAGTAAAGCACCAATCTGCCAATGGAGAAGACATAGGCATGTGGGTTCAATCCCTGGGTCATAGATTTTATATTAAAATTTTTTTGATCAATACTGAAAAAAGTAAACACCGGCATCACAGTCCTGTAATTTAACAAGGCTGTGGGTCTCACACTTGAGTGAGCATTAGAATCCTATAGCCATATGATCAAAGACAGAGCTCAGATCTCTACCACCAGAATGCTAATTCAGTAGCATAGGGTGGGCCCTTAGTATCGGCTTCAACAAGGTTCCCAAGGCATTGGTGGTGCTCCTCAAGGGATCACACTTTGAAAAACATGAAAAGGAAAGCAGCTGTCTTCCCAGGGGGATGTGTTCTGTCCAGTTTCCATCATCCCCACCATTCCTTATTGTCCCCGTGCCTCCATCACCATCCCAAATACTTCCATTCACATAACTCACTTGTCCTGGAGGGGATTTGAAATGGCAACCTGAGAGTGGGCTCAGAGTAGGTGTTGATAAAAGATAGCTTGCTCTTCCTTAACAATCTTATCACTTAAATACTATTCCCTTTTTAGAGATGCAGATACTGAACTTCAGCTATGGAAAAGTGACTTGATGGAAGATAAACAGCTGAAAATTAGGGAAAAGACACTGACCTGTTAATCAAGTGTCCCCAGATATTTCAACATCACTAATACACAAGCATACAAACCGCTCCCAGGCAAATCTATTTGATAGTAACGCAGATGATGCAGCAGAGACTTTGGACATGACTTCATGGGTATCAATCACATTTACAAGAATACGAGTTGAGTGCCAGCATTTCCAGCAGCATTCAGGCAGGCCAGGTTCCAAAGACTCTCAAAGTGGAGATGGGGTGGAGGATTAAGATGAGTCATGTATGGATGGTAGAGTTGGACTGTAAAGAAAGCTGAGTGCCAAAGAATTGATGCTTTTGCACTGTGGTGTTGGAGAAGACTCTTGAGAGTCCCTTGGACTGCAAGGAGATCCAACTAGTCCATCCTAATGGAGATCAGTCCTGGGTGTTCACTGGGAGAACTGATGTTGAAGCTGAAAGACCA
>SJYV01020350.1:2591239-2685080 GCA_006410875.1 Neotragus pygmaeus | reverse complement strand
CAGAGTTTACCCAAACTCATGTCCATTGAGTTGGTGATGCCATCCAACCATCTAATCCCCTGTCATGTCCTTCTCCTCCTGCCTTCAATCTTTCCCAGCATCAGGGTCTTTTCAAAGGCTGGAAGCAAAGAAGATGTCTCAAAGAATATACATCCTAGTAGGTTAGTCCAACAATAAACGGTAGACATAATATGTGAATTACATCACAGGTTAGAAAATGATACATTCTTTGAACGAGGAATAAGAGCAGAGTGAGAGAAACTGGAAATTCCGGCATCTCAAGGTTGATAGAATATTGTGGTGGGATTCCTTGAAGAGATGGCATTTGAGAACTTGGTGAAGGTGTGGGGAAGTTAGACTTGTGCCAGTCTGGTGCCTTAGTTTGCTCAGGCCACCATAACCAAATACCATAGTGTGGGTTGTTTAAACAACAGAAATGTATTTCTCAGTTTTGGAGGCTGGGAAGTCCAAGATCAAGACGTCAGCTGATTCCATTTCTGAGGAAGACTCTCTTCCTGGTTTGCATGTGGCTGCCTGCTCATCGTGCCCTCTCACGGCATATAGAGAGAGAGAGGGAGAGAGAGGCTCTTCCTCTTCTTGTAAGGGCATAGTTCTGTCTCATTAGGGTCCTGCCCTTTCAACTTCATTTCATGTTAACTACCTCCTAAAGACCCTGTCTCCTAATACAGTCAAACTAAAGGTTAGGGTTTGGTTTCTTTTTTCTTTTTTTTTTCCAGGGCTCTAACCAGTCCATTCTGAGGGAGATCAACCCTGGGATTTCTTTGGAAGGACTGATGCTAAAGCTGAAACTCCAGTACTTTGGCCACCTCATGTGAAGAGTTGACTCATTGGAAAAGACTCTGATGTTGGGAGGGACTGGGGGCAGGAGGAGAAGGGGACAACCGAGGATGAGATGGCTGGATGGCATCACAGACTCGATGGACGCGAGTCTGAGTGAACTCCAGGAGATGGTGATGAACAGGGAGGCCTGGCGTGCTACGATTCATGGGGTCGCAAAGAGTCGGACACGACTGAGCAACCGAACTGAACTGAGCTGAACATAGGATTTTGGAGGGAATGTGATTCAGTCTATGGCATCTGGGGAAGTGCCTTCAAGCAGAGGGAACAGCCACGGCAAAGCACAAAGGCAAGAGTCGGCCTGATGAGTTAAGAGCCTAACGTGGCTGCAGGTGACGGAGGTGTGCGAGAACACGAAGTCAGAGAGGCAAAGGGGACTAGTGTGTGAGGAACCAGCTGGCTGGGGGCTCTGAATCTTATCTGAGTAAAACAGGGGCCAGTGCAGAGCTCTGAGCAGAGGAGTGACCCGATTTGGCTCATTTCGATGATATCACTGTGACTGCAAAGGGAGTTGTCCCTAGAAGTGCTACTGTTAGTTACCTGGACGAGAGATGATTCAGGTTCAGCCTAGGTGGTGACAGTACAAAGAGTATAAAGCAAACATATTTTGGTTGTAACTTTTATGTAAACAGTACTTCCTGGAAGGAAATAGATTTGGGATGTGGGGGGAAAAAAAAAACAAGTCAAAGATAACATCAAGCTTTTTGATTTGGGTAACATAAAATTTGGTTTGTCATCAATTAAGATGGAGAAGGCAGAGGTGGAGCTAGTTTGGGGATGAGATAAGGTATCGTCCTCCCAGGAGAGCCCTTGTTTTCTCCAGGTCCATGCATGCAACTGTAATACTTAGGGGTGATGACCAGAGGTTGGGTTACTAGTAAGGATGTTGCTTCCATCTTCTCAAAACTGCTCAGATTTTACTTGAACAAAGGGTTTCCTGGATGAAAACTAGTCTGAAAAACCATTTACAAAGGTCAGCCACTCTATTTTACCAGAGAGAAGACTTAAGCCATGCATGCTTAACAGCTTAGCCCTGGTTGTACCCCAAGGTTTGGGTAGGAGAGAACACAGAAAATCCACAGAGACAGAATATCTAGAAAAACAGAAAGGAAGTCTCTGCCCAGTCTTGATGTTAGGCATTTTGAGGAAGAAATCTCGGCAATACTGCCAACCGGATATACATAGTGATAAGGAAAGGAATACCATCCACTGAGTTCCAGGTACCAATATTATATCATTTAATTCTACAGCAACCCAACATCACAGTTAATAAAAATCAAGGTTGCACAAAATTAAATAAGTGGACCCTCAAATGTGATTTAATGGACATAACTGGGAAGCACAGAATCAGGGCTAGAGCCCCAGCCTCATTCCCAACCTCACATTCTCTGCATTATGCCAGAGTGAATGTAGCACCGTTATTTTATTTTAAGAGCTCAAATATAGCCAGGTCCATGCTGAAATACTGATCTGGAAACGTAGACTGAAGACCTATGATGGGTGTATTATTCACTGATAGATGATGTGAAGAACAAAGAATTCATGACATAAACTGTTAAGTGCATCCCCAGTTGCTGAGTCTTTGTCAAACAACACTTTATCCACTGGACAGCTTGACGTCTACAGGTGATGGCTGTGGCTTGGGGGACATCATAAGAAGGGAGGAGAAAGGAATGTGGGGTATAAATAATATGCACGAACTACTGGGAGCTCAATAGCTCATGAGGAACGAGCCTTTGTGATATACGGTGCCCCTCATCTGGGACCATAGGGCAGTCATAAATGCCAGAGTGACAAATGACTATAAAGTCTCCAAGCCAAGCCTTCAAGAAGCCAACCTCCTGAGCTCCAGCAAGTAGCAGAATGACAGAGGGCAGCCCACAGCCCACTCTGTGAACCCATCACTACCTCCTTCATCACACCTCACATCCAGCATCCCCAGAATAACTACTTTTCCACAGATGTTCATCATTTCTTTCTTTTTTTATGCTATTCCCTTGCCCAGAACACTCTCTCCTGCTTGTCACTATGACCCGAGCCTGTCCAAGCATCACTTGCCCCCTCCGGGTTAGTTGTCCTCATCTTTCTTTTCCTGATTTTCTATGCATATTTTCTCACTGTACTTACAGTGCCCTAGTAAGTATGATTATGGTTCTCTTTGTATGCTTATCTCCTCTGCTAGACACTGAACTCCCAGATGTCAAGGAACGTATTTTTTCCCTTTTAAATCCTAGTGCCCAGCATACAGCCTATACACTAGTGGTTCATAAACCTTAGTGTCCATTTGAATCACTCAGAGGGCTTCCTGGGCCTCATTCTCAAAGATGCTGAGAAAAATCAGCTGAGTCTGTGATAAGGCCTGAAAATGTGCATTTCTGACAAGTTCTCAGGTTTTGCTAATGATGCTGGTCTGAAGATAAATTTTGAGAACCATTGTTGTATACCATAGTTAGTTTTTGCTAAATACATTTATGTTCTATTACATAAGTGATTATAAGCATCCACTAAGGAGTCACCCAGGACCTGGGTTTAAGTCACAGTTCTCCAAGCTAGAAGTCCTTAGAAAAGTGAGTTAAGCTCTCTGAGGCTCAGTTTCTTTATCTAAAAGTAAGCTCAATTAGATAATGCTAAAGTACTAACCCTGATGCTTCACAGCTCCTGCTGATATTGAGCTGAAGATTGAAGCACCAGGATGAAGGGAAATAAGAGAGAAGGAAAGATGGAACAGTCTGGTAATCCCTGAATGAGGACCAGCCTTACCCACAGAACCCAGCCGTGAGTTTAATTAAATACTCCACACATTTACTTACTGAAGTATCCTATTTCCTGAACATAAACAGATAAGAGAGCAGTGGTGCATGGCAGCCTCTAGAGTGCTGGGAAGAATCTGTTTTGAATTTTTTTTACATCAATCAAATGATTCATATACACCTCCTCTTCAGTAGATGGCTTTCAGAATTGAGTCTGGTGGGTTTTCCACCAGGGCTCATCGCTAAAACCTTCTCATTAATAGATAATCAGCTTCTGCTGATCTGCTCCTAGGCTGCCTTCCAGAGCAGCTGTTCCCTCCTGTGTGGTGATTTAAGCTATGTTAACAGTGATGAAAACAGATTTGTGTTGCTTCTTTTCTCATTAACCTTATTACAGAGTTTTATTCCCAAGGCATATACTTTCTATAAATATATCAAATTTATAAAAGGTTTAAAACTTTTTAACCTGCATTGGCTTGAAATTTCTCAATATCTGAGTGAAGGGTAAGTGATTTGGTAAATCTTCAAATTATGGGTTTGATTGGAGGTGATGTATGGTCTGTGGTCCAGCCCTTGTGCCTCCAATTTAGCTGACCCTCACGTCTCTACTGCACTTCCTGGGGCTGCCCTCACTCTTCCTACACCACTGGCCTCACAGGGCTTATTACATTATGGCCAGTTAGATCACCAGCCTTNCTTATTCTGTTTTCTTTAGAACAGCTTGCCCCCTTTATCATCAGACTGACTTACTTTCGGTTTTCCTGAATAGTTTCACCTTCCGGCTTTGACCTATTGTGTTCTCTTACTTCTGCTCAGTTTGTCCCTCTAGCCTTAGCATTTTATTTAAACTGAAAGCCATAGCCAGAACTTTGATAAAATTAGATTCAGTGAGTTAAACACAAATAGTTCATGGGTGATGCCTTAGGTTTCATATTTAATCATGTTAGGAGGAATGCATTATTTAGTTATTTTATCCACTTATTATTTTTAAGTAATTACAGAAATGTGCAAACTTACTAAAAAGTAGAAATAAGCAACATACTTGTCTAATATGATTTTTTTTAATGTGGATCATTTTTTAAGCCTTTATTGAATTTATTATAACATTGCCTCTGCTTTATCATTTGATTTTTCAGCCATCAGTCCTGTGAGATATTGGCTCCCTGACCAGGGATGGAACTTGCATCACCTTCATTGGAAGGCAGAGTCTTAGTCACTGGACTGCCAAGGAAGTCCGTTACACTTGTCTAGTATGTATGCATGCCACCATGTGTATTATTTATATAGTTGCAATTTGGTTCCTAAACAGTGTTACATATTTCAATGGAGGATATAGCTCTCGAGCTCCTATAAATACCTCTCTTTAACATTTATTTTTNTACTTCAGTGCAAATCAGTACAACATACTGATGTGCAACCATTTTGTGGACTTACCTGTGCAGGCAAACCTTTAGCAATGAAAACACTTCCCTGCAGTTTGTAATTGCTGCCTTTAATCATGAATATTCCTCTCAAAAGGAGAATGGGTCACAAACTGGTTTTGTGGCCCTTGTGAGACTATACATTCAAACATTGTGAAGCATGGAAGTCATCAACTGAGTGATGTATTTGGATAAAGGAATGTTTCTTTAGAAATCTTGTATTCTCTATCAAGGTCCTAACTTGGCATAAAAAAATTATATATATTTTTTCAGTAACAGGATGATAGAAAGAAAAACAAAGTCTTAATAGAAATGAGAAAAGATGAACTGGATGATTTTAAAATTAATATAAGAGCTGTTCATACTTTTAGCAAAATGTAGAAGCCAAGGAAAGTTAAGTCAGAACTTCTTTGATTTTTTTTTTCCACAGATAACTCCATTGATACTATCCTTATTAAAGGAGAGTAAATTGCATGTCCCAAGACATCTTTGATTAAATAACCAATAAAACTGAGATTACAGGCAACCTCTCTGAGGCACTGGGAAATGACTAACAGACTGAAAAATTAACTCCCCGGTGGCAAGGATAATTTTTGTTTTATTAAAGTTTTATATAAAATATTGCTACTTGATATTTTATTTATTTATTTATTCAGAGTCTATTTCATAATATTTTTAAATACTAAAACAGCAATCTGAATTGCCATGGCATGTGGCAGAAAGTTTTGTTTATCACACACTATAAAAATATTATTCTATTGTTTAATATGTGGTAGCACTAAACTTCTGTTTTAATTGTATCCTTTCTGGTCTGCTTGCTTACAGATAGATCAACTATTAGATAAAGGTATTAATTGGTGAAGATAAACAGAAATTTAGTATACTTTGAAGGAAATACAAACCATCACATAATCTAATATTAACATCACTATTATTAAAAAGGAAAAGATGAGAACTTCAAGTTACCTTAAAGTTGTCACACTTACTCTGTTGTTATCACTAAAATAATATATAAAATAAAAAATAAACAAAGTTGGGATAATATTTAACAGGGTTTCTATAAAAATTAAATTATATATATATATATATATATATATAGTGTACTATAGTATATATAGTGTACTATATATAGTATATATAGTACACTATATATATAGTATTTAAAACAATATCAAGCATATTGTGAATACTCAATAAATGCCAGTATCTGGGTATTATTTTCATCATAGTTGTACATTATTATTATTTATTCAACTATATATGTATATTATAACACAATGATAAGACAGAGAGAAAAAGAATGTCCCCCCTCCTAAATCTCTAATAATTGGAACCATCTCCCTTGCATATTTATCTGCCTTCTAAAATCTTTTATCTATTAGAGCAGGCAAGTTTCTGATGGGTTCACTTATTTCAAGGTTTACGTATTTATTGAACACTATTTATGTTCAAAGTTCTTCCTATAAACTAGGAATATAAGGGATAACAATTCAAATACAATCATTCCTCTCATGGAATGTACATTCTAAAAGTGGCACCAAAAAAATGAAAATCAAGTTTTTATAGGTTGGAAAAGTGTTATGCAAAAGAAATGCAAATTATTTGAGAATATATTCTGGGGTACCTGCTCTAGGTCTGCAGAGTCAAAAAAGACTTTCTTTAAAAAGTGATTTTCAGTTAAATATTTTAAAAGGATAAGAAAAGGGACACACTAATATTGGAAGTAGCTTGTGTGAATGACTAGATTTGGGAAGGAGAATGGTGGCATGTTAGAAGAGTGAGAAGGAAATTCTATCTAAAGCATGAACAACAAATGAAAGCACAGCAAAAGAGGAGATTGGAAAGGCAGGGAAATATAGTCATGCAGAAACTTAAGACAATATAAAAGAGCTTTTGATTTTTGTTATCATTTTTCTTATCAATATAACAAAAAAAATTAGAATCCACGGAAGTATCATTTTTAAAAAAATTAGAAAAAATTATTCTGACATATTGTATCTAAAAGGGAGAAAAGAAATTAAATTTCTTTCTTCTTCTTTTTTTTTTTGTAAAATAGAAGTAAAAATAAGTGAATGGATATGAGGCATATTTAGGAGGGGAAACAGAAGTGGATGGGTATATGATATATTTAGACATTAGAAGCTACTAGTTTGGATAACTGATTTGTTGCAGGGACTGACAGAGGAGAGAAAAGAGAATGTTTGGCGATGCTGACAGGTATCTGGATTTTTACAGCCAGCTGAATCATGCTGATATTCACTGAGACAGAAACACTGCATTGAAAGAAAGAAGAATGTTTTTTCTGATGGCTCAATGGTACAGAATCCATCTGCCAGTGCAGGAGACATGGGATTGATCCCTGATGCAGAAAGATGCCATAGAGCAACTAAGCCTATGCACCACAACTACTGAGCCTGCCCTCTAGTGCCCAGGAGCCACAACTACTGAGGCCTTCATGCCCGACAGCCTTATGTTCCACAAGAGAAGCCACTGCAAGGAGAAGTCTGCACACCACAAGTAGAGAGTGGCTCCCACTTGCCACAACTAGAGAAAAAGCCTATGCAGCAAAGAAGACCCAAGACAGCCAATAAATAAATAAAATTAATTTTTAGAAAAAGGAAGACCTTTCCATTCTGTGAGGGTAGGTAGATATAGCAAGGGAAAACTCATTCTGAAATTTCTAGAAGACATACATGAAAAGATTCTTTTCAAGATATCACAGGAAATTTTGAAAATAAACTACTGAAACTTACATTCTAAGAACTTAAGAAAGAACAGCAAATTAAAGATAAAAAAGTAAGAAGGAAAATCCCTTCATTAATAAATGATTCTGTTCTTAATCATTTAAGAACAGAAGTCAAAGAAATCAAATACAGANAAAAAAAAAACCCAATCAAAAAATGGGCAGAAGACTTGAATAGACATTTTTCTGAAGGAGACATACAGATGGGTAACAGGCCCATGAAAAGATGCTCACCATCGCTAATTACTAGAGAAATGCAGATCAAAACAACAGTAGGTTATCACCTCACACTGGTCAGAATAGCTGTCATCAAGAAGAACACAAATAAATATTGGAGAGGATATGGAGAAAGGGTACACTGTTGGTGGGAATGTAAACTGGTGCAGTCCCTATGGAAAATAGTATGAAGGTTGCTCAAAAAACTGAAAAAGAGCTACCATAAGATCCAGCAAGTCTACTCCTGAGTACATATCCAGAAGAAAACAAAAACACTAATTTAAAGAGATACATGCCCCCCCAGTGTTCATAGCAGCATTATTTACAATATTCAAGACAGAAACAATTCAAGTGCCCATCAACAGATGATTAGATTAAGAAGATGTGATATATTCATACAATAGAATATTACTCTGCCATAAAGAGTGCAGTGCAGATGAACTTAGAGAATACTATACATAGTGCAATGTCAGAGAAAGACAATTATCTATCATACGATGTCACTTATATGTGGAACCTTAAAAAAAATACAATTGAATGTATATTTAAAACAGAAATAGACCCACAGACATAGAAAACAAACTTATGATTACCAAGGAAAAGAGGAAGAGGGGAGGGACAAATCAAGGATATGGGATTAACGGATACAAATTACTCCATATGAAATAGATAAGCAATAAGGACATACTGTATAGCACAGAGAATTATACCCATTATCTTGTAATAGCCTGTAATGGCATATAATCTGCAGAAATACTGAATCACTTTGCNGCCAGGATGAATTGGTCAGTTCTGCTGTCAATCCTGCAGTCTGCAAGTAGCCAAGCCTGCAGAGTCCTGAGGTCACGACTGTTTCCAAGTCACTTTTGCTGTCTCTGCAACATTTATCTCTGGCAATTTTGAGTTTGCAAATAGCTTTTAATCATTAACACTTCCCTCATCTCTGCTTCCCATACCCATGGCACTACCAGGCAAACGTATAATTAATTAATCACAATAATTGGGTGAAGATAATCATAAACAATTGTAAATCCAGCCTGGGGCAATCAGCTGTCAGTAGGTTCAGAAAGATNATAGCTTTTAATCATTAACACTTCCCTCATCTCTGCTTCCCATACCCATGGCACTACCAGGCAAACGTATAATTAATTAATCACAATAATTGGGTGAAGATAATCATAAACAATTGTAAATCCAGCCTGGGGCAATCAGCTGTCAGTAGGTTCAGAAAGATATGGACTAGTGTGGAGGTTGTAATAAATTTCCCCAAACACATTTCTAAATCCCTGGTTTGTTTTTTTTTCCTCTGCCTTGTCCTCTATTTTTTAGTGGGAAATAACGTATATGCCTCAGCATCACTTTTACCCTTGTTATATTGTTCCAATGCCTACAGCTATTTGTACTTCAATGATTCCATTGCAGCTAGACTCTGTTTACATACTTCAATTTTGAGGTGAGTCAGCCTCCGGCAGGTTTGTTCTCTTACCTGATTTCCCAGCCTGACTTTCTGCTTCCATTTCTGGGGCTACCCGGAGTTTGACTCAGCGGTGGGTGAGAAAGCATGCAGGTACAGAAACACAAAGGATGAAAAACTCTCTGTACTTTGTAACAGCTTGAAGGTATTTTACTGAAATCTGAAATGTGCTCAGGCTAACAAATTTGAAAACATCATTCGAATTCCTGCCCTCTTCAACTCCCAGGTATCATCTTACTGGACTGTACCCTTTGAAGCAAACTGATTCCAGGCATATGTATCAGGGAGCAGCATACTACAGCATGTGTGAAAATGGTTGTCGCTTTGGCCAGCACATGGAAAGCAGATGTTTTCCAAGAGAATTGATGGCATCCCAGGCTCATCACAATCTGTCCACAATCTGTCTTTCCAGACATATCACCCCCAACCCCCGTACATGCTCAGCCACACAAAATGATCCTCCAAAACCCATTATGCCTTTTCATGCCTCCACTCATCTCTGAACTTGCTATTTTCATAACCTAGAATATCATCTGTACTCCTGTTTCTCCTTCCTCACTTGCTAAATCCTTACTGATTTTTTAGGATTTAGTCAAATGACATCTTTAAAGCCTTTCTGAACTCCAGCAAACAGATGTTTATTCACGGCTCTTTACTCTCTTAGCATGTGAAACATGCCTCTGTGTATCAGGCCCCAACAGGACAATAGGGTCTAGAACCTGTGTCAATTCAAGTATGTCTGGGAGCTGCTAGAGATATGGTATGGTAATAAAATGGAGTGTTAGCAAGAGGAGCCTGCTGTTTTGTGGGAAAGGGGAAGCATGGCTACTTTGAGACTAGTAGCTTACTCAATACCAAAGACTCCTCAAAAATTGGTAATTGTTTTTCCTCTTTAACCTTATTGTCAACTGTAGCAGCTTATATTTTTGTTGCTCCAGTACCCTTTTCCATGACTCTTCTTCCAATAACAGCCAAACCTTATTCCTGACTACAGTGGGAAATTTTTTATGATTCTCCCTGCAAAAAGTGGTTGGCCCAAGGGGTGGGCATATGATCCCCTCAGCCGATCAGAATCCTTCCCTGGGACAGATATCTACACAATGGGAAGAGCCACTAAGAAATGTAGTTCAGAGTGTGAAAAAAAGAAGTCAGGCCCACTAATGCTGCAGGAGTAAAGAGTACTGTTGCCATGGTAACAGTAAAGGGTAGGGCAAGCTGGGCAAGGAGAATCAAATTTCTTGTCTCCAAACTTCTACCTTTCCATCACTAGTGCCCCCTACTGTCAGAATCTTAAAGGAAGTCAGCTGGCAAAGGGAACACTGAGTTTGTAGTTTCAACTCAGCATCACAGAATAGACTCTGGAAAGGTGGTTCAGAGCTGAGATACAATCATTTGTACAGTCATTTTGCCACTGGCCTGTATGGTTTCTCAGATGGTTGTGGATGTGTGTGGGTCTTCTAGGGCTTTCTGGACATACAGATACAAAAGAAACAGTCAGTAAAATGATCTGGGAACCAGCAAGTCATGAAAGACTGTGTAAAAAGACTAGAAATATGAAACCACCCCCCTAGTCTATTCTCCATTCCTCTCCACCTTTCTTTTTTTTTAATAACCTTATTGTTGGGAGCAAATCATGAAGTAGCAGTATAGCAATTAGGATTATTTTGGCAGGATTTCTTATTATCCTATTTATTTTCCATACTTGAGAAACAACTTATTCATCTGTTATAGGCCTTTCTCACATGGCATTGTGTTTTTATGTCAATTTCCCCCACCAAACTACAAACACTTTTATGGAGATCCTCTTATTCATCTTTGTACTAGTTAAATACCCAGGATTCACTGAACATTCACTCATTTGTATTCATTCAGCAAACATTTATTTAGCCCATTTTATATGTCATATCCTGAACTACAAGTCAAGTATATAATAAATCTTAGTTGCTACCCTCAAGATGCTCACAGTCTAATAGAGGAAAGGGATGATAAAGAGGCAATAATAATGCAGCCTATATACATGCCCTGGGCATAATGAGAACACAATACTGGGGCTCCTAATTCAGGCTGAGGCAGGGAGACCAGATAGAAGATTGCTGAATTAATCCACTTTAGAAATCAGAAGGGTTTCCACCAAAAGTGGCCAGTAGGAATTAAGATTAGTAGAAAGAACTGAGATCTCTTAGATGTCAAATTTGATGGCATGTGAGTCAGCTGGAAGCTTGCAAACACCACCACCCCCTTCCCCAATGATCAAGCATTTTTCAAAACCAATTACAAAAGGGATGGAACCTAAATGTCAGTATTTTTTAAAATATCCAGGTGATTTCAATGTGCAGTTGTCTTTGTTGTTCAGTCGCCAAGTTATGTCTGAGTCTTTGTGACCCCACAGACAGCAGCTTGATGACTAATGGTATATATAGCAAGGAAGTGGGGGATGTAGAGAGTGATTTTCCAGCTTCTGGTCTAGGCAAACACATGGGTGGTAGATGCTGAAAAAGTTGCCCTAGAATTATTGTGTATTGCTTTGTCTTTCAAAGGGTGCCCTGTAAATGTAGTATGTAAATAGCAACTACTCTCTCTCTCTCTCTCTCTCTCTCTCTATATATATATATATATATATATATACATTTTTTTTTAATAAACAAGTACCTGGGATGTAATGGCTTCTCAGAGGAGAAGATTAAGAAGCAGAGTTTTGAATAGTATAATTTCTACCAACAAGTGCAGCTTCCACCAGCAGGTGCTTAATAAATGTTTGAAAGAAATTAGCACTGATGACTGTAAACAAATAATCTCCAGTGGGCAGGTAGTGGACTTAAGTAATAGGCTCACATACATGAGAAAATTCACACACATCCTTGTCAGTAGTGCAATTTTTAACCGAAACTAGTGCTTAAAAAATATAGTATCTAAAATTGTTGATTTGTAATAATCATTGAAAAATAGATTACATTAGACTCTTGTAAGAATCTCATGGTATTAATTCCTACTTTTGTTGTTGCTGTTCAATTGCTAGGTTGTGTCTGACTCTTTGCGACCCCATGGACTGCAGCACACCAGGCTTCTCCGTCTTCCACTATCTCTCAGAGTTTGCTCAAACTCATGTCCATTGAGTCAGTGATGCTGTCTAACCATCTCAACCTCTGTCACCCCCTCCTCCTATTGCTTTCAATCTTTCCCAGCATCAGGGTCTTTTCCAATGAATCAGTTCTTCCCATCAGGTGACCACTTTGGTTGGAGCTTCAATGTCAGCATTAGTCCTTCCAATGAATATTCAGGGTTGACTTCCTTTAGAATTGACTGGCTTGATCTCCATGTAGTCCAGGGGACTCTCAAGAGTCTTCTCCAGCACCACAACTTGAAGGCATCAGTTCCTCGGCATTCAGTCTTCATTATGATCCAACTCTCACATCCATACATGACTACTGGAAAAATCATAACTTTGACTATATGGACCTCTGTTGGTAAAGTGATATCTTGGCTTTTTAATATGCTGTCTAGGTTTGTCAGAGGTTCCTTCCAAGGAGCAAGCACCTTTTAATTTCTTTCCTACAGTCACTGTCTTCAGTGATTTTGGAGCTCAAGAAATACTGCTACTTACCAAATACTTTCAGATCCCCCTCTTCTCAGGCATAGAATGGAATTAGGCTAAGGTCCCCCTTGTGTTTGCAAAGGTGACGTGACTAGTTCTGTCCAATGACTTGAAAGTGGAAATGATCTGGACCACAGCATTCAATGGCCAAGCATTTAATCAGTTTAATTAATTGTAAGACTCTGGAGTTCTTTTACCACTTTGGCACAGTTGCCAATGAGATCAAAAGCAATGGCATCTACATCAACCTGTTTTCCTAGGTAGCTATGATGTGTCTGACCTGTGAGGGCCAAGAGCTAAGACTAAATCTTTGCTGCTTTAACTACTAGATTTGTGAGTTGTTACTGCAGCATAAGACAGCTTTCCTAATTGGTAAACACTTTAATCTAGGAAGATTTCTCCTTCTAAATTCCTGGTGCTTATTGTCTGTATTTATTCAATTGTAGGTAATATATCTGCCTTTTTAATTCTTCTTTTATTTTGTACACCTATTTTGCTCTTGAGACACACATGACTCTTGTCTCCAATTAAAATATAAGCTCCTTCAGGGCAAGAACTGACACTGAACAAAGTGTTTAAATTCTCTGAGACACAATTCTTAACTTGTTAAATGGGAATATTAAAAAATTCCCAACATATTTTCAGGAGAATTAAGATACACACACATAAAATATCAACCACAGAGCCTAAGCCACAATAGAAAATCAAAAATTACAGTTTTCTTTTCTTCTATTCATCTTTATGACCCCCATAAAATTTAGCACATTGCTATCTGAAAAGGTATAGTCATGCACTGAATACCTACTATGTGCCAACCCTGCTGCTGCTAAGTCGCTTCAGTCGTGTCCGACTCTGTGCGACCCCACAGACAGCAGCCCATTGGGCTCTGCCATCCCTGGGATTCTCCAGGCAAGAACACTGGAGTGGGTTGCCATTTCCTTCTCAAATGCGTGAAAGTGAAAAGTGAAAGTGAAGTCACTCAGTCGTGTCTGACTCAGTGACCCCATGGACTGCAGCCTACCAGGCTCCTCCATCCATGGGAGTTTCCAGGCAAGAGTACTGGAGTGGAATGTCATTGCCTTCTCCGGTGCCAACCCTAACTATATGCTATTTTAACATCTATTCAGTTTAGTTCAGTTCCGTTGCTCAGTCGTGTCTGATTTTTTGTGACCCCATGAATCGCAGTACACCAGGCATCCCTGTCCATCACCAACTCCAAGAGTTTATTCAAACTCATGTCCATCGAGTCTGTGATGCCATCCAGCCATCTCATCCTCTGTCGTCCCCTTCTCTTCCTGCCNTGCAGTCCATGGGGTCACTAAGAATTGGACACGACTAAGCACCTTTACTTTCACTTTTCACTTTCATGCATTAGAGAAGGAAATGGCAACCCACTCCAGTGTTCTTGCCTGGAGAATTCCAGGGACAGAGGAGCCTGGTGGGCTGCCATCTATGGGGTCGCACAGAGTCAGACACAACTGAAGTGACAGCAGCGGCAGCAGCAGTCTCATTTGGTGAATACATACTAAGTACCTGACTATAGATTATCATTGTGGAGTACAAAGATAAAAAACCAGACATAGCCCTTGCCTTTTAGAAAAGTGTGGTATTTGCTCCTTGGATAGTAATGCTGTACATTACATAATTGTACAAATTTTCTAACTGAAAATTTGTCAGAGTATATTCAGATAAAAGCAGCATTCACAGGGTTAGCAGGGTTAAAATCAAAGACATTGAAATCAGCAGACGTCAGATTCAGTCCCACTTTCCACTTAACCACGATGCCATCTGGGACTTGTTGCTTAACCTTGCCAAACCTCAATATCCACATTTACAGTGTAAGAATTTTAATACTATCTATCTGCAGGAACTGTTGTTGGAATCAACCATATATGACATGTAAAGCCTTTTAATGAGTACCATCTTATAAACGCTTAATACCTGGCAACAACTATTGTCCTCACTAAATCGTCAAGGTCTATGTTACTATTTGAAATGAGGCTTTGCCTACATCCAAAATGACAATTTTCAGAGCCCATCATTAATTTTTTTCTACCTTCAAATAACTTCAGGTGTAACTGCTAGTAAGAAGGAGAAAAATTCACAGGCATCTATTGTCATTCACTTACAAAATTTATCCAAATTAAAAATACCATCAGATTTAAATAGTTGAGAAACATTCATACTTGTTCCCACAAATACAGATTGGAAAGAGCCAATTAAGATTACTTTCTCCTATGCCTTAGCAAGCATTCTACTCAAGAGGATTTTACATTTCTCAGGGGATCAAGAAAAGAGANAAAATTTGAATTAAGAATTTATGTTTACCCACATGTTTACCAATTTACCAGTTTCTGTATTTATTATTCTTATTTTAGACTTTTCTTAGACTTTTACTCCTAAAATAGTTTCTTTAAAGTTGTTTTGCTTAGTTTCTATTGAAAGTAAGTTTCCAGAAAATGTGAAAGATAACTTTCTTGATATATTAAAATGTACCTACCAAAAAAAGCTATGTAAATGTTATCCTTAATGATGAAATATTGAGCACAATCTCTATAAGTTCAGGGACATAACAAGAAGGCCCCTATCCTTGTATTACCAGTCGGTTTGACATCATTCTTAGAAGTCTTAGCCCAGTGAAATAGGGCAAGAAAAAGAAAAATATAAAAGATAAAAATTATTGGAAAGAGTGAAGTGAAACTGTTACTCAATAGTCATAGATTGTATGATGCTGTACAGAGGAAATCCAAAAGAATATAAAGAATTAGAATGTGTAGATAAAATTTTCAAAGCAGCTGGATAAACGTCAATATATAAAAATTAATTTTATTGTTACATGCTAGCATCAAATTTTAAATAATTAAAGTTATGACATGAAAAAATAAATGCCTAAGGATAATTTTAACAAAGATTGTGAAAGCCTTTATAATGGAGATTATAGAATATTACCAAGAGAAATTAATAACATCTAAATAGAGAAGTATCCCATGTTCATGGATTGGATTATTATTATTTTTTTTAAATTTATTTATTTATTTATTTTTAAATTTATCTTTACAATACTCTATTGGGTTTGCCATACATCGACANTCATCTCACTTTCTTCTGGTTCCAGAGCTATGAATTTCTTTGATATATATTCTCTGTGTGGTTTTGATATTGTAATTTACAATAAGAAATACATATTTGGTCTTTGTCTCCATCCCCAGTTCTAGCAGAGAGCTTCTAAAACACTTAAGATTTCCTAAGTGATAACAGAAACAAATGTATCTTTTGTTATAACAATGAGTAAACTTTTGGGAAGCCCCTACATTACCTAAGGATGGGGGGACTTGTTACCAGGGAACAAGCCTTGTGATTGGAGGGTTGGGATTTTCAGTTCTACCACTCAATTTCCTGGGAGGGGAGACAGAATGGAGTTTCAATCAACTGGAAAAGGAAATGGCAACCCACTCCAGTGTTGTGGCCTGGAGAATCCCATGGACAGGGGAGCTTTACAGACCACAGTCTATGGAGTCACACAGAGTCGGACACGACTGAGCGATTAAAGAAACAGTGATTTAATAATAATGCCTATGTAATAACGCCTCCATAAAAACCCAGCCCAAAAGATGCGATTCAGAGAGCATCCAGGGTGGTGAACATGTAGAGATGAGGGAAGTGTGGTACACCTGGCCAGGGTGTGGAGGCTCCTCTCCACTTCCGGGATACCTTGCTCGATGTATCTCTTCTACTTGGCTGTTCCAAATTATACCTTTTTTATAACAAATCAGTGTTCTAGTAAGTAAAGTGTTTCTGAGTTCTGTGAGCTGCTCTAGCAAATTAGTCGAACCCAAGAAGGAAGTTGTGGGAACTGTATAATCAGTTGGTCAGAAGTACAGAAAACAACCTGGATTGTGACTGGCATCTGCAGTGGGTGGGCTGGGGTGCAGTCCTAGAGGACCGAACCCTTAATCTATGGAACCTGATATTATTTCCAGGTACATGGTTTCAAAATTGAGTTGAATTTTAGGACACCCAGCTGATGTCAAAGTATTTCTTACTGAAAGTGTAGAGAATATTCCCTCAATACATGCATTGAAAATCTATCTCAGAACACCAAAATGAGTGGTCATGACATAAGAAAAACAATTTATTCTCTTTCAATATGTATATCCTCAATATATTCTGAGGATAGAGGATCTTTATGAATTTATGACAGGAGTTAGCAAACATTTTTCTGTAAAATGCCTGAGAGTAAATAGTTGGGGGTATGTAGAGTTGATATGGTCTCTGTTGTAGCTTCTCAGTTCTACCTTTGTAGTGTGAAAGCAGTAACAGAAAGTGAAATTGTTAGTCTCCCAGCCATGTCCGACTCTTTGCAACCCCATGGACTATAACCCACCAGGCTCCTCTGTCCATGGGACTCTCCAGATAAGTATACTAGAGTGGGTTGCCATGCCCTCCTCCAAGGGAAGATCCCATGGATTAAACCAGATCTCTTACATTGCAGGCAGATTCTTTACCATCAGAGCCACCAGGAAAGCCCCAAAGCAGTAAAAGACAACGTGGAAATAGGCAGCCAGCAAGACTTGGCTAACAGACCGTATTTTGGAATCTGTGGTTGAGGCCAACAATGGAAATTCTATTCGCTCTTTAACTACTGGCATAGAAGGGGGCTTGTGGCCCATTTAAGGCAAGAAAATGTGAAAGCACTTTGGCTGTGGGGAGACTCTTGGAAACACTCTTTTTAAAAGACTCATCAAAGAAATAATCCCTGCTGGATGTTTGTGAGGGAGGTTGTGGTGCCTGGAATTCTCGAGTCATCTCAGGAACACAGGAGAGCTAGCCCTCAAGCTGCAAGGGAGAAAGAATCTGGTCCACTGACTTGCTTAATTAACTAATTCTGGAGGTTTTCTACTGAGATTTCTTTGAACCCTTTTATTTGTTTAAACAGTTTTTAATTGCTTAGCTGATAATATCTCTGTCTTGCTGATGTGGGAAATGAGGATTAGGCACGAGGTGAGACCTGGGATGGCATTATACTCATTTCCTCTTTTAGCTCACTGTCCTCACCTTCGTGCAGAAGGCATCAGTTAGATCTCTATCTTTCTCTTTGCTGCTTTCTTCCCTTCTTCCCTTTCTTTCTCCCTCCCTCCCTTTCTCCCTTCTTTCTTTCCTTCTTTCCTTCCCTCCCTTTATGAAAATATTGCACAGTTGTGAAAAGCAGAGCTCTGGGGTCCAACTGACTTGAGGCCCCAGCAATGACTAGCTCTGTGAACTTATGCTAAGACCGTGGACTATAGGATAATACAATCTACCTCATGTGATATAGAAATTAAATCTAAAATAAAACAAATGAATAAATATAACAAAACAGAAACAGACTTACAGATATAGAGAACAAACTAGTGATTATTGGTGGGGAAATGAGAGGGAGCAAAGGCAAAATAGGAGCAGGGGGCTAAGAGACACAAACTACAATGTATAAAATAAATAAGCTCCAAGGATATATGCTACAGCACACTGTAGCCAGTATTTTACAACTACTTTAAATGGAGTATAACCTATAAAAAATACAGAACCACTATGTTGTACAGTGGAAACTAATATAATATTATAAATCAACTATACTTCAATTTTAAAATAATAATAAAAAAGCTTCTATGACTTACTGATTTGCTGCCCTGCCTCTTACAGCTCTCAGACAGTTATGGTATTCTCCGTCTTGTACCAAAATTCATTCCTTAAAATGTTGCATTGGTTACTAAATTCTGTTCAGTCTTCAAGACACTGTGAATCTTTGTTTTGACATAAAAAGTTAACATTTGTCTTCAAAGCGCTTCACTAGTTTGCTAACACCATTTTACTTCTTTTTAAAATACATCTCCTAGTGACCCCTCTCCCAACAAAACAGCTGCAACCAAAATCTTGGGGTCCCAAACACACTTAGTATCTAAAAGTGAACTATGTCCAGCTACACATTTGCTATATTCTCAGTTTTCTCATCTGTTCAATGCTCACCTCACACCATTTAGAGGAGAAAAAAGAGAGGTGAGTTTTATGAGAGCATGTGATAAGACTCCAATGGGATAGCAGATGATTCACTTTATTTTTGAATAGTGGTGATATGATAAAGAACCAAATGTGTTCCAAAGAGTTTTCTAAGTTCTACACACTGATGTTTTTAGTATTTGAATTTTCTGTCTACAGTCTCATTTGGTGGAGAAGGACGTGGCAATCCACTCCAGTACTCTTGCCTGGAAAATCCCATGGGCAGAGGAGCCTGGTAGGCTGCAGTCCATGGGGTCACTAAGAATTGGACACGACTAAGCACCTTTACTTTCACTTTTCACTTTCATGCATTAGAGAAGGAAATGGCAACCCACTCCAGTGTTCTTGCCTGGAGAATTCCAGGGACAGAGGAGCCTGGTGGGCTGCCATCTATGGGGTCGCACAGAGTCAGACACAACTGAAGTGACAGCAGTGGCAGCAGCAGTCTCATTTGGTGAATACATACTAAGTACCTGACTATAGATTATCATTGTGGAGTACAAAGATAAAAAACCAGACATAGCCCTTGCCTTTTAGAAAAGTGTGGTATTTGCTCCTTGGATAGTAATGCTGTACATTACATAATTGTACAAATTTTCTAACTGAAAATTTGTCAGAGTATATTCAGATAAAAGCAGCATTCACAGGGTTAGCAGGGTTAAAATCAAAGACATTGAAATCAGCAGACGTCAATTCAGTCCCACTTTCCACTTAACCACGATGCCATCTGGGACTTGTTGCTTAACCTTGCCAAACCTCAATATCCACATTTACAGTGTAAGAATTTTAATACTATCTATCTGCAGGAACTGTTGTTGGAATCAACCATATATGACATGTAAAGCCTTTTAATGAGTACCATCTTATAAACGCTTAATACCTGGCAACAACTATTGTCCTCACTAAATCGTCAAGGTCTATGTTACTATTTGAAATGAGGCTTTGCCTACATCCAAAATGACAATTTTCAGAGCCCATCATTAATTTTTTTCTACCTTCAAATAACTTCAGGTGTAACTGCTAGTAAGAAGGAGAAAAATTCACAGGCATCTATTGTCATTCACTTACAAAACTTATCCAAATTAAAAATACCATCAGATTTAAATAGTTGAGAAACATTCATACTTGTTCCCACAAATACAGATTGGAAAGAGCCAATTAAGATTACTTTCTCCTATGCCTTAGCAAGCATTCTACTCAAGAGGATTTTACATTTCTCAGGGGATCAAGAAAAGAGAAAGAAAGTAGGGGGGGGGAAAATCCTTTCTGTTCTCAAGCAGAAATTCAAAGAGGAAAAATTTTAAAATTAAAAAAAAAAAACCTCTTTTTATGTTGATCTCCTCTGGATTTTCTTGATTTTATAAAATGGACTTAAAGGTCCCCTCTAGTTCTCTAGTTTGATTTTTCATTTTCTAAGCCAGGGTAAATTGCACAAGCAAGGTCTGATACAAACTTCAAGCTATGCATACAGGAGACTTAAAATAAAAACTGCAAATAATAGGCCTTCTCAGCGTCATTACTTGCCACTGCTTTCTTTATCCCATCCCTGTGCACCCTTCTGCCTGCAATCCACACAACTCCACACCTTCACTGCTTTTCCCTCTAGCCTGAAATGCCTTTCCCCTCTTACCCCTTCAGCTGTTTTTGTCCAAATCAAGTTTCACATCCCCTGTTAAGCTGTTCCTATAGCTACCTCTCCCCCAAGGCAGAATCAATCACTCCTGGTGCTTTAATTCTATTGTGGCTTGTTCATGCTGTTTCGACAATTTTCACATTGTTTTCTAATTAGTTGCTTGCATTTCTATTCCTTTGCTCTTCCAAACCCTCAATGTTTTGGTTTGTTTTCCTCCCCTCCTCCGCGCCCCCCTCAGTCAAAATAACTGTTGTCTCACACTGGCCTGGGGACCTCTATGAGCTTATAAATATTTGGCCCCAGTTCTCTTTGAGAAAAAGACCATATGTACAGCAATGGTTATCAACCAGGGCAATTTTGCTCCACCCTCTCAACCCACCCCCGCCTCTGGGAACATTTGATAGTATATGCAGACATTTTTAATTGTCACACTGGGGTGGTGCTACTGACATCTAGTGGGTAGGGGTGGGGAATGTTCCTAAATACCCTACAATGTACCGTACAGCCCTGACAACAAAGAATTAGACAGAGGAAAACAATAGAATGGGAAAGCCTAGAGATCTCTTCAAGAAAATTGAAGATATCAAGGGAAACTTTCATGCAAGGCTGGACACAATAAAGGACAGAAATGGTAAGGACTTAACAGAAGCAGAAGAGATTAAGAAGAGGTGGCAACAATACACGAAAGAACTATGCAGAAAATCTTAAGGACCCAGATAAACATGATGGTGTGGTCACTCACCTAGAGCCAGATATCCTAGAGTGTGTAGTGAAGTAAGCCTTAGGAAGCATCACTATGAACAAAACCAGTGGATTTCCAGCTGAGCTATTTCAAATCCTTAAAATGATGCTATTAAAGTGCTGCACTCAATATGCCAGCAATTCGAAAAACTTCAGCAGTGGCCACAGGACCAGAAAAGGTCAATTTTCATCCCAATCCCAAAGAAGGGCAATGTTCAAAGTACTATACAGTTGTGTTAATTTCTCATGTTAGCAAGTTTATGCTCAAAATCTTTCAACCTAGGCTTCAACAGTCTGTGAACCAAGAACTTCCAGATGTACAAGCTGAGTTTTCAAGAGACAGAGAAGCTAGAAATCACATTGCTAACATTTGTTGGATCATGGAGAAAACAAGGGAGTTGCAGAAAAACATCTACTTCTGCTTCATTGACTACACTAAAGCCTTTGACTGTGTGGATCACAAACCGTAGAAAATTCTTAAAATGATTGGAATATGAGACCATCTTACCTGTCTCCTGCGAAACCTATATGTGGGTCAGAAAGCAACAGTTAGAACCAGATATGTAACAATGGACTGGTTCAAAATTAGGAAAGGAGTATGTCAGGGTTGTATATTGTCACCCTGCTTATTTAACTTATATGCAGAGCACATCATGCAAAATATCCAGCTGGATGAATCACAAGCTAGAATCAAGATTGCCAAGGGAAATGTCAACAATCTCAGATATGCAGATGATACCACTCTAAGGGCAGAATGTAAGAGGAGCTAAAGAGCCTCTTGATGAGAGTGAAACAGGAGAATTAAAAGCTGACTTGAAATTTGACATTCAAAAAATTAAGATCATGGCATCTGGCCCCATCTCTTCATGGAAAATAGAAAGGGAAAATGTGGAAGCAGTAACAGATTTTTTTTTCTTGGGCTCCAAAATCACTGCCAGCGGTGATTGCAGCCATGAAATTAAAAGATGCTCCTTATAAGGAAAGTTATGACAAACCTAAACAACATATTAAAAAGGAGAGACATCACTTTGCCAACAAAGGTCCATCTAGTCAAAGCTATGGTTTTTTCAGTAGTCATATATGGATGTGAGAGTTGGACTACAAAGAAGTTTGAGTGGTGAAAAATTGATGCTTTTGAACTATGGTGTTGGAGGAGACTCTTGCGAGTCCCTTGGACTGAAAGGAGATCAAATCAGTCAATCTTAAAAGAAATCAGTCCTGAATATTCATTGGATGGACTGATGCTGAAGCTGAAACTCCAATATTTTGGCCACCTGATGTGAAGAGCTGACTCATTGGAAAAGATCTTGATGCTGGGAAAGATTACAGGCTGGAGGAGAAGGGAACAACAGAGGACAAGATGGTTGGATGGCATCACTGACTCAATGGACATGAGTTTGAGCAGGCTCTGGGAGATGGTGAAGGACAGGGAAGCCTGGCATGCTTCAGTCCATGGGGTTGCAGAGACTGGCCAGCAACAAGTTCCTCAGTCATACTAGCCACATTAGTCACTACTGCAATGGACAGAAAAAAGTACAGAATATTTCCATATTGTGCTGCTTATATATTTTCATAGCACTAGTTATCTTTCTCAGCATTTATCACAGGAGTCAATTTACATTTATTTTTGAAGATAATAAAATGTTCTCCCCAACTAGACTCCATGTTCCATAATGGCAAGAACTGCAATGTTTTTCCTTTGTTACTCTTGAAAGATAATGGATCCTTAATATTTACTCATTGAGAGAAAGATGAATGAATAGTTAAGAGTCAAACTCTATTGAAATACAATTCATATACTAAACAGGTCACCTGTTTAGTATGCAAATTGCAAATGTGCAATTCAATGGCTTTTAGTATAGCCACAAAGTTGTAAGATCATCATACAATCTAACCTTAAAACAATTTTGTCCCCTTTAAAGGAAACCCTGAACCCATTAGCAGTCACTCCTGACTCCTCCCATCCTCACGCTGCCCGAAACAACTACCAATTTACTTTCTATATCTTTAAGTTTTTCTATTCTTCCCACTACATGTAATAATATATGTAGTCTTTTGTGACTAAGTTCTTTTATTTAGCACAATATTTTTAAGAATTATCCATGTTGTGGCAGGTGTCAGAGCCTCATCCTTTTTTATTGCTGAATAGTATTTCTTGTATAGATATACCATTTCTTATTTTTTCATTTATCAGTTGGTGGACATATGGGTTGTTCTGCTTCAAAGCTATTGTGAATAATACTGCTATAAACATCCTTGCACATGTTTTTGTTTGTACATATTTTCCCATTTATTCTAGGAGTAGAACTTCTGGATCATATGATAACTCTATGCTTAACATTTTAAGAAAATAGCAAACTGTTTCCCCAAAGGAGATGTACCACTTTACATTATCATCAGCAATCTTTTTGGGTTCCAATGTCTTTACATCCTTGCTAACACTTGAAATATGTCACACTGATTATAGCAGTCTTATTGACAATTGAGTGGTGACTCACTGTGGTTGTGATTTCCATTCCCCTAAGGACTGATGATGTTAGGCATCTGATAATGTTATTAGCCATTTGTACATTTACTTTGGAGAAATGTCTATTCAAATTATTTGCCTGTATTTTATTTGTGTTGTCTTTTTGTTGAGTTCTTTATATATTCATGATACAAGTCTGCTGTCAGATATATGATTTGCAATATTTTTCTCATTCTCTGGGTTTTTTTTTTTTTCTTGATGGTGTACTTTGATACTCAAAAATTTTAACTTAATGCAGTCCAATTTATCTACGTTTTCTTTCATTGGTTGTGCTTTCGGTATTATATCTAAAGAGCTGTTGCCTAACCCAAGATCATGAAGATTCACTTCAGTTGTTTTCTAAGAGTTTATAGTTTTAATTCTTACGTATAGTTTCATGGTCTATTTTGAGTTGATTTTTGTATATTATGTGAAATAGGAGTTCACTTTGATTCTTTTGGGTATAATTATCCAGTTGTCAGCATCATTTGTTAGTCAGACCATTTTTTCCCACATGAATTATCTTGGCACTCTCATCAAAAATTAATTGACCATTAATTGAAGAATTTTTCATTTGACTCTCAATTTTATTACCTGGATCTGTTTATCTTTCTGTATGCCAGTATCAAATTATCTTGATTACTGTAGCTTTTTAGTAATTTTTGAGATGGGAAGTGTGAGTTCTCCCACTTTGTTCTTTTTTAAGATTGTTTTGGCTATGGCGGGTCTCTTGCACTTCCATATAAATGTTATTCAGTTTTGCAAAGAAAGTCAGCTGCAATGATGGTATGGATTGTATGAATTTGTAGGTTAATTTGAAGAATATTGCCATCTTAAAAATATTAAGTATTCTGGCCTATGGATATGGGATAACTTTTCATTGTCTAAATCTTTTCAGTTATATCAGAATTTTCTGTATAAAACTTTGTTTCTTTAATAAATGTTAGTACTAAATATTTTATTGTTTTTGTTAATTACAATCCTAAATATTTTATTCTTTTTGATACTATGGGATTGTTTTCTAATTTTGTCTTTATCAAAGATGTATAAAGAGCATTTCCTTTTCAGTAGTGAATACAGCACAATATGTTTGTGGCTAGGACTTCTCTATCTGGGTTACAGTTTCACATTTTGATATGTTTATGAAGCCATTAAAATTCTCTGGACATAATTATTTCTTTCATCAGTCAAATGGGAACTACTACTCCAGTACTCTTGCCTGGAGAATCCCATGGATGGAGGAGCCTGGTAGGCTGCAGTCCATGGGGTTGCTGAGAGTTGGACACGACTGAGTGACTTCACTTTCACTTTTCACTTTCTTGCATTGGAGAAGGAAATGGCAACCCACTCCAGTGTTCTTGCCTGGAGAATCCCAGGGACGGGGAAGCCTGGTGGGCTGCCGTCTATGGGGTCGCACAGAGTCGGACACGACTGAAGGGACTTAGCATAGCATATATATTCCTACTTCACTTAAGCCTGAGCATTTTTGGTGAATGCAGAATTTGAAAATACACCTGAAAGGGTTTTTGTGTAAAAACTGGCTGTCACTAGAAGAAGACCAGGAATAGGAAAAATAGGTAGTGACACCTTCAGTGTAACTTCACCCAGATTCTAGCACTCAGCATGGCCCACATACCCCTACCTTATCAAGGCCCACATCAGCAGATCAGGGCTTCCAGCATTTGTATTAACTTGAATCTGAAATCCATTTTATAGTTTTGAGCACTGAGCAAATGTATAGCAATTTTTTCCAACTAGACCATATTTTTAAAGTTCATAACATTTCTAGTTCACAGGATTAATCCTTTATTTGAAACCAGGGGTTCAGCAGCATGAGCAAAGATGAACAGGTACGAAAGATATATTTGGACTCATTGCTTGAAACTTTTTTTTTCATTCCAAAGCTCTCTCCTGCAATGGGAACTAAGTTTAACACACCATCCCTAACACTAGAAGCAATTTGCCGTCTACTGGCTAAAAGAAATCTCCCCTCATGCCTGGGATTTGGACTTTCTCAGACCTATGCTTAGTTGAGTTTCAGTTTTATTAACAGTAATAGCTTTGAGAGAGTGACAGAATTTACTTCACGGTATTATTCTGGGGCTTATTTTAGATGAATATATAGAAAACGACTTACATATATATGGTACTCAGTATGAATTATCTCAATTACCTAACTCATCTCTTACAAGAAAACCCATTTGTGAGGAGTCTGTATAATGCTTTGTCAGTCCTTCATGCCTCAAGGATAAACAGAAACCATACTCAGGTCAATTAGCCTTTCCTTTAATATCAAGAGTGTTATTGAGATCAAGGATGGGGATAAAATTTCACTGATAAATGGGAGCTGAGAAGGAGGACAAACTACTTGACCTAGAATAAGAGGGAGACACCTTGGGCAAGAGACGATAAAGTGAAAAATTAAAAAAAAAAAAAGAATCATGCCTAGAAATCAAGTCAAAGAACAGAGAATAGAGATGAGGAAAATTAGGCTGGATTTACTTCATACATAATGACTTTTGTTTACAAACTTTTGTGTCAGGATTTGCCTTCTGACAACTCTTTAAAAGACTCTGCATTATCTAGATCAACCAGAAAGGAGGGTAGGGGTGGGAAGCAAACTATTTTAAGCCAAAAACTCATTCTATTACATTTTCTAAAGCAAGACCTATTCTGAGAAGCATAAGTATTTGCTAGGAATATTTTGGGAGCCTCTAAGCGGCAGGCAAGTTGTCAGACTTCTAAAGACTATGCATCGTTCTTAAATGGTGACCTTTGAGAAAATTAATTGTCACTCCTTTTCGTCCTTTAGTGAAGATATACCAAGCCTTAAGGTTTTGTGACGTTATTGGCAGCATCTACCTGAATTTTTAGACCATTAAATCTTAGTTGAAGAATGTCAATGTGAAATGAGATTTATGCCAGCTTGTCTAACAGACGTGACAAGCAATTCAAATATTATCCCACTCTGAATACTCTTACATTCACCAAGGTGAAAATTATTAGGCTTGAGATGAGGATTACCAAGGCTAAGTCTTCCCCAACTCCCATTCTTCCTTTCTATGTTTTCCATGATTTAATAATCATTCTGCTGGGAAAGAACATTTGAAATTCTAGGCAATGGCATACATAATGCAAAAACAAAGGGAGAAACATCAAATGTGTCCTATCAATCATTGTAATACTCTCACAGTGCTCTTTTTTTGTACTGTTGTTCCCTTTAAAGAAACAGTGACAATTCCTTAGAAAATAAATTCATGAAATAGCTTCTGTGTGCAAGGTACTTTGTTCATGGTTATTGGGAACATAAGGTAAAAGCAGGTATGATTCCTACCCTCAATATAGTGTAAATAACAGTTTAAGATAACAATGGAAAACATTTGTCAGGCAATATAGGAGTTATTACAAATGAAAGCACAACAATATATACCATAAAAAGTCTAAGAACCGAGTGACTCTAACAATCCATGGTTGTTTGGGAATGTTCTCTGGAAAGAAGGTGAACTTTTTCTTAGTAAACAAAGACAAGACTTATTTCCTTTGTAACTATTATGATTTTTTATTTAACAGGCTTAGGCTAAAAAGAATTTATTATACAAATTATTGTTAATTGGGAGGGGTTTTTTTGTTTTGTTTTGTTTTGTTTTTACTTTAAAAAGCTTGCCCCATTGTTAAGCTAGTATGTAATCTTGGAAAACTCATCATACCTCAAGTTGTTTATTTATAAAAAGACAACAATAATACCAACTTTTTTATGTACTGAATTTTTATTTATTTATCTTTTACTTTACAATATTGTATTGGTTTTGCCATACATCAACATGAATTGCCATGGGTATACACGTGTTCCCCATCCTGAACCCCCCTCCCTCCTCCCTCCCTGTACCATCCCTCTGGGTCATCCCAGTGCACCTTGTGAGACTACTTTAATTGAAATAATATCTGTAAAGCTCTTTGCACAGTGATTGACACAGTGTAAATGCTCAGCTGCCTCTAGGTTGACTATTTGGCCTGATTTTTCCACTTATGGTCTTAATAACCAAGTTTTTCTTAAAAGGATCAAAAATTGTGAATAATTTTAATCAACTATTCCTTTTATTGTTTTTTAACATTAAAAAAATTGAAGTGTAGTTAATTTACAATACTGTATTAACTTCAGATATACATCTAAGTGATTCATATATATATATATATATAAGGCTTCCCTTGTGGCTCAGCTGGTAAAGAATCTGCCTGCAATGTGGGAGACCTAGGTTCGATCCCTGGGNATGTAAGTGATATCATGTTATTTGTCTCTCTCTGTCTGACTTATTTAATACGCTAATCTCTAGGTCCAGTCATGTTACTACAAATGACATTATTTCATTCTTTTTTTTTTTGGATGAGTAGTATTCTATTGTGAGCTTCCCTGGTGGCTCAGTGGTAAAGAATCCATTTGCCAATGTAGGAGACATGAATTCCATCTCTGGGTGAGAAAGATCCCCTGGAGAAAGAAATGGCAATCCACTCCAATATTCTTGCCTGGAAAATCCAGAGGAGCCTGGCAGTCTACAGTCCCTGGGGTCACAAAAAGTCAGATAGGACTTAATGACTAAGCTCGCATGCAGCATTCTATTGTATATATACACCCTATCTTCTTTATCCATTCATCTGCCAGTGAACACTAAGGTTGTTTCCCTGTCTTGGCTGTTGTAAATATCAACTATCCACTCAGCTAAACAAGGATAACTGCAGTAAATGTAACAATTGTTACCCTAAATGTTTGGGTATGATTGTATGAGTCAGAGTGATGTGTGACACTTTGATGCTGAGACATTCAATTTCTGATACTTGAACCTCCAGTCTACCGCTTTAAGCTGAAGTGACTGTGAAAGTGTGGCTTGATACGGAGACCCATTGCAGAACCATACCATGAAAAGCTGCTTACCTGGAGAGAAAATCTGTAATAGACATAGCAGAATTAAAAAATAAATTTTTACTCTTTTAATTAAGTCACTGAGATTACCATGATAAACCTCAAAAAATGTTACTGGAAGCTTCACATTGGTAATGTTTTCAGATGAGATTAAAAGATTAACATAGTATTGTTAAGGGACTTCATGCTCAAGCAAATAAAAATGAAATTTCTGGGTACTATCCGGAAATGCTAATACATTTCTCTCCCACATTTGAAAATACCTGACTAAGATCTCAAATAGTGAACACTGATCATCTGAATTCTGTAATGAAATGCAAGCCCCCTCTCTGACTTCAAATTTTGAAGTCAGATTTTGGGATTGTGATACCCCATTCTTGCCAACAAAGCCATCTGGCTTGGTAAAATTAATTCTTAGATAAGAAACTCATAGAATTTCCAAGATAAACTTCTTGGAAACTTTTGGCAACTAGGAAGTATCCTTGGCTAGAATTCAGAGATTTATAAATTATTTTTGATGTTAAAAAAATTAAAAAATAAAAAAAANGGTAAAATTAATTCTTAGATAAGAAACTCATAGAATTTCCAAGATAAACTTCTTGGAAACTTTTGGCAACTAGGAAGTATCCTTGGCTAGAATTCAGAGATTTATAAATTATTTTTGATGTTAAAAAAATTAAAAAATAAAAAAAATAAATCAAATTCACATACAATTAAAAAAAAATAGTGTAACTTTCAAAGTCAATGCCATAAATTAGCTTCATAGCTTGATCAAATCACTTTTCACTTCTCTGGGCTTTAATTTCCTTGCCATAAGATGAAAGTGTTGGATTAATGATATCTAAGTTCTATTTTAACAGCATTAATGTGCAACCTATAGTTTCAAATGAGAAAATAAAATATAGACTTTTACCCCATAAGATAGAACTTGTTATTCCAGAGAAGTAAAGCCCATGATGAAATCTGAGGATTTTTTTTAATATAGNTGATATCTAAGTTCTATTTTAACAGCATTAATGTGCAACCTATAGTTTCAAATGAGAAAATAAAATATAGACTTTTACCCCATAAGATAGAACTTGTTATTCCAGAGAAGTAAAGCCCATGATGAAATCTGAGGATTTTTTTTAATATAGTCATTAAACAATCACAAAAAAGCAATGTGAATTACCGTTATTGCATAACCAGTAAAAGTGTGAAAAAAATCCCTTAGATTATGTTCATCTTGAAAGGAAATTCTACTCCTTCCTAATCTTTCTGTATCCACATAAAATGATGTCTGATTTATATAATAGGTGTTCAAAAGTTATTTTATGGAGATGATCAATGGATTAATAAGTCTATGGCTTGTTAAATGGGATGCATGGATATTGAAGATATTTCTTTGCTATTTTTTTGCCTTATGTATGTGTAGTTTACTGTATGAAATGCTCTTTGTGAGAAAAAGAGATATCGTGTAAGTTTTAAAATGTTTGAATAAGTGGTATGCAAAGTAGAAAAGTGCTGGGCAAGACTGAAGGTAAAAGGAAGAGGGGGCAACAGAGGATGAGATGGTTGGATGGCATCACTGACTCCATGGTCATGAATTTCAGCAAACTTCCGGAGATAGCAGAGGACACGGGAGCCTGGTGTGCTTCAGTCCATGGGGTCACACAGCGTTGGACACAATTTAACAACTGAACAACAGCAAAAGCAGAAGGAAGTGGGAGTCGAAAGTCATTAGTCGCTGAGCTGGTGTGTCATCCTTAACTAGTGGTGTGACTTTGGGAAAACCACCTGCTGACCCTCAATGTTCTCATCTATGAAATGGCTATTAGAAACTTGCCATGTCTCCTAAGTAAGAGTTGCTGTGAAAATAAAATGGGATGATATATGAAGAGGTTTTGAAAAATGAAAATACATGTTATTATGATTGGTAATCAGCTAATGAGGAAGAGCTTCTATTTCTGACAGTAAAGTTCTCAGAGGCAAGAACCTTTTGTGGAAACTGGAAACCTTCCGTTTGTTCTTGTGGTATCTTGAAATCTGCTTTTTATTAGGAGTCCTAGGGTCTCTGTTCCTTCTTTAGGAAAATTGCCTTTCAGAACAGTCCCGTTCTCAGGGCAGACATTGGTGTTATTTTCTATTAATAGCATTTTTTTTTCCTATCTTGAAATTCTTTGGTCAGATTTCCCTTCCCTTCTAAAACTCTAAATGTCAGTGTGTCCCCAGATCCAATCTATGGGACACACACACACACACACACACACACACACACACACACATCTTCACACTCTATGTGCTATCATCCAGATCTACTACTTCCAAATTTAGATTCTTTTACCTTGACCTGAAATCTAGACTTTTATTTCCACCTGTTTTATCAACTTTTCCTGTTATGTATCCAATAGACCTCTGAAACTCAACAACACACTCTCAACCCATCTGTCACTCCCATATTTTTCCTCACCTCTGCAAAAAGCATCAAGCACCCAATAACTAAGGTTTGAAAGTCTAGAATCATCTTCGATTTTTATTTTTCTCCCACATTCTACATTTAATCCAGCCACTTAAATTTTGTCGAATTGCTCATCTCCTCTATTATCCCTTTCCTTGATTACTTCAGGAGCCACTTAACTGGTTTACGCTCTTACTCAACCACCAGAATATTTTTCACTCAATGGACAGAGTAACCTTTTAAATAAGTGAGCCAGATCAAAGTGTGGTGTTCTTAGGACAAAACCTAAAATCCCTGATGTAATCCTAAACTCCTTTGCCACTGCCATTTGTTCACTGCCCTCCACCCTCAAGGGTCTCCTGGTTCACCTGGTCATTGTTTGAACACACCAAGTCTTCTCTCATTGGGGGATTTTACATATTCTATTCCTTCTGTCTGGAATGCTACTTCGCCAACATCACAGTTCACATCCTCAGTCTTTTCAGGAGCTTCTCAACAACCACCACTTTGGAGAATCCTTCCCTGCTAGCATCTTTGAAATGCCTCTCCTTGTTATCTTTATCTCCTTAGCCTGCTCTTTTTTTTATTTCCACTGCAGCATCACTCTTGATTTTTCTGCTTTTTCAGATTTTTTTCTGAAGTATTTATAATACGTAGATTTTCTTTTGTATTACTATAAAGAAATAAAGAGAAGCTTTAAGAAGTCAACATAATTTAGAGATCCAGGCTACCTACTCTGAAGCTCATTTGCAAAAGAGACAGAATTAGCAGGAAGGATAAGACACACAGACCTGTAATTACCTCTTACTGGATTAGGAAAACTGAGGCAAGGAAAAGAAACTTATAATTTCAGAAATGGAAGAAACCCTAGTTAATATGTATTGGGGCAGGCAACCTTACATTTTACAGAGTAAAATTCTTAGGGGTAGAAGAGAGGAAGTCTTACAAGTGTTATTCAGTAAGTGCAAAACAGTGTCTTGGGAGGGAGGTGTTACTCGATGCTCCATCACATTTTTTTGGCTACATAGTTGAGTATTCATTACAACCAATGGTTTGAACAGCAATGGAAGGTCACTGCTGTCTAGAAAGAAGAGAAAAGAAAGATGTCAACACCAGAATACTTTTCAGCTATGAGTGAATTATGCTTTATGGCTAATTCTCAAAATCAATGTTTAGAATATCTCAAAATACCATACAAATTCTGAGATTGCTGCTGCTTCACAGTTTGATTAAACTCTGTAAAATGAATGACATCATTCTAGAAATGTCAAAAAGTGAAAACAAATCTAGATTTGATTTTATTCATAATTTCCTTTCTCTATGAAATCCTTGCTCAGTTCAATTTGAAATGGCAACAGCAGCAATAAAGGTCATTGATCATGTCAGGTTTTCCAAGTGATATTTTGAGTCTGAATTATTATAAAATATTTCTCTAATCTGAGAGATGGCCACTGCATCTGCTAAATACTACAGAAAGCAATGTTATTAAAAATTAACAATGTTTTTAATTTAACTGGTATTGCCATTAACACTCATATTTCTTACAGTCATATTGTTCTAGTTCCATTAGGCCTTTTGTGCATAGGCCATGTTTATTCTGCTCTTCCATTATTTATACATTTAGTTTGTGATTAGGTTACTTCATATATTTCAATTGCATCATAATGCAATGTGATAATACAAAATTCTAGTCAACACTCCTGTCAGTAGGATTCCATTTCTTTCATTAGCGCTTGTAGTAAAGGCTCTGATTCCATTTCAATGTCTGACTGCTTGATGACGTTCAAAATCTATTTCCCTTTGTTTTCCTTCTGCCACACACTCAGTCAAACTGATAAGAAAGCCCTGTTCTCCCTCCTTTTGGCATAAACGGAAAATTCATACCNGTGTCTTCCTGGGCCTGCCCTCATCCAGATGTGAGAGTCCTGTGGACTGACAAGTCAAGCATGATGTGTCTGAACACCCTGGCTAGTGTCTGCTGAATGCTGCTGAGGGTCCTCGCATTCATCATGAGCCCAGGTGGGGAGGGATGTGTTATCATGGCATCAATACCACCACCCAGGTCCCAAAAATTATGTGCTGTAGGATAGTAAATCCAGTTACCTAACAGGTGAAATGAGGGAAATAGCCATTCTGCCAGATTTAGGAGTTTATGTAGGCACAAGAGTTCTTTGTAAACCAAAGAGTCCGTACCGATAGTGCGCTGGTAAGACGGTGTAGCCGTGGCCCTTGGGTACTCAGCCACTCAGAGAGATGCAGGGCTTCTCTGTTGTTGCAGCACAGACATGCGTCTGAGTATCTGGGCTGAACCCACTCAAGAGGACCTGTGGCCGAGCAGTCCTGAGTTCAAATCCTTGTGGTGCTACTTCCTCGCTGTGTGCCTGGGGCAAGTTATATCACTTCTCTGAGTCTTAGTTTCTCATCTGAAAAGTGAGAATAATAATGATAATGGGAAGACTAGTAAATAAATCATGAGGCTATTACGAGGATTAAATGTGATTACGTATGTTAAGTGCTTGATGTCAGGCAGATGGTGAGTATTCGATAAATAAGGGCTAATAATAAACCTGGCAAGACCTGAGGGTGTACTTCTCCACAGAGGCGCTGAGCAGACTGCCCAGTGCAACGGGAAGCACAAATAGCAGGCTGACTCCTGCGTCCAGCGTTTTCCATGACCTCCCCCATAACCAGAGATCCTGGGAAACTCTCTCCTCCTCTGGGCCTCTGGGCCTCATCTGAAACATCGACGGGGTTGGATTAGATCCTGTTCTCTGGGTTCCACATTCTGTAACTGAGCAGATCCTAGCCCTCTTAGGCAAGGCGAGAGATGCAGGGAAGAAAGAGGAATGGGGAGACTCAAGCCATGTCCCAGGCTGATGTCTGCAGGGGCGGGAAGGCATCCAGACTCTGCTGAGCCCAGGAAATGTGGCCTGAGGGGTGTGTGGCTGCAGGAAAGCTCCGGGGAGGGATAGATTTCACACCCGGAAGGGGAGAGGGCACCACCAAAGATACACAAAGCAAACCCCAGCTGGGCTGAGGGAGTCGGAGGTCCCTGGAGTGGAAGCTGGGATTTCAGCCACAAATCAAATCTGCTCAGGCCTTCTCCCCCAAGTCCCTCCCTCACCTCCTCTTCTGATGGGAACAGGTTTCAATTCCATCCTGAAGTGAGCTCATTCCTGGGCCCGGCCCAGCAAGCCCTCCCATGCCCATCCCTTCTCCACCTTCTCCCTCTCTCTCCTCCAGCCAGAAGTCATCAGGCTGAAGTTGGAACCCCCGCTTTGCCGTTTGCTGCTTTGTGATCTTGAGCCAGTGCCCTAGTCAACCTGGGCTGCCATAACAGAAGGCCACAGATAGAGTGGCTGAAACAACCAGCATCTATTTCCCACAGTTCTGGAGGCTGGGGAATCTGAGGTCAAGGTCCCAACATACTCAGCGTCTGGTGAGAGCTCTCCTCCCGGTTTGCAGATGGCGGTCTTCTCCTTGTATCCTCACGTGGCAGAGCGCAGAGACCAGGGAAGCTTGCTCTGGGGTCTCTTCTTACAAAGGCGCTTAATCCATTCTTATGGGCTCAACTCTCACCTCCATCTCCACCCACCTAAAGGTCCTGCCTCCTAATACCATTACCTGAGGGGTTAGGCTTCCCACATATGAATTTATGGAGACAGAAATATCTGATCCATAGCAACAAGTCACTTTGCCCTTTATTTTCCACATCTACCAGTGAGCCTGTCCATCACCAGCTCCTGGAGTTCACTCAAACTCACCTCCATCGAGTCGGTGATGCCATCCAGCCATCTCATCCTCGGTCATCCCCTTCTCCTCCTGCCCCCAATCCCTCCCAGCATCAGAGTCTTTTCCATTAAGCCAGCTCTTCGCATGAGGTGGCCAGAGTACTGGAGTTTCAGCTTTAGCATCATTCCTTCCAAAGAACACCCAGGACTGATCTCCTTTAGAACAGACTGTTTGGATCTCCTTGCAGTCCAAGGGACCCTCAAGAGTCTTCTCCAACACCGCAGTTCAAAAGCATCAATTCTTCGGTGCTCAGCTTTCTTCACAGTCCAACTCTCACATCCATACATGACCACTGGGAAAACCATAGCCTTGACTAGATGGACCTTTGTTGGCAAAGTAATGTCTCTGCTTTTCAATATGCTATCTAGCTTGGTCATAACTTTCCTTCCAAGGAGTAAGCATGTTTTAAATTCATGGCTGCAGTCATCATCTGCAGTGATTTTGGAGCCCCCAAAAATAAAGTCTGACACTGTTTTCCCCTCTATTTCCTATGAAAGATCCTCATAAAGCATGGGTTTGTAAGTTATGTTTATAGGTGAGTTTGAGGTGTTTATAGTTTCAGACCTTTTCATTATTTCTGGCCCTTGAGGATTTCCCATTCTATCTTGCATACTCAGAAATATAATTAAAATAAATTTGCTATGAATGATCTAGAATCTGTGTATTTTAAGGTAGCTAAGCTAGTTACCTGGATTGCCATAGTCTGCAAGTGTAAGTCTTTTTGCCCTTTATTTCTAAATGTTATGTTGAATGTTTAGCTTATGTTTTTCATCTTTTGATTTTTCTTGTCTATGGATTTAAAAAATGCATATATCTCACACATTTTGTTATGCATTGTTTCATTATCATTTAACTCTAAGTATTTTGTCATTTACTGCTTATCTTTTTTAATACAGAAGTTTTCCATAGATGCTTTATTGGTTTAAAGACATGAGTGACTGACTACTGGGCATATACCCTGAGAAAATCACAAATCAAAAAGACACAAGTACCCCAATGTTCATTGCAACACTGTTTACGATACCCAGGACACAGAAGCAACCTATTTGTCCAACAACAGATGAACAGATAAACAAGTCGTGGTACATATATACAATGGAATATTGTTCAGCCATTAAAAGGAACAAATTTGAGTCAGTTGAATTGAGGTGAATGGACCCAGAGCCTTTTATACAGAGTGAAGTGAGTCAGAAAGAGAAAAACAAATATCACATATTAGTGCATATACACGGAATCTAGAAAAAATGGTACTGCTGAACTTATTTGCAGGGCAGGAATAGAAATGCAGACATAGGGAGTGGACTTGTGGACACAGTGGGGGAAAGAAAAGGTGGGACAAGCTGAGAGAATTACACTGACGTATATACACTATCGTGTGTAAAGCATAGATAACGAGAAGCTGCTGTAACACAGGGAGCCCAGCCCCATGCTCCGTGACAACCTAGAGGGGTGGGATGGTGTGGAGGTGGGGGGAGCTCAAGCGAGATATACTTAAGGCTGACTCATGTTGTTGTAAAGCAGAAAACAGCACAACACTGTAAAGCAATTATTCTCCAGTTAAAGAAAAAAGTCAAGTGATTTAAAACTCAATCATTTTGGATATTAATTTCTAAGTTTGTAAAGAGAAACTGTAAGGTACAATGTTAATTCTTTAGACTAGTTTCAAGATACATGCCTGTTCTAGTAAGTGATATTTTTGTGACTGTTCCAAATGTTACAGAAAATTCTCTGGATTATCCTCATTCATCAACTCAGACAAATTTATGGCCTTCTTTGTTTTTGTCTGCTCCTTTTTAGCAGTTTCTAAGAGTGATATGTTAAAATCTCTAATAAGATTAATCCCTACCTTTATTTGTCACTTGTTACTTCACTACATTTTGAACTTACATATAGTTATATGTCTATATTTGCTGATTATTCTATCTTCTAGATTGATTACTGTTTTTTCACAGTAAGCAGCATTCCTCTTTGTCACTAATTATGCTTCTGCATACAATATTATCTTGTACTCTACTAAAATTGCTACTCTATATTCTTCTGATTTACATTTGTCTCACATTTTTTACATTAACTTCATTTTTCAGTCTTGTTTGTCCATTAAGAATGTCTCTTACAGAAATCAGTGATGAAAATGAATCCATTGTATATTTGTTGTTATTGTTTTTATTACAACATAAAACAATCTAAATATTCTTTTTGACCAATGAGTTTAACCGATTTTAATTTATTAAAATTTACTTTTTATTGCGTATAGTATATAAGAAATATGTGTGTATATAAGTATTATGATTTAATTTTGACCCTTATTTTATGCTTTCTGATTACTAAGTTCTTTTTGTGTATAGTTTTACGTCTTTCTACCTTGAATTAGAGAGATTGAACTCTGATTTACCAACATCTATGCTCAAACTTGGGCTTCCCAGGTGGCGCCAGAGGTAAAGTACCTGCCTGACAATTTAGGAGACATAAGAGAGGTGGGTTGGATCCCTGAGTGGGGAAGATCACCTGGAGAGGGACATGGGAACACACTCCAGTATTCTCGCCTAAAGAATCCTATGGACAGAGGAGCCTGTCAGGCTACAGTCCAGAGGGTTGCACAGAATTGGACACACCTGAAGCGATTTAACACACACACACAATTTTCCCTCACCATGCTCACAGTTTAGCAATATATATATTTCTCGCTGAGCAGCTCTGATCTCCCACCATCACTTTTAAATTTCAGAGTTTTAGAAATATTTTTATAAGTAATTTGGGCTATAACATATCTTATAAAAATATGGGTTTATTTATATTTCTTATACTTTATTATTAACTCCCAGATTTATGCTTTATCTTGCTACAGTGTAACCTTCAATGGCTCCTTCAAAGAGACTGAATGGGGTAAAATTTCTCAGAAACTATGTACATAGCAGTATTATCATTTCATCCTCATTTTTAGATGATTACTTAGATGAATGTAAAATTCAAAGTCCCTAGACTTTTCTCACAATACTCTGAAGATGTTACACAACTAACTATTGCTGATGTTAAAAATCAGGTATCATTCAGGAAATCAATTTCTCTTGGCTTTAAAATGCTGCATTTGTAAAAGGACAAAGCTGTAGTGGATCATGTGTAAAGAGTTTTGTATTAGATGGACATACTCCTGGCTGCAAGGGGGAAGAATGTTAAGCATGGGTTGATAAACACAGAGAAATTTATTTGTTTCACATAAAAAGAAGTCATAGCACAGGATACTCAGAATTAGTTCAGTAAACCCACAAAGAGTCTATCAAACTCTTACGTCTTGGTAAAGGCAAATCTAGTTTCCTCATGTTTAAAATGAAGGGGTTGCTCTAGACAGCTACTAAGATCTCTTCTAGCCACGGTATTCTGTTCTACGAGCAGTAATATCACATAATATAATCAGAGGGGTTCACAATAGTAATTCTGAGTTTTCAAGAAATTAATATATCAAGCTGGCTCCTGGGTGACTCAGTGGTAAAGAACGCATTCAATCCCTGGGTCCGGAAGATCCCCTAGAGAAGGAAACAGCAACCCACTCCAGTTTTCTGGCCTGGGAAATCCCATGGATAGAGAAATCTGGCAGGCTGCAGTCAAAGACCTGGACATGCCTGAGAGACTGAGTGCACACATGCTCATAATGTATCACGCAGTTCAACAGAGGTATTTAATGTAGCTGAGATTTGTTTGCCTTACAAAGGTCTACAGAGCACTCAGTCATGTATACCTGAGGGAGAAAATCTTACAGAAACCCCTCTTTTCACTTTCTTCATTTGAAATAAAATTGTTAATATACCCAGCTATAATCCAATTCTTAGATATTGGCCTCCGTTACTAAATGCAAGTGATGTATGCATGTTAAATCACTTCAGTCGTGTCCACCTCTCTGTGACCCAATGGACTGTAGGCCACTAGGCTCTTCTGTCCATGGGGATTCTCCAGGCAAGAATACTGGAGTGGGTTGCCATGCCCTCCTCCAGGGGATCTTCCCAACCCAGGGATCAAACCCACATCTCTTACATCTCCTGCATTGGCAGGCTGTTTCTACACCACTGGCATTACATGGGAAGCCCAATTCACATGATACTGGCCCATAAATGACTACAAGCCACCTTCTGGCTGCGGCAAAGCCCAGAGCACCAAAGACCTACAGATAATCAATTTAATGGGGCTGCTGGGAAATTTTGAGGCAATTTCTGTGTCAAATTATGACTTAGAATTGCTTTTAACTAGTGATATCTCGGTTAAACAAAAACAATTTCTAAAAAGTAGCAAATGCTTGATAAATTAATAAAATGATTTTATAAAGAATTGGCCCTAAGACATATTACTTAGTAAGTGCTATATTCTGTGAATTTAAAAAATAAAAAAATATATATTTTAATACATGTATTTATTGAAAGATGATATAAGTTATATTACTAGTGGATGAATATTTTAAGTATTACATCTGGCCTCTATTTTTATTCTCTGCTTTACAGATGAGAAAACTAGACACAGAATAGTTAAGCAGCTTGCCTAAGTTAAGTTCAGTTCAGTCGTTCAGTTGTGTCCAACTCTTCGCAACTCCATGAACTGCAGTACGCCAGGCCTCCCTGTCCATCACCAACACCCGGAGCTTACTCAGACTCATGTCCATTGAGTCGGTGATGCCATCCAACCATCTCATCCTTTGTTGTCCCTTTCTCCTCCCAACTTCAGTCTTTCCCAGCATCAGGGTCTTTTCAAATGAGTCAGTTCTTTGCATCAGCTGGCCAAAGTATTGAAGATTCAGATTCAGCATCAGTCCTTCCAATGAACACCGAGGACTGATCTCATTTAGGATGGATTGGTTGGATCTCCTTGCAGTCCAAGGCACTCTCAAGAGTCTTCTCCAACACCACAGTTCAAAAGCATCAATTCTTTGGCACTAAGCTTTCTTCACAGGCCAACTCTCACATCCATACATGACCACTGGAAAAACCATAGCTTTGACTAGATGGACCTTTGTTGGCAAAGTGATGTCTCTGCTTTTTAACATGCTATCTAGGTTGGTCATAACTTTTCTTCCAAAGAACATGTATGTTTTAATTTCATGGCTACAGTCACCATCTGCAGTGATTTTGGAGCCAAAAACAACAAAGTCTGTCACTGTTTCCACTGTTTCCCCATCTAATGGCCATGAAGTGATGGGACCAGATGCCATGATCTTGGTTTTCTGAATGGTGAGCTTTAAGCCAACTTTGTCACTCTCCTCTTGCACTTTCATCAAGAGAAGAACTAAAGAGTTCTTCTCTTTCTGCCATAATTGTGATGTCATCTGCATATCTGAGGTTATGATATTTCTCCCGGCAATCTTGATTCCAGCTTGTGCTTCTTCCAGCCCAGCATTTCTCATAATGTACTCTGCATATAAGTTAAATAAATAAGGTGAAAAAATACAGCCTTGATGTACTCCTTTCCCAATTTGGAGCCAGTTTGTTGTTCCATGTCCAGTTCTAACTGTTACTTCTTCACCTGCATACAGATTTTTCAAGAGGCTGGTCAGGTGGTCTGGTACTCCCATCTCTTTAAGAATTTTCCAGTTTGTTGTGGTCCACACGGTCAAAGGCTTTGGCATAGTCAATAAAGCAGAAATAGATGTTTTTCTGGAACTCTCTTGCTTTTTCAATGATCCAGCAGATGTTGGCAATTTGATTTCTGGCTCCTCTGCCTTTTCTAAATCCAACTTTAACAACTGGAAGTTCACAGTTCACGAACTGTTAAAGCCTGGATTGGAGAATTTTGAGCGTTACTCTGCTAGCGTGTGAGATGAGTGCATTGTGCAGTAGTTTGAGCATTCTTTGGCATTACCTCTCTTCGGGATTGGAAGGGAAACTATCCTTTCCCAGTCCTGTGGCCACTGCTGAGTTTTCCAGATTTGCTGACATATTGAGTGCAGCACTTTCACAGCATCATCTTTTAGGATTTGAAATAGCTGAACTGGAATTCCATCACCTCCACTAGCTTTGTTCATATTGATGCTTCCTAAGGCCCACTTGGCTTCCCACTCCAGGATGTCTGCCTCTGTAGGAGTGATCACACCTTCATGATTATCTGGGACATGAAGATCTTTTTTGTATAGTTCTTCTATGTATTCTTGTCACCTCTTCTTAATATCTTCTGCTTCTGTTAAGTCCCTGCCATTTTTGTGCTTTATTGTGCCAATCTTTGAATGAAATGCTCCCTTGGTATCTCTAATTTTCTTGAAGAGATCTCTAGTCTTTCCCATTCTATTGTTTTCCCATGTTTCTTTGCATTGATCACTGAGGAAGGCTTTCTTATCTCTCCTTGCTATTCTTTCGAACTCTGCATTCAAATGGATATATCTTTCCTCTTCTCCTTTGCCTTTCACTTCTCTTCTTTTCACAGCTATTTGTAAGACCTCCTCAGACAACCACCTGACCTTTTTGCATTTCTTTTTCATGGGGATGGTCTTGATTACTGCCTACTGTACAATGTCACGAACCTTCATCCATAGTTTTTCAGGCACTCTGTCTATCAGATCTAATCCCTTGAATCTATTTATCACTTCCACTGTGTGGAAGGGGTGTGATTTAGGTCCTACCTGAGTGGTCTAATGGTTTTCCCTACTTTCTTCAATTGAAGTCTGAATTTTGCAATGAGGAGTTCATGATCTGAACCACAGTCATCTTCCAGTCTTGTTTTTACTGACTGAATACAGCCTCTCCATCTTTGGTTGCAAAGAATATAATCAGTTCAATTTTGGTATTGACCATCTGGTGATGTCCTTGTGTAGAGTCTTCTCTTGTGTTGTTGGAAGAGGGTGTTTGCTATGACCCATGCGTTCTTTTAGCAAAACTCTATTAGCCTTTGCCCATCTGCATTCTGTACTCCACGGCCAAATTTGCCTGTTATTCCAGGTATTTCTTGACTTTCTACTTTTGCATTCCTGTCCCCTATAAGGAAAAGGACATCTTTTTTCGATGTTAGTTCTAGAAGGTCTTGTAGGTGTTCATTCAACTTCAACTTCTTCAGCGTTACCAATCAGGGCATAGCCTTGGATTACCATATTGAATGGTTTGCCTTGGAAATGAACAGAGATCATTCTGTCGTTTTTAAGATTGCAAGTACAATCCAAGTACTGCATTTCAGACTCTTTCATTGACCGTGGTGGCTACTCCATTTTTTCTAAGGGACTCTTGCCCATAGTAGTAGAGGTAATGGTCATCTGAGTTAAATTCACCCATTCCAGTCCATTTTAGTCCACTGATTCCTAAAATGTTAGCGTTCACTCTTGGTATCTCCTGTTTAACCACTTCCAATTTGCCTTGATTCATGGACCTAACATTCCAGGTTCCTATGCAATATTGCTCTTTACAGCATCAGACTTTCCTTCCATCACCAGTCACATCCACAACTGGGTGTTATTTTTCCTTTGGCTCCTTCTCTTCATTCTTTCTGGAGTTGTTTCTCCACTGATCTCCAGTAGCATATTGGGCACCTACCAACCTGGGGAGTTCAGTTTTCTATCTTTTTGCCTTTTCATACTGTTCATGGGATTCTCAAGGTTCATGGGGTTGCCTACGTTATAAACTAGTAAATATCAGAGCTGAGATTCAAACACAACAGACCAGCTCTTGGGTTTATAATCTTAACTACTGTTTTAGTGCCTGTTAAACTATTCTGATAAGCTATTTTCACTGCTTATTTTTCATTGTTTTTTATTAAACATATTATTTTAATATTATTGCATTATGCTAAATTACCTTTTTAAGAGAATTAGTGCACATTAGAAGTTCTGTTATTTTGTGATTAAATATTGACATGTAGCTGCATTTATGTTTTTTATTACTATTTTTTTTCACCTGTATTCAGATCAACCCAGAAACAAAGCAGTAACAGGTAATTCACACATTCTTCAATGATTGGCAAGATATATTTAGGTAAAATACAAGTTTTTCTAAGACAAATATTTTTTCTTAAATTTGTTTTTCTTTTGAAATCCTAAATTTATACTAAGTCATATGGACTAGATCATATAAAAGTATTTTAAAATTTAAAGAAATTTGATGAATTAAAAGAAATATAAATTTTCTTTATATTCAGGCAATTTGGTTTATATAACTAAAATTTTCATTATACTTCTACTTCTGTTTTATAAAGCATGTTTTGAGGTTAAGATTTCTAAATCCCCCTTTTCCCAAAAATCTTAATCCAGACAAGTGAAGCACTGGATATTCCAGTCAAATGATTTTCTAGTCAGCCGTTGTGATCGATATTTCTGCTATTACTCTTTGTGCTTTGGGGGGTTTTTGTTTTGTTTTGTTTTCTACTTCCATGTTCTTTTATGTCATTTTCTATAAGAACAAAGTTTTTTTTGCTTTTATTTTCACAGTGTTTTGGAAAGTTTATACATCATGTTTTTGTAATTCTACATATGGAAATTACTAAGCTTTTTTTCTTTAAAAAAAACCACTTAAGTTCTATTTCTTTAGTTATTAGTGGCAAATGAAATGTTATAATTTATTTCTAAAAAATAAGGTATAGAGCTCAGTACATTTCATCCACTTTCACCATTATCCCATCCCCTACAGTACATACTTCACAATGTTTATAAAAGTAATCTGGAATTGTAAATTACTATTATTATTCTAGTCACATATTGTTATATTAAATATCTTGTGCTTGCAAATGGTATGGTGGTGGTGGTATTAGTCGCTAAGTCATGTCCAACTCTTGTGACCCCAAGGACTGTAGTATAATCCATCATAAAACCACCAATAAGCTCTTCCCCTAGTTTATGAAATAATGCTTTATGAAGACAAATAAAGCTCTATGACCGCCCAAGTCGACTGCTATTCTGGATTTAGTGTTGACCTTTGCCTACATTTAAGAATTGTTGCTACATATACACTTTACTACACATATAGGTATGTATGTGTGTGCATGCATATATGTTTATACATATCTACAAACTGTATATAGTAGTGAAGTGAAGTGAAGTCTGTCGCTCAGTCGTGTCTGACTTTTTGCGACCCCATGGACACCAGGCTCCTCCGTCCATTGGATTTTCTAGGCAAGAATACTGGAGTGGGTTGCCATTTCCTTCTCCAGGGAACTTCCCAACCCAGGGATCGAACCCAGGTCTCCCACATTGTAGACAGTTTGCATGTTTTTAAGTCTTATGAAAGTGATATAGTCCATAGACTATTTTGAAACTTACTTGTTTCACTCAATATTATGTTTCTGAGATTGCCTATAATGATATATACATCTTCACTTGAATAATTTAAAAGTGGTATTGCATAAACTGCAATCTGATTTCCTATAAATGGACAATTAGGTTCTTTCCAACTTTTTGCTATTACAGATAACATGCTTTTACGGCACTCATGTAAAGATTTTTGTTCACATCTTGTAAAAGGGTATCTATCCAGAGTCAGAATCTTGGAATGGAATTATTGAGCTCTAGATACACCTTTCCATAGACTTTGATTTCACTGCTGCTGCTGCTGCTGCTGCTGCTGCTGCTGCTGCTAAGTTCCTTCAGTCGTGTCCGACTCTGTGCGACCCCATAGACGGCAGCCCACCAGGCTCCCTCGTCCCTGGGATTCTCCAGGCAAGAACACTGGAGTGGGTTGCCGTTTCCTTCTCCAATGCGTGAAAGTGAAAAGTGTAAGTGAAGTCACTCAGTCTTGTCTGACTCTTAGCGACCCCATGGACTGCAGCCTACCAGGCTCCTCCGTCCATAGGGTTTTCCAGGCAAGAGTACTGGAGTGGGGTACCATTGCCTAGACAGTGCCTAATTCTTCCCCAAACAACAGCCTTAATTTACATTCCCACCAGCAATTGGAATTTTCAACTTCATTCCCATCCCTGCTAACACTTGATTTTGTCAGAAAGTTTCATTTTTGCCAACATATTGCATGAACATGTATCTCATTATGGGTTTTATTTTTCCTTTCTTGTTTACCAGCAAGGTTGGCCTTTATTCAAGTTTCTTTCTTAGCCTTTAAGGTTGTGTTTTACCTGTTTATTTCCTATTCAGCTATGTAAATTTTTCTTTTTGATTGCTTTTTTCTTATGGTTAGTAGGAGTTATTCTACTTTTTATTCCAGATACAAAATCTTTATCAGTTATATGTTACTAAAATCTTCTCCAAGTCTACTTACTGCTTGTCATTTTTATGTCTTTGTCTGCAAAGTGTATAAAATTTGAAAATAGTCAATGCATCTTTTTCCTTTAATGATTTGGGTTCTGTGGAGTCTTGTTTAAGATATTTCCTTCATAACATCATAATATTTTTTGGAAGTTTTCAAAGGTTTACTTTGTATATTAAGCCTTTAACTCACCTAGAATGTTTTTTGTGTGTGTGTAACAGGTGAGGTAGAATGTAATTTTCTATTATATATTTATTGAATAGTGTATTATTTTTCCATTTGTCTCAGTGCCTCCTCTTTCATATANTTTTCTACTTCCATGTTCTTTTATGTCATTTTCTATAAGAACAAAGTTTTTTTTGCTTTTATTTTCACAGTGTTTTGGAAAGTTTATACATCATGTTTTTGTAATTCTACATATGGAAATTACTAAGCTTTTTTTCTTTAAAAAAAACCACTTAAGTTCTATTTCTTTAGTTATTAGTGGCAAATGAAATGTTATAATTTATTTCTAAAAAATAAGGTATAGAGCTCAGTACATTTCATCCACTTTCACCATTATCCCATCCCCTACAGTACATACTTCACAATGTTTATAAAAGTAATCTGGAATTGTAAATTACTATTATTATTCTAGTCACATATTGTTATATTAAATATCTTGTGCTTGCAAATGGTATGGTGGTGGTGGTATTAGTCGCTAAGTCATGTCCAACTCTTGTGACCCCAAGGACTGTAGTATAATCCATCATAAAACCACCAATAAGCTCTTCCCCTAGTTTATGAAATAATGCTTTATGAAGACAAATAAAGCTCTATGACCGCCCAAGTCGACTGCTATTCTGGATTTAGTGTTGACCTTTGCCTACATTTAAGAATTGTTGCTACATATACACTTTACTACACATATAGGTATGTATGTGTGTGCATGCATATATGTTTATACATATCTACAAACTGTATATAGTAGTGAAGTGAAGTGAAGTCTGTCGCTCAGTCGTGTCTGACTTTTTGCGACCCCATGGACACCAGGCTCCTCCGTCCATTGGATTTTCTAGGCAAGAATACTGGAGTGGGTTGCCATTTCCTTCTCCAGGGAACTTCCCAACCCAGGGATCGAACCCAGGTCTCCCACATTGTAGACAGTTTGCATGTTTTTAAGTCTTATGAAAGTGATATAGTCCATAGACTATTTTGAAACTTACTTGTTTCACTCAATATTATGTTTCTGAGATTGCCTATAATGATATATACATCTTCACTTGAATAATTTAAAAGTGGTATTGCATAAACTGCAATCTGATTTCCTATAAATGGACAATTAGGTTCTTTCCAACTTTTTGCTATTACAGATAACATGCTTTTACGGCACTCATGTAAAGATTTTTGTTCACATCTTGTAAAAGGGTATCTATCCAGAGTCAGAATCTTGGAATGGAATTATTGAGCTCTAGATACACCTTTCCATAGACTTTGATTTCACTGCTGCTGCTGCTGCTGCTGCTGCTGCTGCTGCTGCTAAGTTCCTTCAGTCGTGTCCGACTCTGTGCGACCCCATAGACGGCAGCCCACCAGGCTCCCTCGTCCCTGGGATTCTCCAGGCAAGAACACTGGAGTGGGTTGCCGTTTCCTTCTCCAATGCGTGAAAGTGAAAAGTGTAAGTGAAGTCACTCAGTCTTGTCTGACTCTTAGCGACCCCATGGACTGCAGCCTACCAGGCTCCTCCGTCCATAGGGTTTTCCAGGCAAGAGTACTGGAGTGGGGTACCATTGCCTAGACAGTGCCTAATTCTTCCCCAAACAACAGCCTTAATTTACATTCCCACCAGCAATTGGAATTTTCAACTTCATTCCCATCCCTGCTAACACTTGATTTTGTCAGAAAGTTTCATTTTTGCCAACATATTGCATGAACATGTATCTCATTATGGGTTTTATTTTTCCTTTCTTGTTTACCAGCAAGGTTGGCCTTTATTCAAGTTTCTTTCTTAGCCTTTAAGGTTGTGTTTTACCTGTTTATTTCCTATTCAGCTATGTAAATTTTTCTTTTTGATTGCTTTTTTCTTATGGTTAGTAGGAGTTATTCTACTTTTTATTCCAGATACAAAATCTTTATCAGTTATATGTTACTAAAATCTTCTCCAAGTCTACTTACTGCTTGTCATTTTTATGTCTTTGTCTGCAAAGTGTATAAAATTTGAAAATAGTCAATGCATCTTTTTCCTTTAATGATTTGGGTTCTGTGGAGTCTTGTTTAAGATATTTCCTTCATAACATCATAATATTTTTTGGAAGTTTTCAAAGGTTTACTTTGTATATTAAGCCTTTAACTCACCTAGAATGTTTTTTTTGTGTGTGTAACAGGTGAGGTAGAATGTAATTTTCTATTATATATTTATTGAATAGTGTATTATTTTTCCATTTGTCTCAGTGCCTCCTCTTTCATATATCTCTTTTCTGTACAATCATGTGTCTTTTCTGGGTGATTTTTTATATTTCATTGCTCTAAGTCTATGTATCAATTTCTGGGACAATATTATTCTTGCTTAATTAATACCTATCATAATAATCTTATATAACTTTGTAATTCAAAAATTTAGAATGATTCCTTTGTGTCAGTTTTGATCAAACCTTTCTCAGTCCAAATACTGAGGGAAAGGATTCAGCTCAGGAAGATATTCTTAAATTAAGATTTTGGTTGTTAGTGTTTCAGAGTCTTCACCATGCTGAATTTTTAATCTTAGTCCTCAGTGTCAAATGCCCTTTGACATTCATTTGTTTGTTTCTTCAATAGTTCTTTAAAGCTTATCAATCGTGTCTTCCACATATTTGACCTGACATTCTATATTTTAAATTCGGCTTTCATTTTCTGCACAATAGATTTTAACTTCACTCCATTCTCATTTCCTGTGGTCCTTTACATCCTGTAATCTCCCCTTTGCAATTTATTCTCCTAGAGTTCCCAGTAAGCCCATTTCCACCTAATGGCATTCCGCACCTGCCTCAGAGCTCTCTGTCTGCATTCTGTATTGAGGATTCCAACAGAGTCCAAAAATTTTATTCTGTTTCTGCAGTGGCTAATTCTCTGACATTTTTCTCTTAAAGCTCAGAATATTCTCCTCATTCATATTCACTATTATTTTTTCATAGACTCCATGTATGGGCTGCCCTCTGTACTCAAATGAGAAGAGGTTTTGAGAGCCATCAGGTGTCAGCCTTTGCCTCCGGGCAGGGTGTGTGCTTTGTCAGTGCACTGACACTGTATCCACACTGTGTGTGGGCTGTTAGTGCACCGAAGCTTCGCTAACCTCAGTGCAGTTTCCAGGTATAGCAGGTCTTCATCTGCACTTAGTCAGCAGGAGGGTGGTGGCTTCTCCCTGGCTCTATTACTTGTTTCTTCTTTTTGCTTTTGTACTTTAAATGAATGGACTTTATTAAAGTCTGTCATTCTCAGCATACTCTAACTCACTAGACTTTTAGCTCCAGGATGGCTAGGGGCCACCTCTAATGGACTTTGACATGTACATACTAGCCTTAAAACTAACGATCTATGTTGTCTATCTTCAACCCCTGTTCCACGCTCTATGCAATTCAGTCAGACTGTCATCCCCATCACTATTCTAAAACAGTTCATGACAACTTACCCATGACCTTCCTCCACAATGGTCAATCCACTAATCAATTCTTAGCCTCATCTTGCCTGACACACAGAGCATCTGACACAACTGGTCTTGGTCTCCCTTTTGAAATGCTTCTTAATTGCCTTTGAGAAAACTCTACCTGCTCAGTTCTCTTCTCAAGTTGTCTACCCCTCTCAATCCCCTTCGCATTTGCCATCATATCACTGACTTCTTAGTACTGGAGTAGTCTGGACTCAGGGCATAGACTTTCACTCTTCGTCATATACACTCATCTCTAGTATCACCAGTCTCGAGGATTTAAGGACTTCCCTGGTGGCTCCATGGGTAAAGAAATCCACCTGCAATGCAAGAGACCTGGGTTTGATACCTGGATTGGGAAAAATCTCCGGAGGAGGGCATGGCAACCCACTTCAGTATTGTTGCCTGGAGAATCCCCATGAACAGAGGAGCCTGGCGGGCTACAGTCCATGGCATCATGAGTCGGACACGACTGGGTGACTAAGCACAGCACAGGTGCCATTGCCTTCTCCGAATATAATTTATACACATATACATATTTATATCTACCCTGAGTCCTCCCCTGAATGGCAGATTCATTAATCCAACTGCCTGTACAATATCTTTATTTTGATAGTCAATAAGCATAACAAACTATCTGCATCCATAACAGGAATGACTATTTCCATAACAGCAATGACTATTTTCTCCCTTATCTCTTACCCTAAAACTCCTCTACTTCTTGGTTAATGACCTAATTAGTCTGCTCAGGTTGCCATAACAAAATACCATAGATTGGGTGACTTAACAGAATTTATTCCTCACAGTTCTAGACCCTGGGAAGTCCAAGATCAAAGTGTCAGCTGATTCCATTTCTGGTGAGGATAGTCTTCCTGGCTGACAGACAGCTAAATCCTTGCTGCTTCCACACATGACAGAAAAATAAGGAGCTCCAGAGTCTTTTTCTTTTTTGAGAGGATACCAGTTTTATGGGATCAGGGCTCCACCCTTATGATCTCATTCGTTTAACCTTAACCTCCTCTTTAAAGGCACTAGTTCCAATGCAATCACTTAGGGGTTAAGTTAAGGCTTTCAAATATGAATTTCAAGAAGACACAATTCAGTCTGTGACAATGACATTTTCATTCTTTCTGGTTGCTCAAGCAAAATACCTTACATGTCCCCAACTTCTTTTTTCTCTCTTTCACAAAGTGAAGTTGCTCAGTCGTGTCCGACTCTTTGCGACCCCATGGACTGTAGCCTACCAGGCTCCTCCATCCATGGGATTTTCCAGGCAAGAATACTGGAGTGGGGTGCCATTTCCTTCTCCAGGGAATCTTCCCCACCCAGGGATTGAAACCGGGTCTCCCACATTGTAGGCAGATGCTTTACTACATGTAATTTATCAACAAGGCCTGCCTGCCTAACCCTTAGTATATTTCCAGTTTGCAACCTTCTCACTACCACACCTACTCCTCCAGCTACCGAAATTCTTTCCCTGAGAACAACCCCCTGGCTGGCCTGCTTATGGCACACTCTCTATTGTTTCTTCATAAGTCAGCAGCTAGGAGTAACTATTTTCAAATATAAGTGGAATTGTAGCATCCTACTCAACACTATCCAAGGACTTCTCATCTCATTCAAAGTCAAGTTCTTACCGTGAGCTCTGTCACATGCTGCCATTCAGCCGCCTGCACTTCTTAGATCTCAGTCCTACCAACCTTGTCCTTGATCATTGCTCTAGCCACACTGGCCTCCTCATTGCTCTTCCTGGACATGCCAACCAACCTTCCACCTCAAGGGTCATTGATAGTCTGAACCATCTTCCAGAAACATCTTTATTACTAGAATTCCCTGGGGATCACAGTCTAAGGGATCCGTTTATATCACTACATAAAAAGACGAATACCTGGCATTTCCTTTTCTCCTTACCATCTTTGTTTCCCCAGCATTGATACTATCTTGCCTATTTGTTGTCTTATCCCACAATTTGGATGCAACCTCCATAAAGTCATGATAGATTTTTGTCTTATTAATGACTTTATCTGCATGACCTAGAATACAGGGCACACAGTCTATGCTTCATAAATAATGAGGACTAATACATATATCAGAGAGGTCAATTCAGTTCAGTTCAATCTCTCAGTTGTGTCCATCTCTTTGCAACCCCATGAATCACAGCACGCCAGGCCTCACTGTCCATCACCAACTCCCGGAGTTCACTCAGACTCATGTCCATCGAGCTGGTGATGTAGTTGGCCACAATTCTGGCTGGCACAAATCTGGAAACAAAGAGTTGCCCCACAACATTTTTTATCAGGTCATCTTTCATAAGAGGCACACAGTGGAAGTTGCATGAGGCAGAGTAAGCTAGAATGGTATAGTTTCTTCCGAACAGTTCATCTAATGTTTTTTTCCCCCTCTTTTTTTTTATGATCCTTATAGTAGAAAATTGGGACCTGATTCATGAGGTGCTGCTAGCCATTTACAATTTTAATGTAGAAATTGAAAAGAAAAAAATTTAACTGAGCTGATATACTGTTCTGTTCTGGATCTTAGATGTGAGAGGGATAATAAAGATGGTCAGGAGTCGAGGTCATACTTTCAGTCCTTTTTGCTGAAGAAAGAGTTGGAGAGCAATAATAAGACAAGATAGTTCAAAGTGATGAAGCCAGATGTCAGGTTTGGCTTGGGAATACCACTGTTCCACTGTTCCTGAAAGGCAGGGTTCTCTGAATCCAATACAGAAAATAAATTATTTTGGTGCTACTTACTGGAAAATGTGAGGGGAATGACTTGCTTATCTTTGGGGATGGCAATTAAGTGAAGGTACAGATTTGCTTTATCTTTTTAGAAAGGGAAAACCATGACCATGGCAAACTAACCAGGAAGAGCTTTTGTGTTGTTCTCCTTTAATGTAAATAGAACCAAGTTATTGCAGTCCACTTTCAGCCTTCAGTCTAGTGTCAGTAGCTCACAAGTCGCTGAAGATAGGTGTCTATGGATCTTCTCTGGAATCTGGATTTGTGGGAAAGTGTTCAGGAGATTTAGAAGACTGACTATGATTCTTTCCATCTCCCCCTTAAAAAATACATACAACAGAAGAGTGCAGTGATCAAAGCAAACGTCTGTCACAGCCCCAAAACAGACACTAAGAGACACGAAGAAGAAAAGAGTAAACTGTAACTAATGTGTTTTGATTAAACAACAACAACAAATGTAGCCTACACCGTCTTTTATTTTTTAGCAAACAACTTTTTAGTGAAGTATAATTTTTTTTTCTCATTGTGTGCTAGAGGAGACTGGTGGGCTACAGTCCATGGGTTACAAAGACTCAGACATCACTGAGTGGCTGAGCATAGAGTTGATTTACAATCAGCAAACTAATTCAGTTACATGAATTTTTTTTCACATTTTTTTCCATTACGATATTGAAAATAGTTCCCTGTGCTATACAGTAGGCCCTTGTTTATGGGTATTGTAATATATAGTAGGTGTGTATCTTTTAATCCCAAACTCCTAATTTATCCCTTATCCCACCTCTCCCCTTTGGTAACCATACATTTGTTTTCTATGTCTTTGAGTCTATTTCTGTTTTGTAATTATTTATGAAATTATTTATTTCATTATGTGTCAATATTTAGATTTCACATATAGGTAACATCATATGATATCTGTCTTTCTCTATCTGACTTTACTGCACTTCAGACGATGATCTCTAGGTCTGTCTATGTTGCTGCAAATGGCATTATTTCATTCTTTTTCATGAGTAACATCCCATTATATATATATATGCACCACATTTTCTTTATCCATTCATCTGTCTATGGACACTTGGGTTGCTTCCGTGTCTTGGCTATTGTAAACAATGCTGCTATTATTTATTTACACTTGGATCTATGGATCTTCAAAATTAGAGTTTTCATCTTTTCCAGATATTCACCCAGAAGTGGGATTGTTGGAGCTTATGGTAACTCTGTTTCTAATTTTTTAAAGGAACATCCATATTGTCCTCCATAGTTTTCATCTTTTCCAGATATTCACCCAGAAGTGGGATTGTTGGAGCTTATGGTAACTCTGTTTCTAATTTTTTTAAGGAACATCCATATTGTCCTCCATAGTTAGTCTGCTCTGTCTTTAGAGGCACATGACTTACCTGATCAGTTAATCTTGCCTCTAGCTATCCTGAATATATCTTCAAGTATAGCAGAAAAGAATGGCAAATTTAGACTATTGAGAATATTCCTGCCAAAATTGTGGATGTTCAAATATTTGTTGAATAAAAAAGGAATAAATACATTTTACATTTATTTCACATCTAGTAATTGCATCCCTACTTTTCCCCACCTGCAGGCCACTTCTATGTCCAGAATCAGTCACTATTTGGTCCACCATGCTTTTTACTTGTTTATTTGTCCTCTATCATATTCTTAAAATATAAAACCCATTAAAAATCAATTAGTGTAGCCCATCACATTTTACTATACAGAAAAATTTGTATTATCCCCTTTGATCAGAAATGTATTTGACAAAATTTAACACCCACTCATATTAAAACATTACGTAAGATATAATTTGATGGATATACCCTTAACATGGTATTATTTACCTTAGTCCCCAAATTGACACCCTACATAATGGAAAAAAATACATGTGGGTTTTTTTTCCACTGTCATTTTTTTCCACTGAAATTAGAAAAAAGACAAGAATGCCCAAGATCTCCTGTATTATTTAACATGACATTGAAGGCATTATTAGCCAATACAATGAAACCAAAGGAAGTGATTAGGAACATAAGGTCTGGAGAGTAATATGTAAATCAGTGGTTATTTACTAATGATATAGTAATAAATCAGGGAAATCCTCCCTTCTCTTTTGTGCTCTGCTGCTCCTATCCAGTGCTGTCAGGACAACCACACTAGGCTTGCTTCTTTTGAGAAGACCATCAAAGAGATGCCACTTTGCTGCTAAGCCCTAACTGCCTGCCTACCTGAAGTTAAACTTGCTTCCCCTAGATTGAAGGCTATGATGCGTTCCCTTGATTATACAGTTTGACATTTAACTTTTGTGAGTATATATCTGCCAGTCAATACATACATATATATATATATAAAACACAAATGGTGAAAGGTAAGATTTCCAGATCTTCCCTCCAAAAACTTAATATCAGATGCATTACAATTGGTGTTCAAAAGGCTCTGTGTTGCTGCTGTAACAAATCACCATAAACTTAATGGCTTAAAGCACCACCAATACACTGTATTACTGTTCTGAAGGGAGGAAGCATGAAACAAGAAGCATGGCCTGACATCAACATCTTAGCCAGTCTGTGTGGCTTCCTGTGGCTCTAGGGGAAAACCTCTGTCCTCGCTTTCTCCACCTTCTCTAGGCTGCCTGCATTCCTTGATTCATGGCTCTTTTCTCCATCTTCAAAGCCAGCAAGTGTGGGCAGGATCATTCTCATGTTGCCCCCTCTTTGGTTGTCTCTCTATACTGCCACCCTCTTTCACCTGTTCATTTTACATGGACACACCTGGATAATCCAGGATAATCTGCTCATCTGGAAATCAGTTGATCAGCAATCTTAATTCTGTCTGCAACTTTAATTCCCTTGTTCATGTAACCTATGAAGCGACTTAGCATGCACTGCAAGGAGATCCAACTAGTCCATTCTGAAGGAGATCAGCCCTGGGATTTCTTTGGAGGGATTGATGCTCAAGCTGAAACTCCAGTATTTTGGCCACCTCATGCAAAGAGTTAACTCATTGGCAAAGACCCTGATGCTGGGAGGGATTGGAGGCAGGAGGAGAAGGGGACGACAGAGGAAGAAATGGCTGGATGGGATCACTGACTCAACGGTTGTGAATCTGAGTGAACTCCAGGAGTTGGTGCTGGACAGGGAGGCTTGGCGTGCTGCGATTCATGGGGTCGCAAAGAGTCGGACACGACTGACAGACTGAACTGAACTGAAGCACCAACATATTCACAGATCCTGGAATTAGGACATGGACGTCTTTGGAGGACTATTTTTCTGCCTACAACGTGCTGTTAGATGATACAGCCCTAATTTTACAAATTGAGAAAACTTCATCCGAGCATGGATTAGAATAAAATACTCCTGTCTCTCAGACCAGAATAATCTTCTCATAGCAGACTCAATACACTTTATATAACTTTAGTCCTCCCTCAGTAAAAATGAATACTGCTCCATTTACCCCATTTATAAAGTTTAATAGATAGATTAAACTTTCTAATCTAAAATAGTGTATCTAATAGGTAGATACACCATTTAGAAAGAATAATACACACAATAGACATACATGTTACATTTAAAATTCAAAATTCATTGCTTGATACTGTTTTTAGTGTAGTAGAGTCATGAAGGGAGAAGGCAATGGCATCCCACTCCAGTACTCTTGCCTGGAAAATCCCATGGACGAAGGAGCCTGGTGGGCTGCAGTCCATGGGGTCGCTAAGAGCGACCCGACTGAGCGACTGAGCGACTTCACTTTCACTCTCATACATTGGAGAAGGAAATGGCAACCCACTCCAGTGTTCTCGCCTGGAGACTCCCAGGGACGGGAGAGCCTGGTGGGCTGCCGTCTATGGGGTCGCACAGAGTCGGACACGACTGAAGTCACCTAGCAGGAGCAGCAGCAGTGTCATGAAGATGACAGCAAGAGCAAATTATGCGATTGAGATTTTAACGAGTACTTCTGCCAGTGAAACTTGAAAATCTGAGCACTGATGTGAGAAGTATGTTGTTCTCTTATTAAACATACATTGAACTTGCAGATATCTAAAGGGACTTCCTGTCACAGCACTGAAATTTGATGTTTGATCTTCAGGTTCAAATTTCAGCTGACACACTACAGTTACCCCATTTTTTTAAATTAATAAGCTCCTGAGATTCTTTTTCTGGGAAAGGTCAGCATTCAGTATTATCATTAAGTGACACCTCTCTCTTTTTTGTGAGGCAGCAGAGGTTGGAAGTACAGAAATCAGGGAAACCAAAGAGGTCAACACCTTTATCAGCATGACATTCAGGGACTGCCTGACACAAAGAGTCCAGTGATTTGTTCTCTTCTGTTTTGACTCCAGAAAAAAAGGTGCTGTCAACCTCATTTAGAGGGTTATTCCACATTTCTACNAGCAGAGGTTGGAAGTACAGAAATCAGGGAAACCAAAGAGGTCAACACCTTTATCAGCATGACACTCAGGGACTGCCTGACATAAAGAGTCCAGTGATTTGTTCTCTTCTGTTTTGACTCCAGAAAAAAAGGTGCTGTCAACCTCATTTAGAGGGTTATTCCACATTTCTACTTATTAGGTGCTCTTTTCACTCAATTTTCCTATTTTATTACAACCAAGTACCCTTGGTTATTATCTTTTGCGGCCATTCCTACATTGTCAACTGAACTTACCCAGATAATTTTGATCCATGGAAAGAACAAATTAGCTCCTGTATTCTCCAAAGAGGTGCTCAGCCTCTTTGGAGAAAGATGATGCAGGCAGAGGAGGAAATTAAAAGGCCGACACCAGGAACCTTGAGGTTAAGAAGAAACAGATTTGTCGTCTCAAGAATAATCTGTTCATTCTTGCTGTGGTGTTGACTGAGGTTCAATACCTAAGAATCCCTGAAAATTTCAGGCTTTCTTAGTTCTGGACATTTCCAGGGAGGATGATAGTTGTGGGTACGAAGGACTGAAAGGATACAGCTGGACTCCTGGGAAAGAGTCAATTCCATGTAATTCTACTGCAAATTGTGAGTTTCTTTCCTTGCCACTGATGATATGGAAATCATAATATATGGCCGCTATACTTCAAATCCTTACACTATAAATTTGTTCTTAAAAATTTGCAATGTGTGGCAATGGCTCTTAATGAAATTTATTGTGATGGTCTTTCCTCAATATATACAAATATCAAATTATTATATAGTATACCTAAAACTAATTTAAGGTTATATGTCAATTATATTACAATTTTTATATACACAGTGGGCCCTTGAATAACACATAGTTTGGAGCATCAACACTCTGTGCAGCTGAAAATTTTCATATAACTTATAGTCGGTCCTCTCTACACATGATTCCTCTATACCTACAGTTCCATATTTGTAGATGCAACCAACCTCAGATTGTGTAGTATTCATGGCATTTACTACTGAAAAAAATCTGGGTGCAAGTGCACCCATGAAATTCAAACTTGTATTGCTCAAGTGTCAAGGCATTTGTAATGTTAGGAAAAACAAAGGAAAGAAGACATTAATTTCATTATGAGTTAAAGTGAAACTCATAGCGAAATTAAGGAATGAATTAAGGAAGGGATGAGGAGCTGGAACTCTTTCATATTTAAAAAAATAAAATTGAGGATGATAACGTTTGGTTCCTCATTTTAATCCTAGTTCTTCAGCAGTGTAGGGAGTCTTGAGTGTTCAGTTCAATTCAGTTCAGTCGCTCAGTCGTGTCCAACTCTCTGTGACCCCATGAATTGCAGCAGGCCAGGCCTCCCTGTTCATCACCATCTCCCNTCCCACCTCCCACCCCACAACATCTCTCTGGATCATCCCCGTACATCAGCCCCAAGCCTCCTGCATCCTGTATCAAATATAGACTGGTGATTCGTTTCTTATATAATAGTATATATGCTTCAATGCCATTCTCCCAGATCATCCCGCCCTCTCCTACTCCCTCTGAGGCCAAAAGTCCATTCTCTATGTCTGTAGAACACATATTCTTTAATAAGTCTAGCCAATTCAATGTCAATTTCTGTCCAAATAATCAAAATTGGAACTTTTCATTTAATTTTATAAGCCCCCAATTATTAAACACTAACAGTAAGTCAGAAGAGAAAAAGACTGGCAAACACAAAATTCAAAAACATCTATTCCAGCCACAAAAGATAACTAAGTTACGTATGTATGAGAAACGGAAAAAATAAGAGAATAACTGGCCTTAAGTTCAAAACCTCTGAAAAATTTATTTTTGAGTAGAAACTGCATGTTTTACCTCAGAATACGCAAATTTAAAAGTCATATTGTCAAGGTTACCCCTCCTCAACAAAGACTTACGTATAGGCTGGAATCCAGAAATTAAGGTTAAAAGCATAAACACTGGTAATTTCCACTAAATGTTTAGAACCGTTTCAGAGTGATATGACACAAGGATTTAGAATAAAATGAGAGTGTTATATTTTGGTTTGTGATATACATAAGGTAAAGTAATTTCCTCCCTTTGGGGTCCTTCTCTTTCTCTTGAGGAATCAAGCTGAAATTTAATTCTTTTGGTTAAAAGAAGTTTTAGATGGAATCAAAAATGTAAAGGGATGTCAGAACCTTTAATATGTATATACATATATAACACATCCCTGTATCTATATGCATATGTACATATACATATGTCTTCTGTCATCTACACTTAGGATTGCCGCACAGCCCTCAGGTAGCTGCCCTCAATGCTACCAGGTAACTGCAGTGATTCACCCACTGCAGCAGAGTAAGTGTTCTCTTCCCCGCAACATTTTCCTGGCAGAGTCAATTTAAATGTAACTAAAATTTTGAGCACCTATTATGTGTCAAGAATATAATTAAAAAGACAGCATGGTATTTGTGCAAGTATAGCTATATAGATCATTGGAACAAAATTGAGAGATAGGACAAAAACCTTCACATTTATGGTTAATTTTTCATGAAAACGTCAAGGTACTTCATTAAAGAAATAAAATTATTTTAAACAAATGGTTCTGGGAAAACTGGATACAGACATGCAAAAACTGAATGTGAACTGTTCACATTACACATAAAAATTAACTCAAAATTAGATCATAGAGAAGATTCTGTGAAGATGGCAGAGTAGGAAGCACCAGAAACCTGAGTCCTCACATAGACAATAACTGCACTGGCAGAATCTGTCTGATTTTGAAACAACTATTTTGGAACTCTGAAGTCTGTTGAAGGCTTGCAAATTTGAGGGGAACACTTGGGTGGTATACTGCAGTAAAGTAAAGTGAAGTGAAGTGAAGTCGCCCAGTTGTGTCCGACTCCTAGCAACCCCATGGACTGCAGCCTACCAGGCTCCTCCATCCATAGGATTTCCCAGGCAAGAGTACTGGAGTGGGTGGCCATTGCCTTCTCCGTGATTTGAAAGTAAGAGCTTACAAATTAAACCTAAATATATAAAAAACTGGACAAGATAAATTTTAGGATCCATGATCTGGGAAATATTCAGTACTGAATTGATATTTGTTATTGAAGGTGGCTTAAGCTTGTTGCTTTGATTAATAGAGATATGTCTAGGCTTATCAATGTTAAGTATAATATTCCTGTTGTACCTAGGTTTGTGTGTGTGACAGCTGTTCAGTCATGTCAGACTCTTTGTGACACCATGGACTGCAGCCCACCAAGCTCCTCTGTGCATGGAATTCTCCAGGCGAGGAATTCTCCCTTCTTCAGGGGATCTTCCCAACCCAGGGGTCAAACCTGGGTCTCCTGCATTGCAGGCAGGTTCTCTACCATCTGAGCCACCAGGAAAGCCCTGTACCTAGGTTTACTAAAGGTCAAATAAGACCTTATTCTCTCTGTTACAAATTTGATGACAAGAAAACTAACTCAATGTGGAAAAAGTTTTAAGGAAACAAAATACAAATGAGATAAAGAGCTTTAGGTGAACTTTCAGAAATGATTATATTTTAGGGTCTCTCCAGATATTCAACAACTTGAAAGTTAAAACTGTGCTAAAATAGATTAGGTGGTAAATTTAGTTGAGTAAATGAACTTTAAAAGTAAGCTGGTATAAAACTTAAATTTGGCTTTTCTGTTAAAAAAGAGACAAGTTTTCTGAAGATGTTAAATTGCCTTTGATAACTGATTTTCAAGTTTTCTTACCTCTTAAATGATCTGTTCTACATTTGCCCTTGAAGTATTTAATTGTTACTTTGGCTAAGTAACTACTGTTTGACAGTGACTTATGGTCCTTTCGGAGTGTCCTAAATCCCTTTGATATTTATTGAGAAAACTTCCTAAATCAAATTCTAATGAAGCACTTTTGACCACTAGCTAACTTTGGGATGCTTTAGGAGGCTTCTCAAACATCCTAGAGAGAGATCTTGAACTAATAAGGTTCATTTGGTATGTTGAAATGCATGGGAGGTATTGTTGAATAACTAATAAATCTCCTTAGGTTATACAGTATGGTAAATGTTACTAATATAGATATCCCACAAATTAAATGGAGTGCCTAAAATTTTGATAAATATTATCAGTTCAGTTCATTTCAGTCGCTCAGTTGTGTCCGACTCTTTGAGACCCCATGAATTGCAGCACGCCAGGCNTTTTTTTTTTCTCTATCTGATGTAGAATTATCATTTAGCAGAAGAAAAAAAGGACTTGGTAGTCATTTAAACTTTGGTTTGAGAATCACTGGGGGAAGTGTCAAAAGGCATTTAACTATCTTTAATCTTAACGCTCTTGTTAGAAAGGGTAGCAGGAAAAGGTGTCAGATTATAGACTTGTTTTGTCAATAAGATAAGAAAATACTCAGATGTTTGGAAACATCCAGCATGAATCATGCAAATCTAAGGATTTCAATAAATGATAGCAATTCCGTTCCTTGTTCTCTTTTTGCTTCCCTTGCTTCTTCCATTTTCCCTTCTAATGGAACATCAATAAAGATATTAAACAGAAATGTAAGAAGACTATATCATTCGGACTACCATAGACCCCACCTTACTTGCTTCACCACCTCCACTCACTCAGCTTCCATCAAGATATCCCACCCCCTACTTCCAATATTCATTCCTTACTCCACATTAAAATATCAAAGATGGTATATGGTTATCCTAGCGATAGAATGAGGAGGCATTAGACTTAGGGTCCAGTTTATGAATCCAAGTAATAACAGATTATAGAAAATAAGTTTAATTAGAACCTCAGGGATAGTCAGGTGTGAAAGAGACAAGCATTAATTGGGTAGGAAATGACCTGTATGAGTCTTAAGATCATGTCAAACTTGAGATCTTGGTTTAAATGTCTTATTTCACTGAGTAAGTAACTGAAACCCAGAGGTCAGGCCAGGATTCAAACTCAGGCTGCTAAATCAAGAGTATGCTCATTTACACAGGTGTTCTACAATGTGATGGTGGACCACCCGGGCAAATGATGTGGGTGCCCCACGGATGTTGGTTTCAGTTAAGCCTGAAACCAAATGTACAAAATCTGGAGCAGCTCTCCCAAAATTAGAGAAGTATTCAGTGAAATTCACATGTGAAGTAAGTTGTTTTCCTCTTCCATCTGCTTGTTGTATTCTCTGCACAACTTCTTTAAATGTTCTGCTTTTATTATATTCTGTGCTGTGAACAAAATTCTGTTTGTGAACAATTTTGTGATGGGTGTAACCTCATTTTAGTCACTCACTGATAGTCACTAATTCATCCTTCACTTTTTCAATCAATTTATGCTGTTTATGAATTACCATATTATCTTCCGCTGGAGAAGGCAGTGGCACCCCATTCCAGTACTCTTGCCTGGAAAATCCCATGGACAGAGGAGCCTGGTGGGCTGCAGTTCGTGGGGTTGTGAAGAGTCCAACACGACTGAGCGACTTCTCTTTCAATTTTCACTTTCCACTTTCATGCATTGGAGAAGGAAATAGCAACCTATTCCAGTGTTCTTGCCTGGAGAATCCCAGGGACGGGGAGCCTGGTGGGCTGCTGTCTATGGGGTCGCACAGAGTCGGACACGACTGAAGCAACTTAGCAGCAGCAGCAGCTTCCACTGGAGTTGAGGCCTGGGTTTTCCTAAGTTTCATAAACAAACTGCTCTGCTGTATGAACAGAGTCTGACTAAATTCTGATTGATCAAGCCACTTGTGGTTTGAGAGGTAGAAAACATGGATTTCATCTGCTCTGTAGACCATCTAACAGCTTTTATGTATTTCACATGAATATTTGGAAATGTGTATTTCTTTTTTTTAGTGTCTTTTTTTAATTTATTTTTAATATAAATTTATTTATTTTAATTGGAGATTAATTACTTTACAATATTGTATTGGTTTTGCCATACATCAACATGAATCCGCCACAGGTATACACGTGTTCCCCATCCTGAACCCCCTCCCTCCATCCCCCCCATACCATNTCCTTTTATAACCATTCTTTCCAGATTTCCAACAGTTTTGAGATCCACTAGTGAGATCTGCTCTTGTAACCACAAGTTAAGCAAATAGAAAGCACAGAACACAACACAACTCAAGTGCATAGTTTGAAACTAGAACAATAATATAAAAGATAAAGATAGGTGATAGGTGGCAGATAGTAGATAGATATATAGAGAGATTTCAATAAACGCCCCTTTAAAAATGTTAATCGCAGCATTCCCTCAGAATGCTTAAGTTTGGAAGAATGATACTCCAAGGCTGTCCACAAACAAAGCAAGTCTGTGAGTTTTTTTCTCATTCATCTATGAAAAGATGAGCCAATGAAAGTCAATCTTTAGAAACTTTTATAACAGTCTGACAGAGAAATTTTGTAATTTTTGTATGTATAACAATAGCAGCAACACCAGTTTAGTTTCATGTCATCCTTTTTGATAATTTTCCTAGTAACTCATTGTTGTTGTATTTACAAAAAGCCCAATATAAAATGACTGGGCTCTGATGGGTTAAAAATTTCAAAAGCAAAACGGTCCCTTTTCCACAGGTAGTTTGAGAAGCATGTCATAAAATTATATTTGGTCAAGAAGATGCTGTGTATTCTTCCCCTCTCTGTGCTTGTACAAATCCACACATTTCATTAGGCTATCATTTTACCGTTTCAAGAATTGTAATTGCTTACCTTCACCATAAGAAACATCAGAGGAGGTGGGTGAACTGAGAGAAAGGGCAAGACTACCTTCCTGCTCAGCAGCTGCAAGCCAGACCTGTAAACAAAATTTAAATTTAGAAATTCTACTTCAGTGGAAACTAGGTCGATAGTTTCCCCTTTCACACCTGCTGTCCCAGGGTTATTTTTCTTACATCGCCGCACAGTTCTTCCAAACTTTGTTCTGGACTGCATGCCACTCACAGACTCTACAAAGCAGCCTCTCCCTTTAACTTTGAGGCTCAAGGGCAGTGAAGATGTGGGGACCCTTTCAGGCTTTGGGGAGCTAAAGTGCCATCTGAGATTTGCGTCCTTGCTTTGGTGGCACTTATTACATGGATGTGATTTGTTGTCACATGTTGTCCATGTAGGGCTGAGATGGCTCCCAGTGGAATATGTGTATACTGTAGGTGCTCAAGAGTATACAGGGCTAAAGGTTTTCTTGCAAAGACAGCTGTAAATTTCAAGATTACACCACCCATTTATCTTGCTTAGCTCCAAACCACAACTGTACAAAAGGTACTTTCCCAGATTTGTTTACATTTCTGTCACATTTTCCTAAAAGAGAAAAAGGCTAACTTCCAAATTCACTTCTCAAAAAAATGCCAACAGTTAACTGACCCTAACTGTTCGCAGGCAGAGAGCATCTGCCTGGCCCCAACACCACCTTCTTGGTTCTTGGTCTGCTTGTCTCGTGAACAGCCCCAGGACTCAGAGGACCTATAAGACAGAAAACCACTGCTAATTGCCAGATGTCAGGGCCATTGCTGTTTAGACTTTCAGACTGACCCTTCTACTAGGAGCAAATAAAGGCGTTTTCTTTTTTCCCTCTCCTCTATATCCTTCAAGAGATTTTGGTCAGAATACTGTCCATCTTGCTGCCAGGAGTTTTCTTCCTCCAGAATTTCTTTATGTACACTCTGTGAGCTGAAATGTATGTGCTGATGTCCACTTTAATGCTATAGGTTACACATGCTGCAAAAGAACTCATACTGGAAGGGATACTAATGTGTCCTCCAGATGTTAGATAAAACAGCTGAGAGTTTAAATAATCACTGACTGAGCCCCACACTGATCTGTAGCCCATATGTCCATCAGAACATAGGTAGGTCCTGAGGACACTTATAGCCAGTTTTAAAACTAACGTCATCTTCTGACAGAAGTTTTGTCCAGGCTGCTTATATTGCTGTCTCAGAGAGTAGAAGTCATCAGCCAACTTAAAAAGAAAAGAAAACAAACAAATAAAACAATAAAAAGGAAAATAGAAAGAGTTCTTTAAAATCCATATTAATATTTTATAACATAAGGAAAATTAGATGAGTTAACCTTCAAATGAGCTTAAAGGAGAAATAAAGAATTTAAAAGTATTTATTCCACATAATGGATCCCTGAAAAGAAAACTGTGGGAATATCCATAGTAAACTTGTAGGATAAACAAAAAAATATCCAAAATGTGTCCAACTTACTCTACTGTGAACATCCTAGTGGTTTCTATTGATAGTGAAAGTCGCTCAGTTGTGTCTGACTCTGCCACCCCATGGACTATACAGTCTGTGGAATTCTCCAGGCCAAAATACTGCAGTGGGTAGTCTTTCCCTTCTCCAGGGTATCTTCCCAGTGCAGGGATCAAACCCATGTCTCCCACGTTGCAGGTAGATTCTTTACCAGCTGAGCCACAAGGAAAGCCCAAGAATACTGGAGTGAGTAGACTATCCCTTCTCCAGCGGATCTTCCTAACCCAGGAATTGAACCAGGATCTCCTGCATTGCAGGTGGATTCTTTACCAGCTGAGCTACCAGGGAAAAAAGGTCTCCTTTAAATTTCAAAATAAAGTACAGCAAAGTGCAGCTTGCAAAGATATGTTTAATGTAACTAAATGAAAGCATGCGTTCAGAGAAGAGGCAATAGGGCCAAAAGAGTAATTAATCAGCAAAAACGTAGTAATTAATGCTATTACTAAAGAATACTAACACAATAAATTACTCTCCATAATGTATTAAATAAATAAATACTTAAAATCCATCAAGAGAGAAAAGATGACAACATATCTCATGAATAAAAGAGCAAAAAGATAAAATTGATTTCTGCTAATACCGTAGCAATATTACTAATGCTTTGGAAAAATTCATAAAATGTATATATTTGGATTTAACTGATTTATCAAAAGCTAAAAATATAGCAATTAATAAAACTTGGAATGGGAAACCTAGCAACTTCCTTGTACCTGGATCTTTTATTTATTCTGTCTACTGTGTACATCAGTGTCTGACTCTCCAGTAGATTGAGACCTTAGTGGGGATGGTGGGTGGATTACTTTCAGGTTTTTGTTACTTATACAATAAGTACTCAGTAAATGTTTTTAAGTAGATGAGAATGTGAAGAAAAAGAGATTTTATAATTACAGGACAAAATCAAGAGATTGAAAACAATATAAAAGATTAACAGCGACCTAAAAAATTAAAGCACCAAGCATTTGAAAGAAGGGAAAAGAAAAAAAAACAATAAATTTTTTACTTTTTGAAAGATAACATGTGTCAGGCAGCCTACTCAGAAGACACTGAAATATCAATGTGGATGATATGATTTTATAACCAGAAAATAAGAGAAAAATCCTAAAAACAAATTAAGCTCCTCTTATTGTGGGATATCAGAAAACCCCAAGCATTACAATTCTTAAAAACTGGTAATAACTGGAATGTGGAATGAATGGAGTCCATCCTGACAGTAAAAACTGAGTACTTATGAATTAAGGCATTGAGAAATAGGTATTCATCAAAACACACAAACGCACTACCCTAAGTGAATGTACAAGAATGCATACATCAATGAAGAGGGAAAGTCTCCACAGGTTGAAAAGATTTTAAAGCTCTTGTATTGTCCTATGTAGCAATCCGTCTCAGTGATGCTATTTCTGAGCTCTGTCATCCCCCAACCGAACCTCACCCTAACTTCTACCACCAGATCGATTACCCTAAAATAGACACCGTTTTCCTTAATAGTTTCATTATGTATGTGTTTTTGTCTGTGTTGGGTCTATGTTGCTGCACGGCCTTTTCTCTAGTTGCAGAGAGCAGGGGCTTCTCTTCATTGGTCTTCTCATTGCAGCAGCTTCTCTTGTTGCAAAGCACAGGCTCTAGGCACTCGGGCTTCGGTAATTGCCGCGTGTGGGCTCAGTAGTTGCGGCTCCCAGGCTCTAGAGCGCAGGATCCGTGTGTGCGGCGCGCTGGCTTAGTTTCTCCGCAGTATGTGGGATCTTCCCGGACCAAGGTCTCCTGCACTGACAGGCAGATTCTTTACCACTAAGGCACCAGGGAAGCCTAGTGACATTTATCATGCATCCTCCCTGTTTTTTATTTATTGTAGTAAGAACATTTAACATGAGATCTACCCTCTTAACACGTTTTTGTGTACAATGTGCTATTGTCAACTGTAGGCACGATGACTATGTTAAATTTCTCATATATGTGAAATCATACAATATTTGCCCTTCTGTGACTGGCCTAGTTCACCTACAATAATGTCTTCCAGCTTCACCCATTTGTCACACTCACTTTTTATGTTTATTTTCTGATTTTTCCAAATTTATCTAATTTTTTAATGCCTAGGCCACATGCTCCCTACTCTTGCATTTTTTCTATTTTTGTGCCTTTCGTGATGCTTTTCCACATTTTTCCAACAGAGGCAACCTATCTCTTTATCATACAGTTTTTAGTCTTAAAGTACCTGCTGCCATTTACTAAAACCTCATACTCCACATGACATTTCTTTTAGGTTTTACTTGTACTGCAGTTTAACAGTCTGTGTTTCTGCCTAGTGTTTTCAATTAAGGCATGTATCCTATTCAGTATCTATATCCCTCATTGTATTTAGCACAGTGCCTTACGATCATTATGCAGCAAATATTGTTTAACCAATTGGTTGGTTGTAAACTCCTTAAGGGAACATTTCATTTACCTTAGTAGTTCCAAGCCCTAGAAACTATCTGACATTGGACATGCTCAACAAATGTTGAGCTGTGTATGGGAAGAAACAGAGAGAAAGGAGAATGTGATGATTTGGCTGAGAAAACATTGTTGCATGCACAAATCAATTCTTAGTTCTCTTTTTAAAATTTTTATTATCGAAGTATAATTGCTTTACAAAGTTGAATTCATTTCTGCTGTACAACAAAGTGAATCAGCTACGTGCATGCATGTGTTTCCCCCTTTTATCTGACATATCACCAGTATTTGACCCAGCTGTTGACTCTTTCCTACTGGAAGCACCTCTTCACTAGACTTCTAGGACATGCCTTCTCAGTTTTGCTTCTGTGTAGCTGTTTCTTCTCAATCTGCTTTGCTGTCTCTTTGTCTTCTTCCAACCTCATCACCTTGGAATGCCTTGGTGATTTACCCCTGGTCCTTTCTTTTCTGCTCTGTTCTCTCCTAACACTCCTCCCTAGGTGATCGCATTATCTCCTGGGAAAAAAATAATTATGCGCTGATAATTCCCACATATACATACATACATACATCTCCAATCCTGACAAATTCATTAATTCAAGTCTATAGTGTTCAGTGCCTACTTGATATTTCCCCTGGGGTGTCCAATAAATGTTTCAAGTTTAATAATCCCAGGATGAACTCTGAATTTCCCTCCTTAAGCCTAAACCTCCAGCCGTGGTCCTCATCTCAGCTGAGAGTGGAAACACCATTTTTCGTGAATCCCAGGTACTCTTGACTGTCTCATCCTCTCACATCTTCATTCATCTGGAAATGCCTTTGTGCTCGATCTCCAAAATAGATACAGATGCCAACTTCTCACCTCCCACCCCTCTGCCAAACTGATCTGAGCCATCATCGTTGCTCCTCCAGATTATTGCAATAGTCCCTGCAATTGATTGCCCACAGAGCAGCCCAAGATATCCTTTGAGAGTGAAAGTCAGATCATGTCATTTCTCTTTCACAACCCTGCAACAGCCCTCCATTTCACTCAGAGCAAAAACCAAAGTATTTATGATGAAACATACAGTTGGATTTCCAGTGCCCCTCTCTGGCCTCATCTCCTACTGATTTCCTTCTTACTTACTCCCTTCTAGCTACAATGCCCTCCTTCCTATTTATTTCAGTCCTCTGTTTCTCCATGACAACCAGTCCTCAAATTAAGTTCAGTTGTCATCTCTGTGATTCTGTAGGTTGATTTCAGCTGGACATTCTTGCTCAAGTTTTCATGTATGGTTGCAGCCCATTGTCAGCTTGTTCTGAAGTCATCTGAAAGCTTATGAGCTAGGGGTCCAAGACACCTCACTCCATGACTGACAACTGATGCTAGGGACTGTGGACCAGAGCACTTCCATGTGGCCTCTCCTTGTGCTTGGATTTCTTAAAACGCGGCAGCTAGGGGAGTCAGCATTCTGAGAGTCAGCATCACAAGGGCAAGTGTTAAGGAGAAAGGAAGTAGATGTTCCCAGGCCAGCTAAGAGCCACACCTGGCACAGTGACACTTAAGACATATCCTTTTGGTTTAAGCAGCCCCGGAGTCTGGCAGGATTTAAGGACAATAAACTCCACCTGTTCATGAGACTCTGCAAGGTCTCATTGCAAAGGAGCATGCAGGGTGGGAGACACTGGGGTGATCTTGGTAAAATACAACCTGTGGTGCTCTTTTTCAAACATGACAGCTGTACATACTCTCACCTCAGTGCTACACACTAGCCTTCTCTTCCGCCAAGAATGTTTTTCTCCCAGTATCAGCAGGTTTTTTTCCATCCTTTCTTCCGTTCTGTCAATATGTCACTTTCTCAACAAGCCTATCTGTGACCACCTTACTTAACATTATACATAAACACTCTCCCTTACGACCCAGTGCTCCCAATGACCCATGACGTACCTGGTGGACTTTGGCTTGACCAGACTTCAGTCAGGCTCCTCTGCTCCCCAGAGGCCCCTGAACTCTGGCTTGTCCTCAAGTTTCAGCAAGCACTAAATCACTAAAGGTGCAAAATATCTCCTTCTTTACAACACATTCTGAGAATCTGCTAACCACAGAGAAAAACATGTCCCCATTAAAACACCTCAATGATGCCACCTGCTCACCTGCCCTATTCACTCACTTGTCCTACCCCCCCACCCCCAAATTTCCTGCCAGTTCTTCTCCACCCTCCATAAAAGAAAAGCCTTTTTGGTTTCATTTTGAGATACTTGCAGATTTCTGGGATCAAGCATTCTCCCTATTGGAATAATCATTTTAAATACAGTCTCTCTTTATCTAAATCCATATTTATTTCGACAGCATTCCTAATCCTTTTAGCTGCTGCTAAGTCACTTCAGTCGTGTCTGACTCTATGTGACCCCACCAGGCTCCCTCGTCCCTGGGATTCTCCAGGCAAGAACACTGGAGTGGGTTGCCATTTCCTTCTCCAATGCATGAAAGTGAAAAGGGAAAGTGAAGTCACTCAGTCGTGTCTGACCCTTAGCGACTCCATGGACTGCAGCCTACGAGGCTCCTCCATCCATGGGATTTTCCAGGCAAGAGTACTGGAGTGGGGTGCCATTGCCTAATCCTTTTTACCCTACACAATTTTTCTATATCACTTATACTTTTGAATATACTGTGTGTTTTGTCTATTTATTATGTTTCTCATCTCTCACCCTTTATTAGAATATAAACTGCATGACAGTAGGCTGTTTTTCTATTTCGTCTACTAAATTTCCATCACACTGCAGGTCCTCAAAAAGTGTTTGTCAATTTAATGCATAAACCCTCTCCTGGGGTATAATGAGAGTAAGTCCATTCAGCACATAAAGATATGGAATAAAGAAATATCTGCTACTGATCTTCTGGGATTTCATTCTCCACTGCACATAATTGAGTCTTTGACATGTTCCATGAGCCAGCTTCTCATTTCAATCATGTGGTTCCTGTAAAACTCTAATTAGTGTTCTGTCATATTATTCTTAGTCCTTCCTAATTCCTTTCCCTCTTTGCTCTTGAACTTAGCTGAAAGAATGGAAGCTGGTTATTTGTGAACAGTTTCCCTTGATGCTGCTAGAGCACTGGATTTTTGTTCATCTTCGCTTGGCACACCCTTGTTAACTTATGTTGAATTAATACCCTGTCTAATCCCAGTCATTAGTCTAGACCTTCCCTGTAGTCTGTCACATGTTCTCAGATGCTATATTGTCATATGCCTTGGCCATCTTTCTTCCTTTGAAGTTGATCTGTCCACACAAGCTTGCCCTGTTTCAGTGGGCACTACAAACACTACTGTTTGTGATACCTCCTAACTTTCCACATCTTGCTTTAGCGAACTGTTGTAAATAAATCTCTACAGACACATACTGGGGTTTCCCAGGTAGCACTAGTGGTAGTGGTAAAGTAGCATAGGCTACCTGCCTGCCAGTGCAGGAGACATAGAGATACAGGTTCGATCCCTGGGCCAGGAAGATTCCCTGAAAGAGAGTATGGCAACACACTCCAGTATTCTTGCTGGAGAATTCCATGGACAGAGGAGTCTAGCAGTCTATGGACCATGGGGTTGCAAAGAGTTGGACATGACTGAAGCAACAGCAGCAGCAGCAGCGGACATACTGAGGCGGAAGGAAAAGAAACTCATCTCTTCTTCATGTTCATGCACCGATAAAGTTTATGGAGTGAATTAAAAAAAAAAAGGCTAACAGCACAGTGATTTTGTGTTCCAAGTTATTCTCCATTCCTAGGATCTAGGCAGGGAGAGAAAGAGAGGAGGAAGGTTAAGTCTTAAAATGACTTTCAGCTTTTGACCACATAATTACCCACTGTTGTGCCTTTAAACAGAGATTATCAGAACTCGACTCAAATGAATGGGATACCAATGCCTCAGAGTTTCCCCCAAGCATTTCCAATAAAGAGGCAATCTTCAAATGCATTCAAACTGCACATATCTCTTGAGTTTGCAAAACTGAACTGGAAATTAATTTTTTAAAATTTACATTAATGCTACTTTCTCACTTTGCCCCCCCCACGCCCCCCCCCCGCTTNGTTAGTCCATTCATCGCTATTCTGGCTTCAGGCTGGTTCCACAGTAAAGCTGTGTCCTTTACTACCTTTCTGGGAGGCTCTCTGGGTGGGGAAGATCTCCTGGAGGAGGGCATGGCAACCCACTCCAATATTCTTGCCTGCAGAATCCCATGGACAGAGAAGCCTGGTGAATTACAGTGCATGGGGTCGCAATGAGTTATACGTGACTCAGTGACTAAACAACAGTTCTGCTTTACAGCAGGTTTATTCTCTACCCCGTTTCCCCAAAAGTGATGAGGACACCACCCCCTGTGGGTGACACTAGCAGCTCAGCTGGGTCCAGGGCCTGGGCATGCCCACAGACCCTCACCTGTGTGGTAGACCACTTGAACACAATGAGCAGGGTGACATATGGCAGCACTTTGCCCAGAAGCTGCAGCAGTCTTGACTCCTTGTGAGAGATGGGTGGCTTCTTGTTCAGACAGTAGGTCATTGTGCTGTGCCTCCCTGCAGGCAAACCAGGCGGGGGACACGTCACCCACTGAGCCTGTCCTCTGTGTCCCCAAGCTGCCCTAAGGATGCACAGCTATATCACTGTGGGGTATGGAGGAGTCCCGAAAGTCATATCCACCGAGTCCTGGGAACTGTTTTGTCTGGCAATAAGGTCTCTGCAGATGTGAGAAAGTGAAAGTCAATTTATTTAAGGAATCCCATTTTTGGACAGGAAAGGCGTAAGATGGCTTCTGATTTTATGGTTTGTAGTTTCCCAGGTGGTTCTCGTGGCAAAGAGCCCGCTTGCCAAAGCAGGAGGCATAAAAGATGCAGGGGTGATCCCTGCATTGGGAAGATCCCCTGGGAAGATAATGACAACCTACTCCATTATTCTTTCCTGGAGAATCCCATGGACAGAGGAGCCTGGCGGGTACATATCATGGGGCTGCAAAGAGTCAGACACAACTGAACACAGACAGACCCTCTCTTGTTACAATTACTTTGAAGTTATTCATAGTATTTTCAGGCTCTTTATGACGCCAATGTTGTGGTCATTTATGTATGGTTTCGCTTATTCTTTTCCCTTTTAAATCTGTGTCATCTGTTTCAGAGACAGTGTGCACAGGTTCACACTTTAGCAGGTACCTGGGGACAATCAAGAAATCCTTCCCTGCCATCTTTGAGCATAGGTTTGGACTAGCTTTATTTCTTTTTCTCTCTTTTTTTTCTTTTCTTATTTATTCTCAGGGTCAAGGGATGGGAAGGAGGATTTACAAGTTCGTAATATAATTTGATTTGATGATGTTACAGTGTTGGAGCCAGACTGGAGCCATGACAGGCTCAACAGGCTATACTAAGCCTACGATTCAGATTCTTGTAAAACCTGAGTCATGATTCTTGGAAACCACACTCTGAGAAAGTTCCCGATGGCGCCAAACCCGAGCCAATGAGATTTTGTGATTTGTGTAATTTGACCAATGAGATTTTGTGATTTGTGTGTTTAGAAAGCCATGCAAGCATACGGCTCAGCCAATCATTACCGTCAGCTGTACTAAGAACCGCCTGTATAAAAGTAGCTGTGATTCAGAGCTCGGGGCTCCTGTCAAGACTCCACTGCGCTGGATGAGATGGGAGCCCTAGCTCGAGCTGGCAATAAACCCCTTTGTGCTTTGTGCTTTTGCATTGCTGTGGACGTCTTATTCTCTCAGTTTTGGGGACTTGGACTTCTGGGCATAACAGTCATAATTCAAGTAGACTCAGCAAATAGGTTTTAGCACTCAGGTCAGAGGGAGGCAGAAGCCAGAACTATGAGAGAAATAGTAGGAGTCTTAGGAAGGAAGTGGGTTTTATGAAGCTGGCACATGATAAAACATAACATGATTTTACCTTCTAAACAAATAAAATAATAGTCAGTACTTATGTGGCATGAACTGTATGTCAGGAACTGTTCTAAATGCTTTGTAAAATAAATATTATTTAATCTTCACTACAACACTCCCATGTAAGGACTATTATTACCTTACATTATTATTATTACCTTACAGACTATTATTACATTTACAGATTATAAAACTGAGTTTAGAAACTAATTTAAATTCACAGGACTAATAAGCTGTACAGTCAGGTTTTAAATGCAGATAGTCTGATTCCAATAGTTTGGCCACCTGATGTGAAGAACTGACTCATTTGAAAAGACCCTGATTGTTGGAAGGATTGAAAGTGGGAGGAGAAGGGGACGGCAGAGGATGAGATGGTTGAACGGCATCACAGACTCAACAGACATGAGTCTGAGTAGACTCCAGGAGTTGGTGATGGATAGGGAAGCCTGGCGTGCTGCAGTTTGTGGGGTCGCAAACAGCTGGACACAACAGAGCGACTGGACTGAACTGAGCTGAGTCTGGTTCCAAAGCCCATGCTTAACAATGCCCCCTCACCTCTCCCCCCCCACACACACATACAAAGAATCATTTTGGGGATACAGACAGGAGATGCCAGTTAGATAGGCAAACCAGCTCTTGGATTCTCTACCAGAGTTTGAAACCCTACAAAATAAAGACAAACACTTTTGAAGCTTGAGCTTTGCTAACAGTTAAGTGTGTGATAAGTCAAATTATATCCATTCCTTCCTTCCTCTATTTATTTGTTATTAGCCATTTGACCCATTAAGGAATGTGTAGATATAAACTAAGTTAGTGATGGGAAGGAATAGAAGATGCTTGGGGGGATTGCACTACAAATATTTATTTAGCATCTACTACATGCTAGTTTCACAAATTGAAGACTGACTAGGATTTAGGGATTTAGAGAATATGTGCATAGTTCAGTTCAGTTCAGTTCATTTCAGTCGCTCAGTCGTGTCCGACTCTCTGCAACCCCATGAATTGCAGCACGCCAGGCTTCCCTGTTTATCACCATCTCTCGGAGTTCACTCAGACTCGCGTCCATCGAGTCCGTGATGCCATCCAGCCATCTCATCTTCGGTCATCCCCTTCTCCTCCTGCCCCCAATCCCTCCCAGCATCACAGTCTTTTCCAGTGAGTCAACTCTTTGCATGAGGTGGCCAAAGTACTGGAATTTCAGCTTCAGCATCATTCCTTCCAAAGAAATCCCAGGGTTGATCTCCTTTATTTTTTTTATTTTTTTAATTAATTTATTTATTTATTGTAATTTTACTTTATGATACTCTATTGGCTTTGCCATACATCGACATGAATCCACCACAGGTGCACACAAGCTCCCAATCCTGAATGATCTCCTTTAGAATGAACATGTGCATAGTAGGTATCTGTTATTAGAAGATGTCTGTGTTCTGTGCCAGCCATGCTATGTCCCCACTCTTATGGAGCTTAAATCTAAAATGCAGGGACAAATATTAGCCAACTGATCCATTAGACAAGGTACAGCTACAGACTGGGACACTCTGAAAGAAAGGAAGATGAGTACAAGCTATGGATAATAGACAAGATAGTGATTCACACTGGAAGCTGGCCCTGGAGCAGCCTGCCTTGAGAAAGAGGGGCTTGGACTGACAGCCCCCCAAGGATGAAAAAGGTATAGTTGGTGACACAAGAGCAGTAAGGAGAAAGTTCCAGGCAGAAGAAGCAGCACTCACGAGGACAAGAGGGAGCAGAGTCTGAAACTGCTGGGTGTGCCAGTCACAAGGGGAGAAGCAGGGCGGGGTGATGGGAGGCTGCAGCAGGTGGTGGAGGTGGGCCATGTGGCATCTAATAGCATCAGGATCTTTGTGCAGAGGTCCAGGAAAGCCATGGGAGGACATGAAACAAGGAACACTCGATGCACCCAGTGAGTGACTGAAAAGGAAACTCAGATCCTTCTTCCTCCCAACCTCCAACCTCACTGCATTTCTACCAGCATACAGAATTCAGCCAGGAGAGCTCCTCACCGAGCCCTTCTCAAATAAGAAGCCTCTCTGCTGGCAGAGGATTAGACACCCAGTCACACCACTAATTTGTCCTCTCTGAGGCCCAGGCAGCCTCTAACCTGGCTAATACTGGATATCTGGACTCAGCCTAGGCTTAAAAGCTGGGAAATCTCTAGCAAGTTAAACCATCTCCATGAGCCTCTGTTTCCTCACCTGTGCCAAAGGGGATGGTAGTGTCAACTGACTATTAAGATAATGTTTCCAGCATCATCTAGTCCATGGCATGTACCCAGTAAGTGACAATTTTATCTGAACTCATTCATTTGAGTCATATCTTTCTCCCCTTTGATCCTCACAATGTAGAATGGTTATTATTCCCCCCACTCCATCTGGCAGGTGATGAAACAACCAAAGCTCAGACTACTAGCTCAATAGCCTGCCAGTCGCCAGCAAGTGATGGAAGCATGCCTCAAGCCCACTTCATTCTGCTTGCAAACCAAGCTACCCTGCTCTCACATTCAGTTAAGAGAAGCTCTGAGAATCATCTGTGCCTGGTGGAGACACACAGATCCTGAGGACACCCAGGCAGGTAAGAGCAAAGAGTAAGACAAAACAAAACCCTCACAAAAACAGGAGATGGTTAGCGTGCAGCTCTGCCTTTTCCAGCAGGCAGTGTCAGTGAGGGAAACAGGGTGATGCCTGGACCAGCCCTGCCATGGAGAGATGGCTCGTGGGGCATCTGGGCCTTTACGAGCTCGTGCAACATGAAGCTGGCATCCTGTAGGCGTATGGGCTGCTGACTGTGCTGGCCATCCCTGCGGGGACTGACTCTGCAGAGCGGAGGTACGGCCGCTTGCATGTTCGCACAGCTTCTCAGGTTGTAGGACATCTCTAGGTTGGGAAAAGTGTGTCGGTTTCCTAAAGCCGTTCCCTCTTTCCCTTCCCTTTTGTGGCACACATCGGCTGTTTCTCAAGCAATTTCAACTCAAAGTAATCAATTTGCCATTGTAGCCTAATTTGGGGTAGCCCAACTGGAGCCCCAACATATCCATGCATCCGATTGTATACTGTGTGCTTTCTATGTGCTACAAAACCTCCTAAGCACTTTCCATATTTACTTTCACTTTCATCTTCACACCAACAAAATGAAGCTTAAGAGATGACACTTGTCTAAGATGACCCAGATGCGAAGAGGCAGAGTGAGAAATATAATCCAGGGGTCTCCAAAGTCATGCTTTCATAACCATCCTATTATACTGTCATCCCAGCTGGCACAGAGCTAAAATAAAAGTCAGACTACAAGAAGTGACAGAAAATGGTACCAGATAGAGGAGAGAAGATGCATTTAGATAGCGGATCCTGCAAGGCTTCTGGAGAAGGCACGGGTTAGCCTTTGAAATGCCCAGACTCACTGCCAGACCAAAACCTCAGCAGTTTTGTTTGGGAGAGAGAATGGAGGGGTCCAGGCTTCAGAATCTGGCAGACTCAGGTTTAAGTCCTGTCTTCATCTTGATTCACTGTGTGATGCTGGACACTTTACCTCACCTCTCTGAGCCTTCACTTGGTCAGTGTGTGAGACCTCATCGACTTGTGAAGCTTTAAAAAAGCATGAAATGCATCTATAAGCATCTATGAGCAATAACTCATGCTCCATCACTCAGTCATGTCCGACTCTCTGTGACCCCATGGACTGTAGCCTACCAGGTTCCTCCATCCATGGGATTTCCCAGGCAAGAATACTGGAGTGGGTTGCCATCTCCTTCTCCAGAGGATCTCATCCACCTAGTGATCAAACTTCCATCACCTGCACTGGCAGGCAGATTCTTTACCACTAGCACCACCTGGGAAGTCCCATGTAACAATACAGTAGACATCTAATAAACAATGTTTGATTTGAGCCGACTCAAATCTCTAGGTTATAATAAGAAAATGGAGAAAATTTCATTAATCAGCTTCTCTAGTGTATGCCTTAGCAAAGGCTGAGCCAAAGAAGGATTTTGTTCTTGTTCTCATTTCTCATTTACACTATTGATCACAAAGCTGTACTCACACACACACAGATGTAAACACATACACACACGTGCTCAGGCACTCAGGCACAAGAAGCCACAGATTCACAGAGAAGAAGCGTTCGACGTGCTTAGTTGCTATAATGAGCTTTTCCCTCAAATTCAGGTGCTGTACTGTTCTTAATTAAAATCTCTAAAGAACTCTGGATATTGACAATCTCACCACCCAAAGCCATATTTACGTTGTTAATTATTTAAGTTGCGGTGAATAAGAAACAATGCCCAGGCTTCCCATAAAATTTCCAAAAATTAAACCAGGGAAATTGGCAATAAATGTCATTTGAAATGGTCCCGCTGCCAGTTAATTGCACGACAACTGTAAAATAATGGGGCATGCGGTGCGTCAACAATGCCTAATTAGTAACAATACGAACATTTTCTTGGGAAAAAATGGCAATTACATGCTACACACATTTAGCAGTCATCATCAAAGGCTCTTTATCCATATTAGCTAATTCATCTCCCCCACAACAGCCCGGGAAGAGGTGGCACAGTACTCATTGAGAGAGAGAGAAACCAAGGCCAAGAAATAAAGTGGTGAATCCTCCTCCTGCTTACCATCTTTAAAGTACAATGTGAAGATCTCAACCTAGAAGCATCCAGGAGGAATCTCTGGGCAAGGGGAGAAGCAATTTTTTTTTTTTTTTTTTAGTGAATGACTTGTCCAGGTGATGTGTAGGTTAGTGTGGTGGATTCTTGGCTTCCTCCTAATCTGCCACTTCTCACAACCCAGCTTTTCCTGAGAACGCCCCACCCTGAACCTCTGTCTCTGGTGGACATATGTGCTTACATAAGTCAGTACAGTCCCTTTTTCTCTGCAAGAAGGCTTTTGATCGCAAACATACTAAACCAATGGGGGAGGAAGGAGAGCCATGCCTCCTTCCCTAAAGTCATATGTTTTATTAGAACAGAGTCACAGCTTTTGGTTTCAACCCAACTGTGAGGTCTAGAATTATTTCTGGAATGTAACTGATTTTGATTCAGTGAAAAAAAGAAGTGAATTATATCCTGTATGGACTAATTTAATCTCCATTAAAATTTTGTGAATAACAAAAAGATGATGGAGAAGAAGAGAGGGGATGATGAAGAGGAATAGAGAAGAAGGGAGCTGAGAGGATGCGGAATGGAGAGGAGAATCAACAGCAGCGTGAGTCAGGCACGAAATTCAGGGCACTGTGGATACTAGCTTTTAACCAGCACTATGAGGTTAGGATTATTATCACCCTCGTGTTACAGATGATGAAACTAAGGCATGGAGAGGTTAAGTGTCCTCCAAGATCCTGTTCCCGGTGAAATGGTGGCCAAGGCCCTGAGATCATCTCCACTTGGTCTACTTTTTTCCACAACTGCTGCCTTTATGATGAGTCTCTTCACCGTCTTCTAAGCTGCCTATAAACCCTCAGGTAAAAGAGTGGCCCAGTGGGCAGACATAAAGAGCATTTTGGAATATTACTATCCTAACAAAGCTTTTGATGAGATCCAGTTCCAGGTAAAATCAAATACAATTTTCTTAGAGCAACATGTACACTTTGTGGAAGGATTCAATATTTGTCCCTTCAGTATCACAAAAGAGAAAATAAGACCATACAATATTAAGAAGAAAAGTTTTAGGGTTTGATAAATCTAGATCCAAAAATTCTGTGCCTTATCTATCAAGTGAGCACAGTAATAGTATCTACATTATGAGACTGCTATGAGGGTTAAATGAGAAGATACTTAGTACCTTGCATGTAGAAAGCATTCAGTAATTGTTAAGCTATGTTTTAAATGGGCTTCCCTTGTGGCTCAGACAGTAAAGAATCCACCTGCAATGCAAGAGACCTGGGTTCAGTCTCTGGGTCAGGAGGATCCCCTGGAGAAAGGAATGGCAACCCACTCCAGTATTCTTGCCTGGAGAATCCTATGGATAGAGGAGCCTGACGGGCGACAGTTCATGGGGTCGCAAAGAGTTAGATACAACCGAACAACTAAACACGCGCACACACACACGTTTTAAACACATGTTGCCCTATTAATGATTGATAATGATCACTCCTTCACTTGAGGTACAGTGCTCTGCTTAACCGTGCTGGCTTTGAAGTCCACAACCTAAACTTCAATCCAGCATCATCTAATTAATCTCTGTGGAACCAAAGAGGAACTACTGAGTCTCCATGTGCCTCAGTTTCCTCATTAGTAAAAAACAGTGTGATGACCCTATGTGCATGATTTTTTCTTTTAACTTTTCAGTCTTTTTTTTTTTCTTTTTTTTTTGACCACACCATGCAGTTTGTGGGAGGATGAAGGATGGGGAAGAGAAGCAAGAGCAGCCTGTTACTTCCTGACCAGGGGTTTAACCAAAGACCTCAGCAGTAAAAGCTTAGCATCTTAACCACTAGACCACTAGGGTGCAACCTCTTCCATGAAGTGACAACCTGTTTTTAAATATATCCACGAACAGATAACTTTGTGAAGCAGCTGCTTCCACTGTCCAATAGCTTCAGAGTTCTCCCACCAAGTGATTATACTGAAACCTCGTCTCTTTGGAATGCCCACCCCTGGTCACTGTCTTTTTCTGAATCTGGGCAGAGTAAGTGTAACCCCTTTCCAACCAGTAGGTCTTTCCCACAGTCCACTGCAACTTCTGAGTCTCTGCTTCCTTAAGTGAAACTTGCAGATGTGCTGTGATGAAATGCCAAGAGATATGAGCATCTCAGTCAGGGGAGGGCCTCCCAGATGGCCAGGAGCCATGACCAGGACTGTGCCCTGGTACTCAGCACCCCACAGCTTAGTGTCAGCATCTCTTCTCCCTGAATGCCCATGTCAGTCCTGCCTGCACTTGTGAACTGGGGCAGCTCTACCAGAGTCTCCACGCCTTAGTCCTTACTGGTGGACTACCTCATGTTCACGTATTTATTAAACAGTGACTTACTGAGTTTCCTCTACACCTGGAAGTATAGGTAATGGATTACCTGTCCAGTTCACATGCATGACTAATTTTATATCAGTGAACTGTTTTTCCTCTCCTAAGAGAGCAAAGTTCAATGATGTAGATAATACGATAAGCGTAATTAGAGACATAAGGATTCAGGTGGATTTTCAGAACTGTTAATATTCCCAGAAAAGTTCATTAAACTTCTTACTCAATTGAGAAATCCCTAATTCCATATTCCTGACACAATATTCTTGAACATCTCTGAAAAAGGGGAGTTTAGAGAAGCAACTGTTCCTACTGCTTAAAAATTCTAATGTTCTTCCATATCGGGGTTATTTGAAATTTGCCTCCTTGTCACTTCTATCCCTGGTAATTGTCTTTCTCTCTCAGGCTAGAGAGACTGTACACAATCCCACTTCCACAAAAAGATTTCTGCATACTTAAAGATTTCTCATGCTTCTATTTGCATTTCTGGTTCTTTGTTTCTTCAGCCTACAACTCTATAGTTCATCAGCTGTTCCTCTCTAAAAAAAATTCAGATTCTTGATCACATGAATGTGTTCTCCTGAATGTACTCCACAGTTTTTGAGTGTTTCTCTTAGGCTATGGGATCTAAATCTGGACAAACCTAACAGTGCAGGTGTGCATGCTAAGTCATTTCAGCCATGTGCAACTCTTTGGATCCCACGGACCCACCAGGCTCCTCTGTCCATGGGATTCTCCAGGCAAGAATACTGGAGTGTGTTGCCATGCCCTCCTCCAGGGGATCTTCCTGACCCAGAGATTGAACCTGCATCTTTTATGTCTCTGCATTGGCAGGTGGATTCTTTACCACTAGCGCCACCTGGGAAGCCCCAATCCTAACGGTGCTAAACTTTTTTTTTTTTTTATGTTTGTATAAATTTATTTATTTATTTATTTTTTAATTTAACTTTACAATACTCTGTTGGGTTTGCCATACATCGACATGAATCCGCTAAACTTTTAAAGAAAGGGTAGATAACTCCACAATCCTGCAGTGGAATTTTCAGTACAAAGTCTTCTGTGCCATGGGTCCTCTGGGAATCCACTTAGTGGATTCTTTGCTATTATGGAAAAAATAAAACAATGGCCCTGTGAATATGTTGCTATGTTAATTGATGCTAAACGATACTAGTATCACTTTGATTCTGCACATGAAAAGGATATTCACCCACACCTCATTCCCTGAAGAGTCAACTCCCCAAATCTGCCATAAGGTTAATTCTTGAAACATATTCTTCATCAACTACCTCATGTGCCAGTCCCAATCCAGATGGCATTTGGCTTAATATTTTATTAGCTGACAGGATGGAGATCCCTGAAAATGAGACTTGTCTGGCTTCTCTTTTATATACATTTGACTAGTTTTCAGTAGCCTAATTAAATGCTTCTGTGATTGACAGAAGCTGGTGACAAGCAGATCTGCTGCTAGAACTAAATCTTTTCAGTTTTCTCTTCAAGATATTAGATATCCAGAACAATTTTAGAGATCAGAAATTTGGTGAAAGTAGGACATCACTTATAAAAAGGATATGAATGTGAAGATAGCATCAGAAAAGGCCCCTTATTGGGTAGAGGAAGAAGCCCAGAAAAAAAAAGGATAGAAATGATCCTCTATTTACTCTGCAGGAAATAAATTTCCCCCAACCAAATGCACAAATACATCCTTGAGTAAATACCTTTACTCCTGCAATCAGTCAGACACAACACTCTTTTCAGAGTCCTACAACACAGCATGGAATGATGCAGTGAGCCCTGACCCCAGAATCCATAGATGTGGGTGTCTGGTCTTACTCTCCCTCTTATTGGCAAAGCATGTCAGCCTCCTCTTTGAACTTCAGATAATGTTAGCTAGCTGCTTACCAGTCTCAAGAATTATTGAATGAGCTCCAAGTTTTATGAGTGGGTAAAGAGGCTGTGAAATGTTATAGAAAGGTGAGACATTAACAACATCAAATTCTGCCTCATACAATTATTTGTACACACTAACCACTTGAAGGTAAATACTAAACAGCAGGAATTGCTGTCATTTCAGCCTCTTCCGTATCCAGCATAGTATCTGACATGTAGTAGGAACTTGATAAATGTTTGCTGAATTAAATTCCATGGAATTGAATTACTAAGCTGCATCGTCTTTGACGGCAATTGTAGAATCTCACTTTACATCATCACCATCGCCTTGCTGAAAGCTGACATGAAAAAGTGTGCAATAAATGGTGAGTGAATGAATGAATAAATTGAGAGGACCTAGAAAGATGGTTCTCAAATCTGAGTGCACTTTAGAATTACCTGGGGTGCTTTTAAAAGTCAGTCTCTGGGACTCTGCCCCACAAACTGATTTAAAAGTTCTCCAGGATATTCTAATGTACAGTCAAGGTTGAGAAATAATGACTTTAAACAATAAGAAAATATAAGGAAGACATCACCTTCCCTTTTATAACCACTGTAGGATTTAGATTCTTAAGGGGAATAAAGCATTGTGAAAGCCTATGGCACTCTAAAATGGAAGCACGGTGTTGTTACTGCTTTTTAGAAAATACTGTCAAGAAGCAGTTTTCTCGACTATTGGCTGGTGGACCTCTTGGCAGCTATCGCCTTGGCAGATGTTGACCTCATTATAGCAGAGCTATGAATGCAAGATCAGTCATCAAGGCAGTTGCTTGGGACTTCTTCTTGGCCCCAATGTCCTAGGAGGCTGTCACCTTATGGTCACTTCTGCAGTGACCAATAGAGCAGCTTCCAGAAAGCAGACTCAGCTCAGACATCCATAGGTGTTTTTCTCCTGCTCAAATTACATACAAAACCCTAGTGGTATATATTCTGATATTTCTAGAAAATTAAGGAGGAGAGGACTATGGATGCTCCTTAGTGAAGAGAATGCTATAGATATAATATTAACACCAGGCATGATATAGAGGTTATATAAACAAGTAATTTATCACTGTTGAATAGCAAGCGACAGACATCAAGAGAGGACAATGTACTCAACAAGAAACCAAGATTCATATCAAGGGGGGAAGTATTGGCTCTGTCAAACCCATTATAAACCTTATTTCCATGAAGGAAAAAAAGTAAATCAGTAACATGACCATAATTCCCATTTCACAGGTAAAAAGACCGAGGCTTCAGGAGCTAACTGTCTTTGTCAAAGTTGCATGGCCAACAACTAGATGAATTTAAACTGGGAACTGACTTTATAAGCCAATATGTCTTGAGAATGAGATTTCTTTTTATTCTAAAAGGAAAAATTCAAGGAAAAAATCAAATTTCAGCATTGGACTAAAGTGTGTGTCTGTGAGAAACAAAACACACACACACACACACACATTTTCTAAAGCCTCATAAAAAGGACTAGTTGGATGATAGAAAGTTCAACTTCATGAAAAATTGTATTTTGTAATACTATTAAAGAAATGCATTTTCTTCAAAGATGCAAACTAATACAGAAACATCTAGTTTTCTCAAATCCTGTCAGACCTGCTAAATGAATGGACAAGACTCTCTGGTAAAGGCATTTGGAATCTAAGTGTGAACTATGAGTTATATACTGCACACTAGCTTGATGTTTCAAGCAGATTAAATGTATGAGAAGTGAAAAAGCTATCCCTGGGAATATACAGACCTGAGTTTGTGTGTCAGCTCTTCCACTGTGAATTGTGAAATCTTGCAGAATTTTCTTTAACACTCTAAGTTTCAGTTTCCACATCGGCAAGTAAGAATGAGAATGACAACTTGCTGATAAATGAAAGAATGTGTACAGACTGAGGCCCTAAAATAGGAAGCACCAAAATATTAAATGAATGAATAAAGAAGAGTTTCCCTTATTCTGTGATTTTTCTTAGACTGTTTGGCTAATTGATCACTTTGCTAATGAGTAGGGGTACAAATTACTTTGATATTGCACCACTCTAGATGTCCATGATTTTACAAGGATTCGAAAAACAAACCATTTGCATCATCAGAAAGAAAATATAAAGGGATATTTTGCAACTAAGAGGAGTTGGAAAGTTTGCTAAATGGATCAATGTAGTCATCATAGTGGATTGAATTTCACATTTGGACTCAGTTTTAGGAAGTAATTTATTGGAACAACAGCTTTAGAGAGGAGGCTGGTTCTTGGCCACGAAGAAGGCTCTGTTTTTTGACTTCCACCTGACTGGTCCATGAGTCAGCTTGTACTCAGAAAGGAGAAACTGGGCTTCAGTAACCACAGGTCATGCACTCAGAAATCACTGTTGATTTCAAAAGCTTAGAGACAAAGGCTTCCCAAAACATCTCCACTCCAAACACTAGACATGAGACACTGAAGAGGAAAATTTCTATTGAAACTACCTATGAAATATTTTGTCTGTCTTCTATCTTTGAACATAAACGCTTGGTTCATCATTTTGGTTCATTTTTTCCCCCTCCAGCACCTAGTAGAATGAAGGAAGCATTGTGTTCATGCAGTGAATAAGATTTAAAGAAACTATTGTAACCTGAATAGTATCTCTATTTACACAACACATGGGAATGGGAGGACTAGAGATAGATGAGCAAAGTCTTTAAAAACGAAACCATTATCTGTTTTAAGAATGGAATCTAAACTCAATGACTTAGAGTAGTAAAAACTATTGGTAATCAATTCTAATATGTAAAATAGAATATAGTGCAAGTTTGATGCATGAAGCAAGGCACTCAAAGCTGCTGCTCTGGGACAGCCTCAGTTCAATTCAGTCGCTCAGTCGTGTCCGACTGTGACCCCATGAATCGCAGCACACCAGGCCTCCCTGTCCATCACCAACTCCCAGAGTTCACTCAAACTCACTTCCATCAAGTCGGTGATGCCATCCAGCCATCTCATTCTCGGTCGTTCCCTTCTCCTCCTGCCCCCAATCCCTCCCAGCATCAGAGTCTTTTCCAATGAGAACTCTTCACATGAGGTGGCCAGAGTACTGAAGTCTCAGCTTTAGCATCATTCCTTCCAAAGAAATACCATGGCTGATCTTGTTCAGAATGGACTGGTTGGATCTCCTTGCTATTCAAGGGACTCTCAAGAGTCTTCTCCAATACCACAGTTCAAAATCATCAGTTCTTTGGCGCTCAGCCTTCTTCACAGTCCAACTCTCACATCCATACATGACCACAGGAAAAACCACAGCCTTGACTAGACGGATCTTAGTTGGCAAAGTAATGTCTCTGCTTTTCAATATGCTATCTAGGTTGGTCATAACCCTCCTTCCAAGGAGTAAGCGTCTTTTGATTTCATGGCTGCAGTCACCATCTGCAGTGATTTTGGAGCCCAGAAAAATAAAGTCTGACACTGTTTCCACTGTTTCCCCATCTATTTNTCATTCCGTATTCCAAGGCCAAATTTGCCTGTTACTCCAGGTTTTTCTTGACTTCCTACTTTTGCATTCCAGTCCCCTATAATGAAAAGGACATCTTTTTTGTGTGTTAGTTCTAAAAGGTCTTGTAGGTCCTCATAGAACCGTTCAACTTCAGCTTCTTCAGCATTACTGGTTGGGGCATAGACTTGGATTACTGTGATATTGAATGGTTTGCCTTGGAGACAAACAGAGATCATTCTGTCATTTTTGAGACTGCATCCAGGTACTGCATTTCGGACTCTTTTGTTGACCATGATGGCTACTCCATTTCTTCTGAGGGATTCCTGCCTGCAGTAGTAGATATAGTGGTCATCTGAGTTAAATTCACCCATTCCAGTCTATTTTAGTTCACTGATTCCTAGAATGTCGACGTTCACCCTTGCCATCTCCTGTTTGACCACTTCCAATTTGCCTTGATTCGTGGACCTGACATTCTAGGTTCCTACGCAATATTGCTCTTTACTCATCGGACCTTGCTTCTATCACCAGTCACATCCACAGCTGGGTATTATTTTTGCTTTGGCTCCATCACTTCATTCTTTCTGGAGTTATTTCTCCACTGATCTCCAGTAGCATATTGGGCACCTACTGACCTGAGGAGTTCCCCTTTCAGTATCCTATCATTTTGCCTTTTCACACTCTTCATGGGGTTCTCAAGGCAAGAATACTGAAGTGGTTTGCCATTCCCTTCTCCAGTGGACCACATTCTGGGACAGCCTAGAGGGATGCAATAGAGAGGGAGGTGGGAAGGGAGGCCCAGGAGAGAGAGACATATCGGCACCTGTGGGTGATTCATGTCAATGTATTGCAAAAGCCACCACAATATTGTATAGAACTTATCCTCCAATTAAAATAAACTAATTAATAATAAAACTATTGGTAATCAATTCTGTATCAGGTTATTTTAAAGGTTATAAGACATTGCTGCAATATATCAGGGGGCTTCCCATGTGGTACTAGTGGTAAAGAACTTGCTTGCCAGTGTAGGAGACATAAGAGACATGGGTTCGATCCCTGGGTCAGGAAGACCCCCTGGAGGAAGGCATGGCAACCCACTCCAGTATTCTTGCTTGGAGAATCCCATGGGCAGAGGAGCTTGGCAGGCTGCAGTCCATGGGGTCACACAGAGTCAGCTATGACCAAAGCAACCTAGCACACATGCACAGCGTATCAGAAAACACCAGTGTCAGCAATGCAAAAGGCGCTCAGCTATACCTTCTGCTCTAAACTGGCAGAGTGGATATTACCTGTAAGAGGTAGTTTGAGTAGCACAGAATAACCACAAACCTCCTTAATCTCAAAGGATTCCCTACCAGAATTCCACAAAGTCTGACATACTTATTTTTTTCCAGTTTAAATGTTGTCACCAAGAGGATTCTATTAAAAAGCAAATACATTTCCTTGGGAGAAGCCCTGTTTGGCCTGGGTTACTTTATCATGTGTGTATATATATATATAATATATTATATTCATAGATAATATATATGAATATGTTTAATATAAATATATAAATTAATATAAAATATAAATATATAAACTGGGAAAAAAGAGTTGAAGAAAGCAGGGGAAAAGGAAGGAAAGAGAAGGAAGGAGAGAAGGAAGCAGAGAAGCAGGCTGCCAATGTCTATTCATCCAACCTCTAGACCAACCTGTCCAACAGGGTAGCCTCCACTTACATATGGCCATTTCAATTTAAAGTTTGCATTAACTATATTAAGTAAAATAAAATATTCAGCTATTCCATCATGTTAGTCTTGTTTCAAGTGCTCAATAGGCCCATGACATTAGTGGTTACCACATTGGTAGTGTAGACAGAAAACATTTTCATCACTGCAGAAGTTTCCATAGGTCAGCACTGCCCTAAAGAGTGACTCCCAGAGAGACCTAATCACCTACTTCAAAAGTAATGGGCTTTATTTTTTAAAGCTGAGCACACTGTGTCAGAGAGAGAGCTATAGTGTCTTGCAGTCCTTCTTGGCTTTGACATATAAAGAACTAAGAGATAGATATTTTGTTGCAGACTGATCTATATGGACCAACTCAATGGACATGAGTTTGAGCAAACCCTGGGAAATAAGAAAGACAGGGGAGCCTGGCATGCTACAGTTCATGGGATTGCAGAGTTGGATACAACTTAGTGACTGAACAACCACAACTTATATGGGAAAAGGACAGGGTGCGTGCATGCATGCTAGGTCACCTCAGTCATGTCTGACTCTGCAGTTCTCTGGACCGGAGCCTGCCAGGCTTCTCTGTCCATGGAATTCTCCAGACAAGAATACTGGAGTGGGTTTCATTTCCTTCTCCAGGGGATCTTCCCGATTCAGGGATCAAACCCACATCTCTTCCATCTCCTATACTGGGAGGCAGGTTCTTTACCTCTAGCACCACCTAGGAAGTCCAGAGGACAGGATAGGTCACAGAAAAGATTCAGACATGACAAGCCTCTTCTTTAGCAACTCCAAATGAGAATAGTTTACCACTGGGCACTAAATGGAAACTGATATTGAAACATGCTTTGTTCTATAGAGCTAGTTGACTCTAACCATGTATGTGTTATACATATGTGAAGTCCTCACGGCAGAGTGGGATCAGCCTCTCACAAATTTCCTTTATCATCTTCATACTTTCCAGGTTATAGAACCCCTCCATGTATTCTATTGCTGGGGCAACTGCTGCCTGACTGTAACAATTATATAAGAATCAAGATTATGGAGACTAGAGTTGTTTTTAAAAAGGTAAGTAATCTGAATTTGAACCCTGAGCTATATGACTCAGCAATCCAAACGTTTAAGTCATTCCATACTATCTCTGTGAGATGGAAAGCGTATCATGAAAGGTTGTTTTAGGCAGAAATAAATGCAGAGAAAACCACAGTAATGACTTTCTATATTGCTTTGGTGACATTGGGGAACTCATGACCTGATGGTAGTTACAACAGGCTCAGCACGTTTATAGTTTCTGTGAGTTTTAGTATCCTCTTCTGTAAAAGAAAGAGGTTGGGCCAAATGATCTTAGACCCCTTTCAATTCTACATAATTGCTTAATACCCAAGATTTCTAAAAGAGTATTCAGTGTAGAATAAGGATTATCTAGTAAAAATGGCTTTATGGGCATATATTATTTTAGTGCTAAGAAGGGACATCACCACATATTAGCTAGCAAAAAAATGATAGTTCACAAATTCTCTTGGTAGCCAGTTTCTCCAGTACCTATGGAACCTTAAAAGGATTTTTTAATTAAGAAATTATTTTGAAAAATAGGACTATTGTCAGTTTCTTCACTATTCATCACCGGAAAAAATTTTGCATAAAGATGCCTTCGTGTGCATGTGTGTTGATTTCTACCCCTCCCTTTCCTCTAAGCTAAACATGTTTATGCTTGAAGCTGCTTTGTGAATCCCAAGAAAGCATTTGAAGAAAATTAAAAATCTCTGCCAGAAACTATAACCATCACTGAGCTTGGTCATAAACTGTAATTGGAAAACTGATATTAAGTATGTATCTTTATTACATTTTGAAAGCATGAATAATATATGTAATCATCCAAAGACTAAGCTATGAACATTTCTTTAGTATTCAAACATAAGTGAAAGTGTACTGTGTTATCAATTAGTGTCCAGCTCCTTTGGAACAGTGAGAATAGTATCTGTTAGACCTCAGCTGGTGATTTACATTCTCAAACATCTTTATTCACAAGCCTAAAAAGCAGGCTGGTAACAGTCGCCAAAGCAGTTGCCAAGACAACTTATCTCTGGATTTAGTATTACTGCATCACGAAAGACGCCTACAGGGAATTTAATTAACTAATGCCTCATCCTCCTTGGCCAAAAAATGATGGATTTTCCTTTGACTCAACGTCCCTAAAGAATGAGATTCAATAAAATGAAGGTAGACACAGACACACAAGATAGACATGCACACACATTCACAGACCCTGGGATTTAATTATAACATAACAAGGCTGGTTTTCAAGCAGGGTTTAAATAGGATCTGCTGCAATATTTCATACATGTTTATTGAGTGAACATGAATAGATATGTTTTCTTTATTCATTTGTTCATTTTCCTTCTTTCTTCCTCTTTCCAAAAAGGAGTAGGCATTTTAGAGAAAGTTAATTGAAGCGGAAAACTAGTGCCAAAGGAAAGATAAATCTGATTTAAAAAAATTGATAGGAATCTTAGAATTGTGAGAACTATGTTTCATAATTGGTTATGAGCTTCCAGGTAACCATGGCAATAATGGAAATGGAACAAAGTGCTTGCCTTACAATATTTCTCACAGACAAAAATTCTTTTACTCTCTTAAATTCTTTTTTTTTTTTTTTTTTTTTGTTAGGGGCTATTTGAAAACCACATATGTTTCTGAAATTATATTCCTAAATCAAGTGCCATAGTTTATATGTCATGCTCTGCATGTGCTTTTGTCTCATTTAATCCTCACCAGTCACCAGTAAAGCCCAATATCTACTGAGCTAGTAGAAAGTACTCGGAGAAGGCAATGGCGCCCCACTCCAATACTCTTGCCTGGAAAATCCCATGGACAGAGGAGCCTGGTGGGCTGCAATCCATGGGGTCGCTAACAGTCAGACACGACTTCACTTCCACTTTTCACTTTCATGCATTGGAGATGGAAATGGCAACCCACTCCAGTGTTCTTGCCTGGAGAATCCCAGGGATGCCTGGTGGGTTGCCATCTATGGGGTTGCACAGAGTCGGACAAGACTGAAGCAACTTAGCAGCAGCAGCAGCAGTAGAAAGTACTATAAAAGTCTTGTTTAATTGTATTAATTAGTATGTACCTATATTATGCTTTCATTTTCCCCCATGCTGCTCAACATTGGGTTGAATTAATGTTCAACCCAAGGAGATGTGGAGTTGAGCACCAAGCTTTTGCACCCTACTGGTGTTCCAGACTTTGAGGATCTTTGGGGCATTTTTTCCTCAGAATGGACAATAATTTGAGTATTTTCTCCTTCCCAAATACCCATTATGAAAGATCTCCATTGGCATGCTCACAATTCTAGAGTGGCTTGGTATTTTGTGCTTTTTAAACATAGTTAGGGGCTTTACTCCTTACAATGAATAAGGGAAAGCAGGTAAATATGGTTTCTCCATATGTGTACTTTAAGGTGTATGGGCTCTGCTAGAACAGGAGTTCTTTGATCCTTACTCTCATGCCTCATACTTCACATGATCTGGCAACTAAGCCATAACTCATACACTTCCAGCACATTGTTTAGTTCATTGAACTAGTCATTTGCCAAATAGGAAAACAACGATTTAATACAGTTTCAGAATATTCCTAGTTGTCTGCCTCAGAATATAATTTTGAGCTAGCCAAGTTTTCATCTACCCATCAGGTAGAGTTAGCTCTCTGACTTTGTTCTTCATTTCTGGTCTGTTGCTGTTGTTTGCCAGAATTAGATCCTTTTGCATTTCCATAAGAACTTTAAAATCAGCTTGTCAGAAATTTAATGCATGAAGCAAGGCACCCAATGCTGGTGCTCTGGGACAACCCAGGATAGGCTGGGGAAGGAGTTGGGAGGGCGGTTCCAGATGGGAGGACATATGTACACCCATGGCCAATTCACGTTGATTTTTAGCAAAACAAAACACATATTGTAAAGTAATTATCCTCAAGTTAAACAAATAAAATTTTTAAAAAGGCAGAACAACAGAAATCTGAAAACTATAGGATTTAATCAGTATTCTGTACTGAATAAAAATTCTCATTGCAAAAAAATCAGCTTGCTAGTTTCAATCAAAAAGCCTGCTGGAAATTTGACTGGAGTTCTGTTAAATCTTTAGATCAAGTTGGGGAGGATTGACATCTAATAGTATTGAATTTCCCAACCCATAGACAAGGTATAGGCAGTATATCTCTCCATTTACTTAGGTCTTTTTAAAAATTATCTCAGAAATATTTCATATTTCAATGTACATATTTCATCCACCTTTTGTTAGATCTATCCCTAAGTACTTTCTATTTTTATGCTACTGTAAATGACATTTATTGCAGCTTCCAACCATTCAGTGCTAATATATCTAAATCAATTTAGTTTTGTATGTTAATCTTATATCCCATAATTTTTCTAAACTCATTTATTGGTTCTTATTTTTGTGTGTGTGTGTAAATTCCATCAAGTTTTCTACATAGACAATAAGACCACCTACAAATAAAGACAATTTTATTTCACTCTTTCCAATCTGGATGTAATTATTTTTATTTTTCTAGACTAATTTCATCAGCTAGAACCACTAATACAACGCTGAATAGAAATAGGAACAAATATCCCTGTCTTGGCTCTGATGGTAAGGGGAAATAATTCTTTCACCATTAATTATAATGTTAAGTGCAAGATTTCTTTTCACACATGTTCTTTATCAGGTTAAGTTCCCTTTTCCCCTAGTTTGCTGAGAGATTTTTATCAGGATTTAATGTTGCCTTTTCTCCCTCCCCTTGTATGGTTTTTTCACATGCATTCACCGGTCAGAACTCAGCTGAAGACTAACGAGCATTCCCTCTGCAGTTTTTCAGAGATCTTTCTGTATGTTTTTTCTCTGTAGCACTTTACCCTGCAAACTCTAGCCACTTTGGCTTTCTTGGATTTCCAAGTTAATTTCTCCAACACAGGGAGACCAACACTGGGCCCCTCCTGCCAGAAACATAACCTGAAAACTCTTTCAAGGCAATAGTCTGGGGTAATATCAAGACTTACCTCATTTGTCTCCTATCTCATAGGGATTATTAAACTTTGTTGTCTGATGTCTAGTGTCTTAAAAATCATTTTTCATATGTTGTATCCAATTTTTTAGGTAATGGCAACCCGCTCCAGTATTCTTGCCTGGAGAATCCCATGGACAGAGGATCTTGGCGGGCTACAATCTATAGCATCGCAAATAGCTGGACACAACTGAAGCGACTTAGCAAACATGTACAGTTTTTTAGAGTTCCTTCAGGAGAGTTAGCACAGTCCCTCAGTCCCTGTTATTCCATCTTAGTTGAAAGCAGCGATCTTTCTGGTGAGTTTTCCTTCACACTTGTGCTTTCTTAGACCTCACTCTATACATAAATTACAGGCTAGGTCTTCAGAATCTGTATATTTCCAAAGCCCCTCACTAAATTTATTGACATTCCTGGTTTATAATGTACTAATTTATCCTTATTTTATATCTAATGAAACCTGAGCTCTGTGAGGTAAGTTTCAGAGCATGACTAGGACCTTGAACCCAGGCTCTCTGCCCCTTTGGCCTTGACTTCTAACTTTTCCTTGTATGGACAACCAGTGTCAGTGTCTGCTATATTAGTGCTAATGCTGGGAATGCTGACTTAATTGTATGTATTTCAGTAATGCCTAAACATTAACATCTAAATATCCCTAGGACTAACTGTAATATAAATTGGGCTGCTCGGTAGAAATTGGATGTTTCTTGCACTGTGTTAAATATTACATGCTTATACCAGTTGAGGAAGATACAATGATAGTTCCATTAAATATATAAAATCATCTTCACAAAGAGGAATCCATCAGAATTTGGATGCAGTGAATATTCACCAAGATAGCTATCATCTTTTGTCCTTCATGTGTTACTGGACACATTTCCAAGGTAACATCCCCACAGTAATGGTATTGGTCACTCAGGCACATTTTAGAACACAGCTGGATAGTCATTTCCTCATAATGTTGTCTCATAAAATTCTAGGCAGCTTTAATTGCTCCCACTCCTGAATGCTTATCAGACAGGGTACATAGCAATATTCTTGCCTTCTTCACAGTATAGAAAAATGTGTATTTACATGAATAACACTTGTATCGGTATATTCTCATGTTAACTTTCCTAGGTAACCAATTTCATGGAAATTATTAATTTGGCATATCCAGCCCTCCTACTCAGTTATTCTAGAAATATTCAGAAATCTAGAATATATGACAATTNGTGTATTTACATGAATAACACTTGTATCGGTATATTCTCATGTTAACTTTCCTAGGTAACCAATTTCATGGAAATTATTAATTTGGCATATCCAGCCCTCCTACTCAGTTATTCTAGAAATATTCAGAAATCTAGAATATATGACAATTTCAATGGCACCCCACTCCAGTACTCTTGCCTGGAAAATCCCATGGACGGAGGAGCCTGATAGGCTGCAGTCCATGTGGTTGCTAAGAGTCAGACACGACTGTGCATCTTCACCTTCACTTTTCACTTTCTTGCATTGGAGAAGGAAATGGCAACCCACTCCAGTGTTCTTGCCTGGAGAATCCCAGGGACGGGGGAGCCTGGTGGGCTGCCGTCTATGGGGTCGCACAGAGTTGGACACGACTCAAACGACTTAGCAGCAGCAGCAATAGCAGCAGCAATATGAATGCATAATTATAAATACATGTATGATTATATAATTTAAATTCTACATATACTACAAATTCAGTGTTATTTCTTTTCCTCTGGTATTCTGCTTGGGAATATCTAAAAAACAGACAACAGAGTTATATTAAGTTTAATTAATATTAGACAATATTAGGTTGACAAATCTCATTTCCTGTGCTGCCAAACTTCTGATTTCATGGGTATCTAAACTAGCTTCCAAATGGCTGAATATAAGAGTTGTTTCCATTTGGGATTCTTTGATAATGAGTACACCCTAAAAATACAGTTACAGCTCCTTAGGATTGTCTATATACCCTCTGATTTTATACCACTGAAGTTTCAGGAGACAAAGAAGATCACCCCTGGCAGGACCTAATCCCTCTGCAGAAATGTTAACTCAATGAAATTTCATCCTTTTGTTCTTCAGATCATCTCCTAAATCATTCATAGCCTGTCAAACAATTCAAAAGCAAAAAAAAAAAAAAAAAAA
>SJYV01020350.1:2552079-2591186 GCA_006410875.1 Neotragus pygmaeus | reverse complement strand
AATAAAAAAACCTTAAAAAAAATCCAATAAAAAAAAACCCAAAAAAAATAAAAGCCTTAAAAAAAATTAAAAAAAAAAAAAAAAAAAAAAAAAAAGAATTTTGTTATAGTTTAAAGGCTTATTTTTAAACCTAAATGCTATGTTTCAACTGTGGGCTTGACTGAGGAGGATTTAAAGGATGGGTGGGCTTTGTGTACATACACAGCAAAGATAAAAAATTTTCTACCAATATCAAGAAAAACCAGTTGATGATGAATTCAACTCCCTATAACTGAGGTCTAAAAAAAAGAAAACAAAACTGGGCAGGGGGTGTGAAGAATGTCTTCATACAAAATTCAGCCCAATCCACTGATCAGAAGATTTCCACCATAGCAAAGGGTAATCATGGGTATATTTTACCTGAAAGAGGCATTAGAAATTCCCCAGTTGGTAGGGGAGGGGGATGATAGGATTGCCTGGGGCTGAGTCTGTGAGGAAGAGAATAGAGGGGCACTGAGCATATATAGTTTGCATGCTCAGTTGATCAGTCATGTCCAACTCTTTGCAGCCGCATGTACTGTAACCCGCCAGGCTCCTCTGTCTTTGGAATTTTCCAGGCAAGAATACTGGAGTGGGTTACCATTTCCTCTTCCAAGGGAAATGGAAATCCCAACCCAGGGATGGAAGCTGCATCTCTTGGGTCTCCTGCATTGGCAGTTGAATCCTTTACCACTATCACCACCTGGAAAGCCCATATTATAGTTTGACAAACCTCCAAAGAGAATCTTTTTAACCTTTCATAATTTAACAATTACTGATCCAAACAATGCTTTATAGATCTGGCTATAATTCAAACCATCTGGGGATCTTGTAGAAATCCTACTATCTAGGTCACTTACAGACCAATTAGAATCTCTGGATTGGACCCCAGCGTGAATGCTTTTAAGAATTACATATGAGAGGTTAGAAATCCATAGGCCCACAGGTAGAGGGAAGCTTGCTAACACTGGAACAAGGATAAGTCCCCAGCTCACATTTGAGCTACTTCACTTCTCTCCAGACTCCTCCCCAACTAAGGATTACCATGCCCTCCAGGGAAAATGTTATCTTTAAATTAGCAATTTTTCTTTAATCATAGTGTAAAACACATAACAATTTACCATCTTCACTATTTTAAAGGTACAGTTCAGTAGTTTTAGGTACATTCACGGTGCTCTAAAACGTTTTCATTTTGCAAAACTGAAGCTCTATACCCAATTCCCATTCCCTGATGCTTCCAGACCCTAACAACCACCATTTTACGTTCTCCTTCTGTGAGTTGAACTACTTTAGATTCCTTGTATAAGTAGAATTATATAGCATTTATCTTTGGGAAACTGGCTTATTTCTTTTTTTTTTATTTCCCATATTTTTCTTTATTTTATTTTTTAATTTAAATTTATTTATTTTAATTGGAGGCTAATTACTTTACAATATTGTATTGGTTTTGCCATACATCAACATGAATCTGCCACGGTGTATACGTGTTCCCAATCCTGAACCTCCATCCCACCTCCATCCCCATACCATCCCTCTGGGTAATGCCAGTGCACCAGCCCTAAGCATCCTATATCCTGCATCAAACCTAGACTGGCAATTCGTTTCTTATATGATATTATACGTTTCAATGGCTTATTTCACTTAGCATAATGACCTCATGTTTCATCCATGTTGTAACATGTAACAGGATTTCTATTTTTTCCTAAGCTGAATAATATTTAATTGGATTGAATATACCATGTTTTCTTTATCAATTCATCTGTCCACGGATATTGGGTTGCATCTACCTCTTATATATTGTGAATAATGCTGCAATGAACTTGAGTATGCAAATAACTATTTGAGACCCTGTGTTGAATTCTCTTGTCTATATATCCAGAAATGAGGTCACTGGATCATATGGTATTTTAATTTTTGAGGAATCTCCATTCTGTTTTCCATAGTGGCTGTATCACTTTTCATTCCTACCAACAGCACACGAGATTTCACAAATATGGAAAACGTCATGAATTTGCATGTCGTACTTACACAAGGGCATGCTAGTCGCCTCTGTATTGTTTCAATTTTAGCAGACAGGCTGCTGAAGCAAACACCAAATAAAAAATTTTTGAGATAATATTCAGAGCTTATTAACAAACCCCATAGAGATGGCAGGCTCCATCTGAGTCTCCCAGATTTATTTTTCAAAATGCATGGTTGAATAATTAATTTTATTTTACGAGGAATCAGATCAGTGTCAAAGAAAAGTTACTAATGGTGGTGGGGGGGCCTCAAAGCATAGCCAGGAACTTGCTAGAAATGCAGATTCTCAGCCCCAACCCCCGGAAACTTCCTGAATCAAAAAATTCTGTAAATTGGGTCCAGCGATCTGTATTTTAGAAACTTTGTAGAGGCAATTAATGCATACTAAAGTTGGAAACGCTCTCCACATTTTGATTTTATGGATCTTAGAAAGAACATTCTAAGCAGTAATACTTTTCCTATTAATGCTTGAAATGCCAATACATTCATTCCTTTTTGTTTTGCTTTGCTTTCTGTTAGTTGTTTGGTTGTCTGGTTAGTGAAACAGCCTTGCTCTAAGCATCAGTGACTTCAAGATAAAAGCAGGCTTAGGCAGCATTTCACACTATAATTCATAACTACGGTAACTTCTCAGTCATGATGTAAAATGACTAAGTCTGTAAAATGAGAAGACTAGGTCAAGAATGGCAGATCTCTGCCTTACATGCCACTTTTCCAAAACCCAAGGCAGACAGTGCTAATTGATCAAGACACTCTATACCTCCCATTTAGAGTCTCAGAATCCTTCTTGACATAGCCCCAAAATTAGTTATATCCTGAAATGAAATCCATTTGCTACCAGATAATCTTAATGAGATTATCTTGATGAGCCCCTTAATGAGGGTGAAAGAGGAAAGTGAAAAATCTGGCTTGAAACTCAGCATTAAAAAAAAACTAAGATCATGTCATCTGGTCTCATCACTTCATGGCAAATAGAAGAGGAAAAAGAGGAAGGAGTGACAGATTTTATTTACCTGGAGTCCAGAATTACTGCAGACAGTGACTGCAGCCATGAAATTGAGATGCTTGCTCATTGGAAGATGTCAGAGTTGGACCACAAACAAGGCTGAGAGCTGAAGAATTGATGCTTTCAAACTTTGGTGCTGGAGAAGATTCTTGAGAATCCCTTGGACTGCAAGGAGATCAAATCAGTCTATCCTGAAAGAAATTAACCTTGAATATTCACTGGAAAGACTGTTGCTGAAGCTTAAGCTCCAATTCTTTGGCCAGCTGATGTGAAGAGCCAGCTCATTGGAAAAGACCCTGATGCTGTGAAAGACTGAAGGCAGGAGGAGAAGGGGATGACAGAAGATGAGTTCATTGGATGGCATCACCAACTTGAAGGACATGAATTTGAGCAAACTCCAGGAGATTGGGGATAGTAGAGGAGCCTGGTGCACTGCAGTCCACAACTCAGTGACTAAACAACAATAAATCATCATTGCCCTGTTTATCTCTGTCCTTAAATAATATGGGCTCCAAATACTATCAATTCTAGGCTGTCCTCCAGAACTATTAATATTCTGTGAGCTTAGTTTTCTCATCTATAAGATGCCACTGGTGTCATCTACCTCATGGGGTTCTTAGGAAGATAAATGAAATAATGCATTTGAACCAGCTGGATCAGCACTAGACACAAAGTTATTAAAAGCTCATTAAATCTTCCTTCTTTTTCTTTCCTTAGTTGCATTTTTTTGGATTAATTTATTTATTTTAATTGGAGGATAATTATATTACAATATTGTGATGGTTTTTGCTGTACATTGGAAGGAACCAGCCACAGGCACACAACTCTTGTTTACATTTTTTTCTGGCTCCTCACTTTACCATTGGCTGGCATACATAGCTGGCCAAGCTCAGTGTTTCCCTGAGAAGTGTAAGTGCTCCTGTTATTGGCTTGGCCATGATGAGAACTGACTGACTTCTTCTGTTGCAGTATTATTGTCACCACTTTGCTTACCAAGTTTGCACATTGATTCAGATGAGTAGCCTTTGGGTGAAGAGGGAGCATTCTTACTTATTTAAACTAATCTCACAAGAGCAAAATCTAAATAATAATCTTCTCCAGTAAAAAAATGGAGAAGGCAATGGCAACCCACTCCAGTTCTCTTACCTGGAAAATCCCATGGATAGAGGAGCCTGGTGGGCTGCAGTTCATGGGGTCGTAAAGAGTCAGACACGACTAAGTGACTTCACTTTCACTTTTCACTTTCATGCATTGGAGAAGGAAATGGCAACCCACTCCAGCATTCTTGCCTGGAGAATCCTAGGGATGGAGGAGCCTGGTAAGCTGCCATCTATGGGGTCGCATAGAGTCAGACACGACTGAAGTGACTTAGCAGCAGCAGCAGCCAGCACAAAAATAAACTCTGCACACATATAACCAATGTTCTAGTGCCGACTTAATATGATGTTAATGAGAATGTTTCCCTCTTGGATTAGATGCAAGGAAGTTAAGATTTATTAAGGACCATGCATGTGTGATCAATGCAAAGAAATAGAGGAAAACAATCGAATGGGAAAGACTAGAGATCTCGTCAAGAAAATTAGAGATACCAAGGGAAGATCTCATGCAAAGATGAGCAAATAAAGGACAGAAATGGTATGGACCCAACAGAAGCAGAAGATATCAAGAAGAGGTGGCAAGAATACACAGAAGAACTGTACAAAAAAGATCTTCATGACCCAGATAACCATGATGGTGTGATCACTCACCTAGAGCCAGACATCCTGGAATGTGAAGTCAAGTGGGCTTTAGGAAGCATCACTACAAACAAAGCCAATGGAGGTGATGGAATTCCAGTTGAGCTGTTTCAAATCCTAAAAGATGATGCTGTGAAAGTACTGCACTCAATATGCCAGCAAATCTGGAAGACTTGGCAGTTGCCACAGGACTGGAGAAGGTCAGTTTTCATTCCAATGCCAAAGAAAGGCAATGTCAAAAAATGTTCAAACTATTGTACAATTGCACTCATCTCACACGCTAGTGAAGAAATGCTCAAAATTCTCTAAGCCAGGCTTCAACAGTATGTGAATCATGAACTTCCAGATGTTCAAGCTGGATTTAGAAAAGGCAGAGGAACCAGAGATCAAATTGCCAACATCCACTGGATCATGGAAAAAGCAAGAGAGTTCCAGAAAAACATCCGCTTCTGCTTTATTGATTATGCCAAAGCCTTTGACTGTGTGGTCACAACAAACTGTGGAAAATCCTTAAAGAGGAGGGAATATCAGACCACCTAACCTGCCTCCTGAGAAATCTGTATGTTGGTCAAGAAGCAACAGTTAGAACTGGACATGGAACAACAGACTGGTTCTAAATCAAGAAAGGACTACATCAAGGCTGTATACTCTCACCCTCCTTATTTAAATTATATGCAGAGTACATCATGCAAAATGCCAGGCTGGATGAAGCATAAGCTGGAATCAAGATTGCTGGGAGAAATATCAGTAACCTCAGATACACAGATGACACCACCCTTATGGCAGAAAGTGAAGAGGAACTAAAAAGCCTCTTGATGAAAGTGAAAGAGGAGAGTGAAAAAGTTGGCTTAAGGCTCAACATTCAGAAATTAAGACTCAACATTATGGTATCTGGTCCCATCACTTCATGGCAAATAGATGGGGAAACAATAACAGACTTTTATTTTGGGGGACTCCAAAATCACCCCATGCCCGAAGCCAGGGGCAGCAGCCAGGAGGAGCCACCCCACTTCCAAGGAGCAGTGGCTGCGCAGGTGCAGGAGGGCCTAGTGGAGCCATCCCATGTTGAAGGTCTGGAAAGGCGGTGGTGAGGAGATACTCCTCATACAAGGTAAGGAGCAGCAGCTGCACTTTGATGGAGCAGCCTTGAAGAGATACCCCACACCCAAGGTAAGAGAAACCCAAGTAGATGGTAGATGTTGCAAGAGGGCATCAGAGGGCAGACACACTGAAGCCATACTCACAGAAAACTAGTCAATCTAATCACACTAGGACCACAGCCTTGTCTAACTCAATGAAACTAAGCTATGCCTGCGGGGCAACCCAAGACGGGCGGGTCATGGTGGAGAGATCTGACAGAATGTGGTCCACTGGAGAAGGGAATGGCAAACCACTTCAGTATTCTTGCCTTGAGAACCCCATGAACAGTATGAAAAGGCAAAATGACAGGATACTGAAAGAGGAACTCCCCAGATCAGTAGGTGCCCAACATACTACTGGAGATCCGTGGAGAAATAACTCCAGAAAGAATGAAGGGATGGAGCCAAAGCAAAAACAATACCCAGCTGTGGATGTGACTGGTGATAGAAGCAAGGTCCAATGCTTCTCATGGCTGAGCGACTGAACTGAACTGAAAATCACTGCAGATGGTGACTGCAGCCATCAAATTAAAAGATGCTTGCTCCTTGGAAGAAAATGTATGACCAGCATAGACAGAATTTTAAAAAGGAGAGACATTACTTTACTAACAAAGTTCTGTCTAGTCAAGGCTATGGTTTTTCCAGTAGTCATGTGAGAGTATTGGACTATAAAGTGATGTGAGAGTTGGACTGTAAAGAAAGTTGAGTGCTGAAGAATTGATGCTTTTGAACAATGGTGTTGGAGAAGACTCTTGAGAGTCCCTTGGACTGCAAGGAGATCCAACCAGTACATCCTAGTGGAAATCAGTCCTAAATATTCGTTGGAAGGACTGATGCTGAAGCTGAAACGTCAATACTTTCACCACCTGATGCAAGGAACCAACTCTTTGGAAAAGATCCTGATGCTGGAAAGATCAAAGGCGGGAGAAGACAGGGACAACTGAGGATGAGATGGTTGGATGGCATCACCAACATAATGGACATGAGTTTGAGTAGGCTCCAGGAGTTAGTGATGGACAGGGAGGCCTGGCATGCTGCAGTCCATGGGGTCTCAAAGTGTCAGACACCACTGAGTGACCGAACTGAACTGATGCATATGCAAAAGTTTTGCTAGCCAATTTGCTGTATCTGATTATATCTGACTTATACTGCTCAAAAACACTGTGTGATATATATAACTAAGCTGTTTCCAATTTACAGATAAGAAAACTGAAGTTCAGACAAGAAACATAACTAATCATAAGCTTGAAAGAGGAGTCAGCTACCTTATTTGGAGGGGCAGTTAAAAGTGAAGGTGCAAGGCCTCTTTTGTCAAATTTATTAAGAATCCAAGACAAATACTGTAGAACACTAAGCCAAGCCCAGGACCTGAGTGTGAGTTGTCAGCTACTGCAAGGGTTGTATGCCCATGAAGCCACCCCTGCTTTTGTCAGAACTCATTCCAAAACCTATATCACCTTTCTATTTCATCATACAGGAGGGCCAAGTGACTTTATGGAATCTGAAAGTTAGAATAGAAAACATTGCTTCTGGGTGCAGTATGGAAAATATTTCTTAAAACAGTCACAAGCAAGCCTCTGTGGCTGTGTACATATAAACCAAAGCGTAAAATCTTGGGACTCAAACCAATGTCAGAGATCCCTTTTCAGTAGGTGCAACCTAGTGGATAAAAATAAATGATAAAATCCATTGTTTCACTTTCTTTTCCTCCACTTTATAATAATTCCAAGATCCCCAGCATGATTACCTTAGGCCAAGTGGGATGTTGGATGAATGGATTCATCCAGAAATTCATTAAGAAATGATGACAAGGAGGGAGAACCTTGAAAGTAGGGACCATGTAGACTCCACATAGAGAAGCTATAACAGTGTTACAGTTAAAAGCCCACAGGGTGCTAAAGTCAAGAGCTTAGAAGAGAAGAAATTACGATAGGTATAATGACCCAAGGGAAGTAATGAGAGTGGAAATTCAAGGCAGATGCAGGGCAAATGGACATGAGTTCATGGGAGAACCTCCTCCTGAATTCTACCTCTGTGAGACCTGCAGGGAACCAGACAAGAGGAAAAGAAAGACAGCACCCTGGGCTTTGCAACTCTGCAGGTCATGGTTGGGGCCCAAGTTGTCATTTTGAATTTCATCCTCCCAGGACTTTAGTGCAACAATTATTTATGAAGCCACAATTATCTTCTGGTGCATCCATTAAAAATGCTTCTGCCCCTGCGATTCTGAGAATGATAGAAACTGACTGAATCATTAGCACTCACCCCAGTCCCACAGGTGTCTCTGTTACCCTCTTCACCATATCACTCCACATTTTGTTCTGCTTTGTGCCTTGGGGGTGAGCTGTAACTGACAGAAGACTCTAAATTGCCCTCTTATCAAACATAAGTTTAAAGTAGGTCTGTGTGACTTCGTTGGGTTAGGGCAAGGGTGAATAAATGTCTGATTTTATCAGATGCAAATTTGCAGAAGTGATGAGAGTCAAAAAATTCTTATTATTCAACAAGGGATCTTGCTGAGACAATCAAAACACATCAGGTTTTAACACCTTTTAAAAATCACTTTTCTTCAAGTCTGCACACTGCCTGGTCTTACTGTATCAGACAGACCGAAGCTATCATCTCAGTTTTACCACTAGATGTGTGACTTTGGTCTAATTACTCATCTTTTTTGGATCTCAAATTTCTCAATGAAGATAATAATAACTACCATTCAAACTTGATGTAAAAATTCAATGCAAAGTACAAGTGTTTAATAGAGTCTGTGTTCTAGCATAGTTTATCAAGTAATATTTGCTTAATGATAAACGACTGAATGAATGGCCAATCAATACATGGAAAAATTGTGGAAAAAAATTTTCCCCTTTTCTTGCACATCCTCATTCCAGCCTCAACTGAGACATAAACATGAAACAAAAATACTGTATTTATTTTACATAGAAATTTACAGTTTATAAAATGAGAATTATTTAATCTTTGTAAAGGTTCTGAGTGACAGTTTAAGAAGTGTTGTCACTTCCATTTTATAGAAAAAGAAAGGAAGGTTAAGGGCAGTAATTTTAATTTAGTTAACAAATCCATATAGTTAAAAGAAGAAAAGAAGGAAGTAAGGAAGGGAGAAGGGGCTCAACGACAAGTTCCTCTAAATTTAAATTCTTTCCATTTTAGAAAACCACCATACTATATATCCATGAACACTGAAGCAACCCATCTGTAATCACTGGACCAAGTGTTAACATAATCAAAATAGACATTTCCTTCCTGGCTAAACCTGATTAATGGTTTAATCTGCCTATGGTATCATTTCTGGAAAACACAAAGGAGATTTTTCATATAAGGCTGTCAGAAAAGATTCAGGCTCAGAAGAAGCAATCTTTTAATTACCTTCAGTTGTGCTATCTCCAAGATGGCTTCTAGTGGGGCAGAGATTAGGACACATAGTCATTTCAAATGTGTCATTCCCAGTGTTCTCAGCTGCCAGTCAGAACCCAGAACAATTTCAGATGAAGCCATATACAGTTTTATGAGAAAGGAGAGCTTTGAGATTAGACAACAAGGAGGGGGACTAACTCAGAAACTCCAAGGCACTTGGTTCCCTAAATAGAATGATGTCCTAAAATCCAATAGAAAAATAAAGAGGTGAAGGGATATATCAATGTTTATTAACTGTCTGTTACATGTTAGGGTAAACATTGAAGTGAAACCTCTAAGTACACTATCCCATTTAATCTCCCCATATATCTGAAAAGTAGACATTTTTATCACCACTGTATAAATAAGAATCCGTAGCTCATAGAATTTAGGTAGCATGTCCAAAATTAGTGGCCAAGCTTCAACTTAAGCCTTGACTTGTCTGAATCTAAAACCCTTGTTTTATCATTTGATTAGGAGTTCTCAACTAGCAGTCCACAGATCAGAGCAGGGATGACAAGAAAGGAAAAATACAGATATTCGTGTTCCATTCTAGAACAATATTTTGACTCAGTACATCTGTGATGTACTGCCTAATTCTCTGTCCTTAGCAAATGTTTTGGGTAATTACAAGGGATAGCTAGGTTTGAAAAGCTCATACCATATCGTCTCCTCAGGAGACAAATATGTTTCTTAGATCAGTGGTACTCAGCACACTCAGCACTTAGCTAATATCATGAGTATAAATTGCTCCTTGACACCCAAGGTGCATGAATGATCCCTATGTCTCTATATTTGCAAATCAAATTGTGTCCTTTCAACCTATCACTATGCCTTTGGGGGTAGGTTTCACTAGCTCAAGAAAAAAACAAGAAAACCGGAAGTGCAATCATCCTTCCTGATCTCAGAAGAGTTCCTCTGATCTTTTCCTAAGCTACCAAGCAAAGTAGCCCTCACTCTCAACCCTAGGGCCACTGTCCACTTGTCTTTCTCTACATTTTTTTTTCTTTAGCAAGGAAATTTAATGGTTAACTAGGATGCATAAAATATTTTAGGCCCCAGAGTCAACAGATAGCATTTTTCTCGTTTATGAGAATAAGATCAGTCTACATGAAAATGAGGCTTCTATCCCCAAGGATGAAGAGGTACGTCTTCAAAGTGATGGGAAACAAAACAGAAGTTTGAGTCTTTACTCTTGCTTGGAGAATTCCATGGACGGAGGAGCCTAGGGGCTACAGTCCATGGGATCGCAAAGAGTCAGACACGACTGTGTGACTAACTTTACTCTTATTCTGCTACCTGAAATTATCATTAACCCACCTTGCCAAGCTGTTTGCAGACTTCACCACAGAACAAGATGACGTTGAAATCAACGTGTATGCTTGATCGTAACAGGTGCCTGATACTGAGTGAGAAAAACAGAAACGAAACAAACCATGGCCCCTTCCCCACAGAGACCTTATCATCCTATTGTGAAATGGAGTATATATGGAGCGACCCCGAACTTTTTCACATTGGACTCCTTTCTTTGTTCAATTATGACTGTATCGGGGCATTCTGAGTTGAGGCTTTACATGCCCTACCACCCAAAATTGAAACATTGATAGTATGGTTATTCTCTCTACACTACAAAATAAGGTATAGCAATATACTTTGCAAACTGTAATTTATTATACTGATGTACCAGAAATCTTAAAAATTCTTAAAAGTAAGGAAAAAAAGTAGACAGTTTTATCACTGCAGTAAGTATGCAGTGATAAAAGAAGTCACCTCACTTCTGGCTTCATCTTATCTTTTCTACCATAATTTCTTCTTTGCTACACTGTCATCCTCTTGGGCTTATCTTTATTCACAGGTGACATTGTTTATATATATATAAAACCTAAGTATTGACTTAAAACAATAAAGCAGTCAGTTATTTTATCATCAAAATGAGTTTATTTGTGTACAACAAAATTGCAATTCAGGACACATAATCTATGGCAAGACACAGGCAAGTGGGATTACAAAGGAGAGGGCAGTTCTGTTATAGAGGAGAAGGGAGAGTTGGAAGGGGCTGGTATGGACGGAGTCTGTTGGAGAAATGGAATTTGCAGTGAGGTGGCTTTTCATTGGCTGAGTATAACAGTCTCTCCTTAGCTAGCTTGTTGCCAGGCAAGAAGAAATTCTTCCTTCCTCCTGCTGGGTAGTAAAGTAGTATCCTTCTGGAATGTTGGAATGTTTCTTTTTCAAGTTATACAGATTTCGTGAATTGGCGTAAAGTTCATTGAGCATTCCACCCCAAAACCCTAGCAGAAATAGTTATAAAAATAAAATCTCTAATGCTGGCTCTCACACACTGTGCTCCTAACAGGCACCCTCCACTTTGCCTGTGTTATCTCAGTCAACCCTCACAATAGCGCTATGAAGTCAAAATAGCGCACATGTTCTCGAGATTGAACAAAACTGTACTTCCAAGAGGCTAGACAGTTTGCCAAAGTCACACAGGTGAACTGGAACCTGGGCATATTGATGCAGAAAATCATAGTGTCTTTTTCACTCTGCAGCTACAGACATCTATTATTTTATCTGTTTTTCAAATACTCTATGGTACTTATCATGTGCTTGTCACAATTCAAAACACTTTACAAATATCAATTGATTTAATAGTCATAACCTCTTAGGTAGGTGTTATTAATATCCCCATTTTAAAAATAAAAGAGCTGATTTCATTTTCAGAGCCTCTGACTCATTTTCTAGAAACAATTTCTAAGAGTCCGTGACAGCTCTAGCAGCTACTGATTCAATAACAGACAAGATATCTCCAAGGTCAGACTCACCAGCCCCATGTATGAGACAAGGCCATCTTGAAGATGGGGCAAAATCTTTTGAAGTGACGTCTATAAAATTCTGTCCAAAACAATAAAGCAAAAACAAATCAAATTTAGCTTTTCCTGGAAAAATTATGACAAATAAATGACATTAGCTGACAGTTGCGAAGGTTTCTATTTTAATACATATTCATTTGAAAGGTGCTTAAAAATATAATAAAGTGAGAGGATCTAAGAAGCTTCTGTCAAAAGTACTCAGTCCAGTTTTCACTTAACAAATAAATGGAAAAGAAAAAAAGGAGGGAAGGAGTGAGGGAAAGAGAAAGAAAAAGAGAGAGAAAGAAGGGAAGGAAGAAAGGAACAGAGGGAGGAAGGAGGAACAAAAAAATAGAAAAAATAAAGAAAGGAGTAAAACAATATCCTTCCCAGAAGCTAAAAATATATGAAACAAGCAAAGTAGCAAGAAGTGTAATATCATAGACTTAATGTCAGCTAAGATCAAGTCTTTCTTCCATCCCTCAAGAGCTCTATGACCACTGACAAGTTACTTAACCTCTTCAAGTACCAGTTTCTTTACTTGAAAAATCAGAACAGTATCTTTTTGTGTAATTAAATGAAACAATGTATGTGAAGAGTCTAATACTATGAGAAGTGACTGTACCTACTCTCATATGTAAGGTTTGAGGACATAAAAAAATGCAAATGGAAAACCTTACTTTGAACTATCACCACAAAAGTAGTATTTTGGGTGCCTGTTCTCGAAACTAGGTAGAATCAGATGATCTCTGAATCATTACTGCACTGAAGTAAATATTGACAACTCCAGCTAACCTACTCTAACCATTTCATATTTCTTAAAACAACGAGCAGAGTAAAAGGTAGTCAAAACAGGTAAATCTTGGTATTTTAAGCACTGTCAATACATAAAAAAAATAAGTAAGTCTTGAGAGTTTCTTTGGTAACATTGTCCTCCAAATAAAATATCAACATCACAGTCAATAAATTACATTCTTTTTTCCATTTATAAGGCATGGCCTGTCTCCTAAATGCCACAGACTTCCACAGAGAGGAAATCTATAATTAGCCTATTTATTCAAAAACAGTCTTCTCACTTACCTCCTTCAGTCAACATTTCTTTTTTTATCAAACAGACTTCACTACTTAAGATTCTGCCTTCAAATTCCAGCTCTTTTAGTTACTAACTTTGGGCACATTAAATAATCTTTCTTGGCTTCCGTGTTCTCGTCTAAAACATGGAGTTAAGACTTGTCTTTATAGGGGACTGAGTGTCAAAATGTCCATCAAATTGTCTCCACACACACTCATTACTCAATATGTGGCAGCTACTGACTTGTTTATTCATGCTATTATTTACTGTTATCTCTGAGTTGTGTTCCTTAGTAATGCTCTCAAATAACTTCATTCTGAACTCATAATGTCTCCATGGTCAAAATACTCTATCTAAAATCCTGCCCTTCTGAGATAGTTTATGATAACTAATCTGGATGACTTCTGATCAGGTCCTTCAACTAGAGCTACTGAGGAAACTGTTCAGTCAGATTTCGATATTCACAAGTTCTGCATCTGCAGATTCAGCCAACCACAGATATTAAACATAGTGCATGATCTGTGGTTGGCTGAATCTGCAGAACCCATGAAATAGATGGTGGACTAAGGAACTTGAACATCCGGGGTTTTGGTATGAAGGCAGGGGTGGGCCATGGGAATTCGGGTGTCCCAGAATCTATCCCAGGCAGAGGATACTGAGGGGTGACAGTACTTGGAAATTTGTTCAGAAGAAAAGATCCTGTCTTGAATTTAAGCAAGGTTGTTTCTCAGTCACTAAGTCATGTCTGACTCTTTGCTTTGCAGCACACAAGGCTTCCCTGTCTTTTACTACCTCCCGGAGCTTGCTCAAACTCATGTCCATCAAGTTGGTGATGCCACCCGACCATCTCATCTTCTGTCATCCCCCTTCTCCCCCTGCCTTCAATCTTTCCCAGCATCAGGGTCTTTTCCAATGAGAAAAGACCTTTGGCTCTTGGCATCAGGTGGCCAAAGTATTGGAGCTTCACCTTCAGCATCAATCCTTCCAATGAATACTCAAGGTTGATTTCCTTTAGGATTGACTGGTTTGATCTCCTTGCTGTCCAAGGGGTTCTTGAGAGTCTTCTTCAGCACCACAGTTTGAAAGCTTAAATTCTTCAGCTTTCAGCCTTCTTTATGATCCAGCTCTCACATCCATACATGACTACTGGAATCACCATAGCTTTGACTCTACGGACCTTTGTCAGCAAAGTGATGTCTCTGCTTTTTAATATGTTGTCTAGGTTTATCATAACTTTTCTTCCAAGGAGCAAGCATCTTTTAATTTCATGGTTACAGTCACTGTCCTTAGTGATGATAGAGCCCAAGAAAATAAAATCTGTCACTTTTTCCTCATGTATTTGCCATAAAGTGATGGGACCAGGATACCATCATCTTAGTTTTTTGAATATTGAGTTTTAAGCCAGCCTTTTCACTCTCCTCTTCACCTTCATCAAGAGGCTCTTTAGTTCCTCTTCGCTTCTGCCATTAGGGTAGTGTTATATGCATATCTGAGGTTGTTGATATTTCTCCCAGAAATCTTGACTCCAGCTTGTGATTCATCCAGCCTGGCATTTCACATGATGTACTCTTCATAAAAGGTTAAATAAGCAGGGTGACAATATACAGCCTTGATGTACTCCTGTCCCAATTTTGAACCAGTCTATTATTTCATGTCCAGTTCTAACTGTTGCTTTTTGACCTACATACAAACAAGATTAAAAGCTAGAAATAAATGTACTCTCACTAACCTTGAAAAGAGAGACATGACTGTTCAACTCATTGGTTAGTAATCAGGTAGAAAGTGCCAGTGACTAAGATGACTGATTTGCAGATTACTGGATTCCTCAGGTTAACCAGGAAGAAGGATAGCTACAAGAAGAACTAAGAAAACTAAGACATTAAACAGCACAGAAATGAGTACATAAGGTCACTCACAGTGTCAAGAATAACATAAATGACATGAACATGACATGAGCATTCTGGATTTTGAAGAATTTATAATTCTGTTCATGCATTCTAATGGCATCCTTGAGATAATTAAAGTGTCTCTGAAACTAGTGAGTGAGGTGTCAAAGCAGATAACTCAATAAAGATGTCAGCTTTCTGTGTAACAGCTGTCAAAACAGAGACTAAGATTTAAGACTAGCAATGATTTTCTTTTTCCCTGGCCAATTGATGAAATGACAGTGACTTCTCACTAGTGTATGCTTGATAAAGCATAGGCTTTGGAAAACAGGGAGGGTCAGGGCTGGACTGTTTGAAGGACAGTATCCCAGTGAACTCTACCCTAAGCTGCTGTAAAAGCCTGATGTTTAGCCTCTTCTTCTTATGACAGAAACAACTTCCAAAAATGCTAAAGTAATTCATGTTCTTCCCTGATTAGAACTCTTCAGAAAGGTCACGTTTTATGGGATGGGTGATCTTTTGTGACCTATCTTTCAATCATTAGATGTGCAGTTTTTCATGAACCTTGCAGACAAGGTTAATTGTCCCTGTCTTGTCCTTTCATCCATATCTGCCCTGTGTGTTTCTCCAGGATATTCTTAAAATTTTTGTGTCCTCATTCGAGGTACCATTAGGCTCACTCCTACATGTTAAACCATGTATGATGATGTAGCAGTTCAGAGCATAGACCCTGAAATCAGATCACGTGAATATGAATACCAGTCTGCCAGTGACTAGCAGTGGGACTTTTGTCTAATGAACTAGCATTCATTCCTGAGATTCCTAATCAGCAAATCAGATATAGTAAGTACCTCACTCCTAGATTGTTATGAGCATTTAATTGGCTAATATATGTAAAGGTTATAGTAAAATAAATGTTATTATTTCAGGTTTAATAAACACTTTGATCATACAGTCAGGTTGTTGTGATTCTGGGAAAGAATGAGCCCTGGTGCCATGAAGACCTGAATCTGAAGCCCAGCTCCTCTACTAAACCAATTGTTTAACAATTAACAACATCCTTAGTATCACTACACCGTTTCATTTATATACTGGAGATGAAAATATCTGAAATACCAAGTTTGGGAAGATAATTAGATCAAAACCACAATGAGATAGCACTTCTCACTTGTTAAAATACAGCTATCAAAACAAAAGATATTGTTGGCCAGGATATGGAAAAAAGAGAACTTTTATACATTGCTGGTGGGAAAGTAAATTGCTAAAGTCACTGTGGAAAACAGTATGGTGTTTCCTCAACAAACCAAACTGTTATATGAAACAGCAACTTCACTTCTTCTTTTTTTAATTTAATTTTTATTTCATATTGGAGTATAGTTGCTTTACTGACTTTTGAGTATATACATATATATATAAAAGGAATTGAAGTCAGGATTTTAAAGAGATATCTTCATACCCATGTTTATTGCATCAGTATTCATAATAGCCAAGTCATGGAACAACCTAAATGTCCATCAGTGGATAAACAGCTAAGGAAAATGCATGCATACATACAACATAGTATTACTGAGCCTTTAAAAAGGAAGGAAAGGCTACCACTTGTGACAACATGAATGTAGCTTGAGGACATCATGCTAAATGAAATAAACACGGAAGAACAAAGACTATATGAACCCACTAATATGAGGAATCTAAAATATTTAAACACATAGAATCAGAGTAGAATAGTAGTTAGCAGGGGTGGGGGAGGGAAAAACAGAGATGTTGGTCAAAGGGTACAAAGTTTCATTTGTGCAAGGTGAATGAGTTCTAGAGACTACTGCACAGCTTAGTGCCTGTCATTAACAATTCTGTGTCATATATTCAAAATTTTGCTAAGAAAACAGATCTTATGTTAAAAGGAGAAGGTTTTTTGCTCAGAACCTGACCCTGCAATGGACAAAGACCATGAGTCAATTGTTGTTGGTGTTGTTTATGTCCACTCTTTGCAGCACCGTGGACTGCAGCATGCCAGGCTTCCTTGTCCTTCACTATCTCCCAGAGTTTGCTCAAACTCATGTCCATTGAGTCATCAAAGCCATCTCATCCTTTGTCGCCTCCTTCTCCTGCCTTCAATTCAGTCTTTCCCAGCAGCAGGGTCTTTTCCAGTGAGTCAGTTCTTTGCATCAGGTGGCCAAAGTATTAGAGCTTTAGCTTCAGTGTCAGTCCTTCCAATGAATATTCAGGATTGATTTCATTTAGGATTGACTGGTTTGATCTCCTTGTAGTCCAAGGACTCTCGAGAGTCTTCTCCAGCACCATAATTCAAAAGCATCAATTCTTTAGTGCTCAGCCTTCTTTATGGTCCAAGTCTCACATTGTACATGATTATTGGAATAACTTTGGCCACCTGATGCAAATAGCTGACTCATTTGAAAAGACCCTGACACAGGGAAAGATTGAAGGTGGGAGGAGAAGGGGATGACAAAGGATGAGATGATCAGATTGCATCACCAACTCAATGGATGTGAGTTTGAGTAAACTCTGGGAGTTAGTGATGGACAGGGAGGTCTGGTGTGCTGCAGTCCATGGGGTTGCAGAGTCAGACACAACTGAGAAACTGAACTGAACTGAACTGGAATAACCACAGCTTTGATTTTATTGACCTTTGTCAGCAAAGTGAATAAATTAGTGTGGTGAATTAGTCTTCTTATGAGATGCAATTCTGAATAATGTATATATAAGCCTTGGCAGGTGAAAGTTCACACATGAACTTTAAGCAGACCTCTGGTCAACCAGCAGATAACCAGTGCAAAGTGGTCTTCTTTCAAGGCTGGTGGCTGTATTTGGTAGGAAAAGAGGAGAAAAGGGTGAAAGACAGAATTCCTCACTCAGCTTCATTCTCTGCAACCCTTTGCACTTCTGTGTCAGGGCGGTAGTGGTTTAAGCACTTCCTGGGTGACTGAGTCAACCGTCAAAAGCCAAGGGCCCTTTGTCTTATGATACTGAATAGCCAATTGATCTAATATCAATATGTGTTATAATTGATTCCGATTTATCACTTCTTCATTGTGAGGTGTTACCCTGACTCAAGAACCAATTAGGGAATATGTAAAAATTTGATTTTACCTGACCCACTACCCTAACTTATCTTGCAAGTTAGTAACAGCTCGAGGTGGAAAATTTAGCTACTTAGGGGAGGTGGCAGTGAATCCATTTGAGGAACAATAACAAGTGTCAGGAATAGGGAAGTAGGGTGAACTCAGAAGGTGTGTGTGTCTGTCTGTCTGTCTGTCTGTCTGCGTGTGTGTGTGTGTGCCCTCAGTCGTGTCTGACTCTTTGTGACCCCATGGACTGTAGCCTGCCAGGCTCCTCTGTCCATAGTATTTTTCAGGCAATAATACAGGACTGGGTGCCATTTCCTCTAGAGGATCTTCCCAACCCAGGGATCAAGCTCAAATCTCTTGCCTCTCCTGCACTGGCATCTAGAGAAGTATAGTTAAGAACAAAGACAATGAGTAGTAAAGGGCTCTCTGTCTAGCCTGGCACAGAAATGTGAGAAGTAGAATATCTAAGATGCTACAGATACGAGGTTTTGATTTATGTCGTTGCATTCTCAGCAGTGTTTTGCCTGGGTAGGTTATCTCTGTCCAACTTCCTCTGTTTATGTGTACAAATGATACAAAATTAATATCTAGTGTTCCAACAATTGTTACCCCTTCCATTAAGGGGATATTGTTAATATAAGCTGTATAAGCCTCTCACATTTGTGCTACTTTGTCCTCTGGAATCCTCAGATACTGTTGCTCTGAGCCTCAGATATGAAGGTGCTAAAGTTTCATGGTGGACTTTACAGTAGAACAGAAACACAGGTATTGGATAAAACTATCCTTTCTATTAAAGTAATAAGAATTTAAGTATCTCTTGTCTTCATGGGAGTCAAACCCGTGTTCATAAACATTGAACTTAGAAACAAATGCAGAATATGGATGTCATGTCATGTTTTAGATGCCTCTTCCCTACTTATATGTAAGACGTCGTTCAAATTTATCTACCTGTTTCTTCCCTCAGGCTCTTCCCTCAATTTTCTCCCAAACATTCCTATTCTCTAATGCAAGCCTAGCCCCATAGTTTTATAATCTTGCTTTAATTTCAAGAGTCAACAGAACTTAGTCAGAAAATAGAAATCTATTTCTAAAAATAGAAATCTTACTCTGCTATTTTTTAACAGATGGAAGTGCCAATAAATAAAAGCAATTTAGGAAGACCCCAAGTAATACTTATATCAAGACAAAATTTAACACAGGAAAATAGTTCTAAACACCGTTCAGGAGATTACTTGTGGCTGAGCTTTTTGGCTATGCAAAAAGTGGAAGACAATACATTTTTGTTTTTAAATAGTCTCTGAATATTTCCACATCTAATGTATGCATACAGTTTGAAAACTTTTGAGGAAAAATCTTAAATGCAGCTCATATTATTAGATATTTCAGACAAGGTCATCGAAGGAGAGTGATACTAGTTCCTATATACAGGGGGAAAAAATGCTGTAGGTGATGGAGAAGAGCTGAACACCATTTCCTCTATCTCTAAGTGCACCTTCAGAAGAAATTTATGTTTATGAAGGGAAAGTGATGAAGCCAGGTGAGACTCTAATCGACACCAAATCTTTTCCACTCTGAATTGGACACCAAATAAATTTTAGAAAATCATTTCAAAAGCCCTCCATGTAGCCTAACATACTGGTACCACTCACAGTGCTTGGCAAAACCCTGGTCTGAATGTCAGCTCTGCCTGGGGTCTTCCTGACAGCAGTGTGGCATCTTGTGTAAGAATGGGGGAGCTTTATCAAGTGCATTTGAGAAATCAATGAGAATACTGGTCCAACCCTGCCTGTCCTACATCAGAAGGGCTTTGGGTTTCCAAATGACATTTGATGACTCTCTCTCACCTGGCCTTACTTGAGGACTTTACCAGTTATGATTCAATGACTTCTCAAACTCTTTGCCAAAGAATAAGAAAGGATTTTCAAGTTCTCTTTTACAGATGAACACATTGTAAAGGTAAAGAGGAGGAGGCTGAGAGAAAATGTCCATGTGATGTCCCTTTACCAATGATACTAAAGTCTCATTTCTTGCACCATCAAGCTTGCACCAAGTTGTGCCATCCATTCTCTGACATCCAAATTCAAACTGTTAGTTGAGAATGAGCTTATAACTGCTGCGGCCATGAAGCCTTCTCTGATCATTCCACCACCATTAACTTCATCTCTCCTTGGAAAAACTTGAGCAGACAGGGCACAGCTTAGCACCTAACTCTAGAATATTGTACTGCTCTTTTCTGTGAGTTCGTCTTTCTTTATGTTTGTATTGAATACACTTGATTGAGGAGTTACATAATATGAAAAGGGAGTATGGTAAAATAGAAATAAGGTATTTGAAGTCAAGGAGACATAGGTTTGTGAAAGAATATGGAAAATTAACCTAAATGTTTTTTTAGAAAATGTGTACACATTAAAATGTAATGCATTGGACAAAGTAACATATATTAAAAAATTTTCTTTTGCATTCCTCTGAGTCAACAATATTGGTTTTCTGTAATTATCCAAACATACATATAGTAAAAGAAATCCTACCTCATATTCATTCAACTACTATTTAAAATTTATCCATTCTGCCACTCCAGGCACCATGAATATTAAACGTCTTTTACAAATAGCTCCTTCTTTAGAGCAACAAATAACCCAGCAGGAAAAATAATAAATTGCTCCAATTGACCATATTAGTAGTTTCATAGTATAGGTTCTCTGTGAAAGGTACAGGGTATTAGGACTACAGTTGTCATGGATGGGTTCTCTGGGGTGCAGACAATGTGAGGGAGTTTGGTACACAGGCTGTGTGTTAAGCATTACCCTTGCAATCAAGTCCTCTGGAGAAAGAAGGAAGCAGGAATGGCAAGAGGGAGGAATCAAGATATAATATCTGTCTCTTATACACATCTTCTTTTCCAATGAGAAAAGACCTTTGGCTCTTGGCATCAGGTGGCCAAAGTATTGGAGCTTCACCTTCAGCATCAATCCTTCCAATGAATACTCAAGGTTGATTTCCTTTAGGATTGACTGGTTTGATCTCCTTGCTGTCCAAGGGGTTCTTGAGAGTCTTCTTCAGCACCACAGTTTGAAAGCTTAAATTCTTCAGCTTTCAGCCTTCTTTATGATCCAGCTCTCACATCCATACATGACTACTGGAATCACCATAGCTTTGACTCTACGGACCTTTGTCAGCAAAGTGATGTCTCTGCTTTTTAATATGTTGTCTAGGTTTATCATAACTTTTCTTCCAAGGAGCAAGCATCTTTTAATTTCATGGTTACAGTCACTGTCCTTAGTGATGATAGAGCCCAAGAAAATAAAATCTGTCACTTTTTCCTCATGTATTTGCCATAAAGTGATGGGACCAGGATACCATCATCTTAGTTTTTTGAATATTGAGTTTTAAGCCAGCCTTTTCACTCTCCTCTTCACCTTCATCAAGAGGCTCTTTAGTTCCTCTTCGCTTCTGCCATTAGGGTAGTGTTATATGCATATCTGAGGTTGTTGATATTTCTCCCAGAAATCTTGACTCCAGCTTGTGATTCATCCAGCCTGGCATTTCACATGATGTACTCTTCATAAAAGGTTAAATAAGCAGGGTGACAATATACAGCCTTGATGTACTCCTGTCCCAATTTTGAACCAGTCTATTATTTCATGTCCAGTTCTAACTGTTGCTTTTTGACCTACATACAAACAAGATTAAAAGCTAGAAATAAATGTACTCTCACTAACCTTGAAAAGAGAGACATGACTGTTCAACTCATTGGTTAGTAATCAGGTAGAAAGTGCCAGTGACTAAGATGACTGATTTGCAGATTACTGGATTCCTCAGGTTAACCAGGAAGAAGGATAGCTACAAGAAGAACTAAGAAAACTAAGACATTAAACAGCACAGAAATGAGTACATAAGGTCACTCACAGTGTCAAGAATAACATAAATGACATGAACATGACATGAGCATTCTGGATTTTGAAGAATTTATAATTCTGTTCATGCATTCTAATGGCATCCTTGAGATAATTAAAGTGTCTCTGAAACTAGTGAGTGAGGTGTCAAAGCAGATAACTCAATAAAGATGTCAGCTTTCTGTGTAACAGCTGTCAAAACAGAGACTAAGATTTAAGACTAGCAATGATTTTCTTTTTCCCTGGCCAATTGATGAAATGACAGTGACTTCTCACTAGTGTATGCTTGATAAAGCATAGGCTTTGGAAAACAGGGAGGGTCAGGGCTGGACTGTTTGAAGGACAGTATCCCAGTGAACTCTACCCTAAGCTNTCTCCATCAGTATGTAACTACTGAGTCACTGAACTGAACATGAAAAAAATGGAAAAACCTAAACCCCTTGAAAATTATTTTTTAGTTAAAAAGTATTTAAACATTATTCATTTTTAAGACAACAATAATATTTCCCACCCAGTGTGTAAATGCAACTTTTAGCCAGTGTGGAACAGAGGAAAACACACAGGTAGACAGATATATCTTGCCATAATTATGTTAGATAATTAAGAGGCTTAGATTATGGTGCCCTCCCCCCAGGACCTATCAGCTTGTCAACTCAATATATGAATTTAGAAATCCAAATGAATATATACACAACCCAGGAATTTATATATACAATGAGATTTTGAAACATCTTGAATTATCTTAAAGCCTTTCTTCTTTATGATATCTTTTTCCTTCTTTGAAGTATCTGCTGTGAAAGATGATTAACACACAGCTTGTTGGATTGGAAACCAAATAAATCAATGTTGTTTTTTTAAAAAAAAAAAACCTAGAAGGCTCACAAGGAGAAGTTTTTATAGTATTTATTTATCTCTAATAATCTCCAATGGATAGCTCTTTATAACTTGTCTATCAAGGGTCAGCCAAGAAATAGGGAAATTCTTCTTATGGTTAACCTTNTATATATACAATGAGATTTTGAAACATCTTGAATTATCTTAAAGCCTTTCTTCTTTATGATATCTTTTTCCTTCTTTGAAGTATCTGCTGTGAAAGATGATTAACACACAGCTTGTTGGATTGGAAACCAAATAAATCAATGTTGTTTTTTTTTTTTAAAAAAAAAAAAAACCTAGAAGGCTCACAAGGAGAAGTTTTTATAGTATTTATTTATCTCTAATAATCTCCAATGGATAGCTCTTTATAACTTGTCTATCAAGGGTCAGCCAAGAAATAGGGAAATTCTTCTTATGGTTAACCTTAATGAGGTCTTTATTTCTTGTTGGCGTTTGCATTGTCAGCTTCCTCTGCAGCTAAAATGAAAAGCAGTGTAACAAGAAGGGTTTGTCAATGGCTTTTGTTCCTGGAACACTGGAGGAATGTAAAAGAAGGCATTATTAATGGAAAGGCATCATTCCAGATTCTCGTAATTCTCCATAGAGGCATCTAATTCAGTCAATTGTGCAATAGAAGAATACTGATTAGTGAAGAGAATCTTTAATACGAGCCTGGGCAGCATTCACCCTTTGGGGAGTTCATGATTATGTAAATCTCTGATTCCGTATCGAGGGGTTTGGATATGTGCCGAACAACAGTGAAATGCCATGTAGACTACTTCACTCCAAGTACTAGACCCCCAACATTCACATTTCAAGAAGGAGAAATTGCAATAAATAACTGCAGGGTATTGGGGGAAGTTTTGGATGCTGGTCCTAAATACGACTTAGGATTTATCTGTTCAAATGGAAGGGACAGTTGAATCTTCTCCAAGACTGCTGCAAGGTAGAAGCCGAGAGCCAGAGCATCATTGTTTAATCAGCCCATTAGAAATGGCCAACTTGGGGCTTCCCTGGCGGCTCAGCAGTAAAGAGTCTGCCTACCAATGCAGGAGACGTGAGTTTGATCCCTGGGCTGAGAAGATCCCCTGGAGAAGGAAATGGCAACCCTTGCCTGGGAAATCTCATGGACAGAGGAGCCTGGTGGGCTACAGTCCATGGGATTGCAAAGAGCCAGATAGGACTTGGCGACTAAACAGCAAGTGGTCAAATTAAAGTGGTCCCTTTGAGAAGCTTAATCCCACAAAGTTGACATTACTAAGGACATTTTGGGTACCACTCTTCTGAAATTCTTTTGAGGAGCATGAAACACATTTTTAAAAATAGCTTCTGGGACAGTAACTAGATCTTTATGCTCAAAAACTGGATTTCTTTTTTGAAAGTTTTTCTGTCAATTTGAAACTGTCAAAAGTCATTCACTCAGAGCTGAGCTTGAACAAAAAGTTGGATGACCAAAGTGGGTTACAGTTCCTATCTGAGTTCAATTCTATGGGCTGAGTTACTTAGAACCTGGCCAAGAAGGTAACAGTCAAAAAGGGAATCACAGAAATAGCCTGAGCAAGAGAATGTCAAACAATGTCGTCTGTTCAAGACAAGTCCTTGGAAAGATGGGAAAAAGATTACTTATGAATGAAGTCATGCTTGTTGAAAAGCACTCTCATTCATTCATTCACTAATTTAGCAGCGTGTTCAGCAAGCAGTAGCACCATCTACCAAGCTTTGAGCACAGTGCTAGGCGCTGGGGACATTCAAACAAATTGGACCAAGATAAATAAGTCACAGATTCTAGCTTCAAGGAGCTAAAGTAAATGTAATAATATATTTTATATATAAACAATATTTGAATTAATAAATATTATTTAATTAATTTTAGAATGTGAAACATTATAAGAATTACCAAAACGTGACACAGAGACACTAAATGTTGACTGACAATATTTTATACATGTTGTGACCTATCTTTGCCACGAGAGTTAAGTGCTATCCACGTGACTCCACCAAGAGAGGACATCTGGAATCTTGCACCTGGTCTTTCCTGGACTCCACCATATGTGCCTTTTTCCTTGACTCATTTAAATCCATATCCCTCACTGTAACTGTAATGCATGAGTGTAACAACTTTTCTGAGTTCTGTGAGTCATTCTAGGGAATCATTAAACCTGAGTGTGGTCTTGGGGAGCTCCAATGCAAGTGAACAGCTCTTTCACAAAAATTCTTCAGTCCAAGTTGTTCTCAGCTTGCAAGCTACTCTAGAACTTATAGCATAGTCTGTAACACATGTGTGTATTTAAATCAATGTCCAGTTCTTTAACTGTTTCACAACTGGGTACTTTATCAGTCAGATACTTAATTCAGCAAGGACTTGCTTCTATCTTCCGTTCAGTTCAGTTCAGTCTCTCAGTAGTGTCCGACTCTTTGCGACCCCATGAACTGCAGCACACCAGGCCTCCCTGTCCATCACCAACTCCCAGAATTCACCCAAACCCATGTCCATTGAGTCGGTGATGCCATCCAACTTTATACTTCAATAAATCCCATGCAACCAGGGCTGGATACACGGTACATGCTCAGTGTATTCAGTTCAGTTTAGTCACTCAGTCGAGTCTAACTCTTTGCGACCCCATGGACTGCAGTATGACAGGCTTCCCTGTCCATCACTAACTTCCAGAGCTTGCTCAGACTCGTGCCTATTGAGTCAGTGATGCCATCCAACCATCTCATCTTCTGTCGTCCCCTTCTCCTCCTGCCTTCAATCTTGCCCAGCATCAGGGTCTTCTGCAATGAGTCAGTTCTTTGTATCAGATGGCCAGTGTATATACTTGCTTCAAGAAAATGAAAGGGCTGGATGTATATGAGAGAGTCACCTGAGGAAAAAAATAAGTGGAATTCTGGCAGGTGACCAACCAGGCATGTCAAGAATGAATAAATCCGGACCTTTGCCTTGGTACAGAAGGCAAGCAAGTTGGAAAGTAAAAGGATCAAGGGAGATCAGACATGTGTGAGGAGTTGTATACCTAGAACAACAGGGAAAACAAATAGGATATCTGTAGCAAAGAGATTACACAAAGATTGTATTTGAAATTGCAGGGTGAAAGGAGAGGCAAGAGGAACGAAGTCGCATAGCAATAAGCCAGGTCCTCGGAGAAGCTGTTGACACTGAGGGAGGGTAAAGAAGGTCTCTGTTTTTATAGATTAGGAGAGAGGAGACAGGTGATGCAGAGAAGCATAATCAACATCAACTGTCTTGGGCCTCAGCTGGCTTTGATGCTCTTGGGCATTCTAACGCTGTGAATGGGATGAGAATTTATTAACTGGAGCCAGAAGGAAAAAAGGAGGTCTCTGTTACATGCTCTATGAAATGAGGTCTGAACTGAATCCTAACTTCAGGGCAACTTGAAGCATACCCAACCACAGGCTGAGAAAGGATCTTCCTGCAAACATGATGTTCTCCCTGAGCTCCCATGTACGTGTTGTTGTATCTGACCCTGCCAGCCTGACAACATCCCGAGAAGTTAAGGGCCCGAGGAACCAGCATTCTTTTTCTTTACAGAAGGGTCTCATCCTAATCTAGGCTTGATGTCCCGCTTCTATTTGGTTCAACAAGAACCTATTACATGTCGGGAACCATAGCTTAGACAGTCTATAAATAAAATTTTTATTTTTACATTTTATTTTATATTATTTATTGAAAAATATTATTCAGATAAAACAAACTCCTAGATCTGCATGGAAACATGAAGATCCCTAGACCAGCTCTGCCTAAGGATATTGTCCAGCAGGGGGGTGTACTTGGCCAGCTTCTGGCACAGGCTAAGCATACAGGGTAGTAAGTCCCAGGGGCCATCCTTAACCAATGAGAGGGTTCAAGTTACTGGACAAATACTCCAGCTTCCTAGACCCTCAGTGAGATAAGTAAGAAGTAGATTCTATAGAGCTTGTCAAAGAGTCTCTAGAGGGATTCATTCTTTATTGCTCTCACACTCTTCCCTATTTCATTCTGCATCCCAAACAGTGCTTTCTGGGATTACTTCCCCCCAAAACCCACCTGCACTTCAATTCTTGTGTCGAGGGCTGATTTTAGGAGAAACACAAGCTGAGACACCATGTCAGGCATGAATGAGAATATAAAGAAAACTTAATGTGATTTGAGTGCTTGTAGTAGCAAAAGATTTCATAGATATTATCCCCATTTAATCTTCACAACAACCTGTCAAGGCAAGTATTGTTATTATCCTTATTTTGCAAAGTAGGGCACTAAGGTTAAGAGAAATTAAATAGGTTGGCCCAAAACACTAGTTAGGAGATGGCAGAGCTGGGTGGGAGTGGCCAAATGCAGTCTTGTTTAATCATAAGTCACATCCCTTTCTACTGCTTCACACAGCATTCCTGGTCAGTGGGGCCACCGCAAGAATGGTGGTTATTCAGGGTGGTCTGCAGGGTGGATTAGAGGGAAGGACATTGCAGGCCAGAGACTATTTCAGAGGCTTCTTCAATCAGCCAGCCTATAGACTCTGGCAAGCTGACTTGGCTTTGTCCTGAAGATGTTCACGGAAGAGGTGAATACAAGACTGAGAGGCAACAGTGTCAGCAAATGGTCCTACACAGATGTGGGAGGGAGCAGACAGAAATAGATGAGATGCCCCTGCAGAGAACAGGTGCTCTGTTCCCAGGAAGGGCACTATCTCCCCTACTTCTGACCCCGACCCTAAGAGGTGTGCAGATGAACACAGGGAGCAGTGTTATCAGATGACTTAATGCTCTTTTGCTGGATTGCCCAGCCATACTGTTAGTCTCTGCCTAAAGTACATTCTTAATAAAGCAAAGAAGGGGCTGGGGTCAGGGGGTGCAGATTCAGATCTCAGCTCTGGAAATCTGCAGGGTTGGGGACTCCAATGGGACCCTGACTCCAAGAGCCCCTTTGGTTTCCTTGTGGAATGAGCAGAGATCAGGATTGAGCAGATCATTTTGCAATAGACATTGCAAAAGAGGTATGCATTTTCCCACTAACCAAATAAATTTTGAATTCTCAGTCTTGAAAACAGCCCAGTATTCTACACCCAGCAGGTAAAACAAGCTGCGATTAATTCAGGCTCATATTAATATCCACACAAAATCCAAAAGAGATGGCAGGCATGAGATGTTATCCTGGTTCTTTCATGAACGAACTTTGGAGTCTCAAACAGGCCCTTTAACCACTTATGACTTCAGCTTCCTCATTGAAATGAATTTGGGTTAAATCATCGAATATCAAAAGTCTACCACATACTGGCCCCTATGAGTTCTGCTGGACAAGTAAAGGAGTGTCTCAGACAATGATTAATTGAAACAATAACCACAGGTGTAAAAACAAGAACTATGTTATTTACTGTCCAACTAAGGGACAACTGCATATAAGACACTGGAGGGAAAAACCTGTCTCTGCCAACACATGGCGTGTTTCGCTGAGAGTAAAATGAAAGCCCTCTTGGTAAGACAGAGCCCAAGTATCAGGCAGCATGTGGCAGTTGTACCCCAGCCCTGGAAACCAACATTGTTGACTCCCTGAGGAAGGGTCTTAGACACTGCAGAGTGTGGAGTAATGAGAAATCAGAAGTGGAGGAGAATTAGTATAACTGAGCAGCAGTTACATCCATATTATGGAGAAATAGTTCAGACCTTAAAGTAGGTCTGTGAAGGTTTTCGTTTATTTGGAATTTTTGCCTGGCATTCAGTTTATAGCCTCTGCAAAATCAAAACAATATGTCAGTAATCCAAAAGCTTTTGTGTTAAGACTTGCTGGATACTGTCCAGGGAACCAGAGATCAGGAGGGAGCTGCTCTGGAGAAGAATTCTGTGGAAGAACTTATAAGGTCTAGTGGGGGCAGGGTGTCAGCTGGTCAATATATGTATAGAAATTCCCTGAACATAGTAGTGGACCATGTAATTATTGGAATACATGCTTCACAAGGACCTGTCCAAGGAGTGGGAGAAAGATGCAGAGGTTCAGCTGGTCAATATGTGTGTGTTTGAGTCACTCAGTCGTGTCCGACTCTTTGCGACCCTATGGACTGTAGCCCTCCAGGCTCTTCTATCCATGGGATTCTCCAAGCAAGAATACTGGAGTGGCTTGCCATTCCCTCCTCCAGGGGATCTTCCTGACCCAGGGATCAAATCTCCTGCATTGCAGGCAGATTCTCTACCAACTGGGCCACAAGGGAAGCTAGTCGTGAATCAAATAACAATACTGGAATACATGCTTCATAAGGACCTGTCCAATGAGTGTGAAAAGGATGCAGATGTCCACGGAGACTATTCTAGGTCATGATTTTCTATTACCCCTGGATAGAATGTCAGCTTCAGAACAGGACCCAAGCCAGCAGTGGAGGAATAAGGGGGCTCTTAGGAAGGGGCCTGAAGAAAATTTGTAGGCAAAATGTCAAGAATAGTGCCATGTACACAAGGTGTAAAGAAAAAGCTTCAATCCCAATATGTAATTGGAGTAAAGCCAAGACTCAAGGCTTAGCAAAGAGTGCAAATGGAGCATGACTTAGGCAAAGGATGCCTCCTAAGTTAAGCTCATGGCAGCAAGATCTTCCTGATACCCTACCAGGGTTGCCTGAACGAGTTACATACAAGTAAGGAAGAATGAGGGGTGAAAAATCAGATGGTCACCCACTTTTCACTTCACTTTAAGTACTGAAATCTCAGTAGGGTGACATGGCATTACTTCTCAACTCTATAGTGCCCATTTTTCTATAAAGGGTGTGATATCATAGCATGGGTTATGAATCTAAGAAATCTATTCTACCAGTAAAATGGAAGTCCATTATAGTTCGGTATGCTCTCATATGAGACTGAATAATGTGTTCATTAATTCCTTAACCCTTATATAGTTTTGATCATGTCTTGTCTCCCATTAAGGGTACTAGATACCTCATCATAACACTGCAGATGGAATAGGCTTATAAAAATACTAGCTATTATTTACTGAGTGCAATTTATATGCTAGATTCTGTGCTGAGTGGTTTGTTTTCTTTTTTTTTTCCTTTTCAAGCTTCACACACTCTAAAATAGAGAACATTATTTCCATTTTACTTATAAAGAAACTGAGATCTGGGTTGTGTAAGTAATTTACTTGACATTAGAAAGATACTAAGCATCAGAGTGACATGTAAACCCCAACCATTTGACCACATGGCAATTTTTACCTCCTTACTGTGCTATTTTATGCAAATTATCAGCCCGCTTTCAGCTACTGAGATTTTGAGGTGGTTTTATGGTGAAGGTTTAGTTCCTTAGTCGTCTCCAATTTATGCAATCCTAGGGACTATAACCTGCCAGGCCCCTCTGCCCATGGGATTTCTGAGGCAAGAATACTGGAGTGGGTAGCCAGTTCCTTCTTCAGAGGATCGAATCTGCCTCTCTTGCCTTGCAAGCAGATTCTTTACCACTGAACCACCAGGGAAGTCCTCAGCCCACTATCAACGAAGGGAGAGAGTTCTTAAGGAAAAATATAAAATAGGATTTCCCAATCAAAATTCTCACCTACGACTTTTATTAGAGAAAGCTAACATGATTTCACTGAAGTGGAACCATAAGGAATGTAAAATGGACTTGCGGGATTTCAGAGGACAAGAAGCAGAGCTTTCTAAATGGGCTTCCCTGGCGGCTCAGTGGTAAAGAGTTTGCCTATCAAAGCGGGAAATACTGAATGTATATTTAATGTCAAAGAACAAATTGTCAATCAGAGTTCAATTCCAAAAACATGTGAAAGAGCTGAAATGCCATCTCAGCCAATCTGCAGAAACTGACACGTCCTTTTCAGAACAATCATCACGGCACAAATACCAGAGGATATAAGTGCCTAGAAATATAAATCTGAATGTCACAGGAACATCCATACTTTTCAAAAGTCAGTTCTAAAAAACTGCCCAGAAAATGACAAGAGTGATACTTGGAGAAGTAAAGGTCAAACTTTATCTCTCCATCATCTGTAAGACCCAAGAGGGTAAAATTAAAGCAGATCACAAGATCTTCAAGAAGGGGGCAAGAGTTATTTCCCAATCTACTTGTTTTTTTAGCTACACAGCTCAGGAGGCTCATGGTCACAGGATTATACTCAGGAATTTAGCCAAAGAAAAGTTAGGACCAGCATATTCCAAAGACCAAGTGGTTTGGGAACCACTGATACACAGAAATTAGAACAAGATTAAAAGACACATGATTTAGACCATGGCATTTACACTTCCATGTCCACGTGATATTGAGCAAATCAGTCATCTTTTCCGTACTTAAGTTTTCTACTCTTAAATGACCTAATGGCCTTGGTATTCCAAGGCTGCCAAACTTACAAAATCTCCATGAGGATCAAATGAAATAAAAGATAAGCTGTAAAATAATATGGTTCATACATAAAATGCTGTTAATATCTCCCTTAAGATTGAACTCTTTGCCAATTTTTTGTTAATTTTTAATGTATTTTAGTTAGAATTATAGAGATACCATCAGAAGAACCAAACATGCATATAATTGCAAGAGGTTAAGAGCAGGTCCTTCTGGGAAGGAAGCTGGGAGTGAGGAAAGTGGCTGGGGCTGCTGTATTTCACTACTGCTCTTCAATACCTTTGATTCATTTCACACTGCACATTTAATACCAAGGAAACCAGATATGTATGTATCAATTCATACCACTCCAATTTCCCAACATATTGTTAATTTTGTTTACCTGTTGACTAACCTTTATATTTAGACACTGTTATTTGACCCTTTATTTTTTTATTCATCAAATATTGGCATTATCTCTTAAGCAACTGTTAAAATGAATATGTTAGCAAACTTGTCCCTCTTTTCATTCTCCTTCTTCCCCCGACCCTGCTTCTACTTGTAAACTTTATAGTTTACATTTTCAAGATTGATAGCATTTACATTTTATATCAACACTGTTCCAAGCATTAGCTACTACAGAAATGACATCCTTAAGACTTAAGTTTGGTGTTCCTAGGTATCTGTTAGCTTTTAAGCATATGATCAAAGGATAAAACAAAAGTGTGGGTGAGATGTGTGCTTGCCATCCAGGGAACATAAAATTTCATGACCTCCCCCCAAAAAAACATGGTGTTATAGATGTAACAATAAAGGGAAAATTAAGTGACAAAAACATTTTTTCCCAAGAAGTTTAGGAGAAGGATATGTGAGGTAGTGTCCAGGAACAAATAAACTATTTTTTCCCCAGCCCAGGTTGCCTGCAATGAACTTGTCGTGACTGCAGAGTGGGTATTGAGGCAGTCAGAAGACATTTATCTGCTTACCCAACATGTTCCTATTTACATAATGATGACAAGTAAATTGCATACATTGGTTAAGCATCTTGGAAGTGGGCTGTTTCCAGTCATTGTCTAATCCTTCCTGTAGAACTGGTGCATCGAAAAACAGTCCCCCTGGACACTTAGTCCTTCAAACCTTTTGGGTTCCCTTATCAGCCATTGCTAAGGCTTGTCTAGGAACAGCGCCAATGTAGAGCTTATTTCACCAGCTTTTGCAAATTTGTTAAGGATTAAGGTTTTCATCAGACATGATCTTAGCAAATTTATCCATGTAATTCTCAGCTGCTTCATGACAGCTGTTTCACCACAGATTTTCAAATATTTCACACCATGACACTTAGGGTTCTGCCTCCAACTTTCTGGATGTTCATACTCACCTTCAATGTTCAGTTTGTCAAGGAGTAGTCTGACTGGTTTCATGGTGAATAACTCAGTCACTGGCATAGAGCTAACTTTGTTTTCAAATCTAACTAATACAAAATCAAAGTTTTCGTGATGTTTCACGCACTTGTCTTTGGATCCTGTTTGTTGTTGTCACCATGCTGCTGCTGCTGCTAAGTCGCTTCAGTCGTGTCCGACTCCGTACGACCCCATAGACGGCAGCCCACCAGGCTCCGCTGTCCCTGGGATTCTCCCAGCAAGAACACTGGAGTGGGTTAACATCATAAAACAACTTGTCTTCTTGTTTCACTGAGTTGTTTATGGTGGCTGTTCCCACATTACATTCTTTGGTAACATGCCTCAGACTCATCACTTAACCTTCTTCCTCAGTATATTCCTATGATTTAAAATTTCACTATTGAGTAATTTTATTGAAACAGATTTACAATATTTTATTAGTTTCAGGTATACAATAGAGTGATTCAATATTTTTATAGGTTATACTCCAAAGTTATTAGAAAATAATGGCTATATTCCCTGTGCTGTATACTATATCCTTGTACTTTTAATTTATACCTAGTAGTTTGTATCTCTTAATCTCCTTTCCTTATCGTGCCCCTGCCCCTACTCCTGCCCCACTGGTAACCACTAGCTTGTTCTTCCTGAGAGTCTATTTTTAACTTTAACTTGTGTTATTCCTTTATTTCTCTCTCTGCGATTCATAACTATCTTGATATTGCATCTTCCAAACTGATCTTCCACGCCCATGCCTTTCTCTCATATTCTCTCTCTCTCTCTCTCTCTCTCGCGCGCGCACACACACACACACACACACACACACACACACACAGTTCCTTTCCCTTTTTATTTTAGAGATCTTATCCTTAACTTCCAAGTCCTCCATATTTTTCACAAATATTGTTTCCTTTTTCTGACAGTCTATGTTTCTTTATGGATAGGATAACTTGTTAAATCTCTAACCCTAACACAAATTAGGGTTCTGTGGTTATTTTACATTTATAAGGTTATCTTTTAATCCCTGCTATTTTTTCTCTTTCTCTACTATGGTCTTTCTCTTTTATCTTATGAGTTTTTTTCAAGTATCTGATGATCCTGTTTCACAATTCGTATTTAAGGTTGGGGCACTGTAACAGCTGTCTGGGAGCTTTGTGTACAGCAGGGAGGCTTACAGAAGACAAGACAGGCAGCCTTCTCTTCAGGAGCTGGTAGGCAGTTGGTTACCACATTAGTGCACCCCTGAACACCAGAATATGGAGGTTTTGCTCTGAGATGTCAATGCATTTAGAGGTTTGTTTGTTTTTCCTTGGGAGTAAATGCACGACCTCTGAGTCTTCCACTTGTGGAAAAGATAGTGTCGCTATGTCAACTGTTCTACACACAGACTTTCAGAGAACCTCCCAGCCTTCAGCCACATGATTGGCTCCTTCCGTCCCCTGTAACATTTCCAGAGTCACTCTAGAGTTCATCAGATCGGCTCCATTCTTGGCTGGTGCTTACCCTGACCTTAGTCTAGGCGTGGATCTCTTGCCCGACTGCATTAGTTCTAACTTTTCTATTGATTCTCATCTTCAAAAAAAATATCGTGTCTTTTAATGGCCTATTTTCTGTTCTCTTCATTGCTGAGACCTTATACCTTTTTGTTCCTTTATTCTTATTCTACTGAGGTTTCGGGAGGCAAAGTTAAACATACTAATTAATTAGGAGTTTTATTTCTGAATTTAAAAATGCATATACATAAAGGGAAAATGGAAGTAAACTGTGTCAAAATTTATTAAATTGAAAAATAAAAATCTTCTACCATAGAGAACCTTGCTCCCTCACTCAATCTCATTTTCCAAAAGTAACTGAATGTGTCTTAAGGTCACCTGGAGATTTATATTATAATTCTTAATAACACATTCCTGCATCCATTTCTTGATTTGAAAATCTCGCTTAGTATTTATTGACACTTCTTCACCTGTACAGAGCTAGGAATTTAGCTCAGCAAATTGGATGGGTGTAATATCTTCTCAAATCTCAGGCAACCGTATTGTTTTTGTTTGTTTTTTAATTAGTTAACTGCATTACTTTAAATATACTTTAGACTTAAATTTGTATTTCAAAAAGCTTTGACATTATCTATTGCATCCATGGTGATCGTATATGTGTGTGTGCATATATATTCAAAAACAAATAAATAGCATTGCAGTATTGTGATTAGTAATAATACATATTTTTGAAACTATGATATGGTTAACTTTTAAAGTAAACAATGTAATCCAATGTAAGCACATAGATTTTCATCTCTTTTACTTCACAAATGTGATTCAAATCTTACCATATGATAGTATATTTCACATTGGAACATGACTTGCTTATATAGAATTTTGTTGTGCTTACAATGTCTAATGGTGTTTCTTTTTCTTATTGACAAAGAGAATACAAGCCTTACTCACCATGTCACTAAAGTCATGCTGTTTGGACTAAATTGAACTATTTTCTATGCCTCCTATAGAGCTGTCATCCTGGGATGTCTTTTCATTAGCTTAGTGAACTCAGCTATTTTTCAGATTCCATGTCTTGCTCCTTTTAGGGTGCCTTTTATTTTGTGTGCTTTGAGAATAAATTCTCATGAAATTTTTAAAGAAAGATCAAATGTTTAAGATCATGAATATCTGAATTAATTTTCCTTTTCTCTCAGACCTGAATGATAGTTTATCTGGGCATAGAATTCTCAACAGTTTTACTTGGAGAATGTAACTTAACCTTTATACCTCAGTTTCATCATCTAAAAATTATCCAACTTCAAAGGATTGTTGAGAGGATTAAATAAGATAATTTATATAGAGCATTTAGAACAATGCCTAGCTCCTAGCATTCAATAGATATGGTTCTTAGTGTTATATTTCATTTCTTTTCAGAACTTTGATGCCTCTTCTTCATTGTCTTCTAGTGTCTGTTTAGTGTTGTTCTGATTCCAGTATAATTTTGTTCTTTTGTAAATGATTTATCTACTTTGGAAGCTAGAGAATTATCTTTATCTTAGGATCTATGAAGTTTTATGAGTGCTTATCGAGGTCTGGGTCTCTCTTAATTCTCCATACTTGGACATGTGTATTTCTTTAACTCTAAAATTAACATAACTATTTTAAAAAATTATTTTCTGCTTTCCATTTTTCTTAATCTATTTTCAAAATTTACTAATCAAGTATTAGAAGTCTACTTGACTCTATATATCTCTAACCTTATTCTGAATATTTTCTCTCTTTATCCTTTCGTTCTTTGCTTGGGAGCTTTTCTCAATATTATATTCCAATTCGTCCATTGAATATTGTAGTCTGAAAATAAGATTTAAATTTTTAAATGTGTTTTTGGTCCCTGAAAGTAGGAACATACTCTTTTTTTATGAAAGTGATACATCTAACATCCTCTCTGCAAATAGCATTTGGGTTATTTTCTGTTGTGTGGTTCCCTCCTGTATGAATCTGCCATAACAAAACACCACAGATGAGGGGATTTGCACAATTAAAATCGATTTTCTCACAGTTCTGGAGGCTTGACTTCAAGGTTAAGGTGCCCTTGGGAGTAGCTTCTGGGAAGACCTCTCTTCCTGTCGTGTGGAAGGCTGCCATCTCTGTGCCTCTTCTCTGCACATGTGTGTGGAAAGAGCATTCTCTGGTGTCTCTTCCCTTTCCTGTAAACGTACCATTCCTATCAGATTAGGATCCCACCCTTTTTATCTCATTTGACTGGACCTCCCTGGAAACCCTATATCCAAATAGAGTCTTAACCAGGGTTAAGGCTTGAACTTGAGTTTGGGGGAGACACATTTCAGTCCACAACCCCTCCTATTCCTTAAGTTTTCTCTTCCTGTGCTATCAGTTGCTTGTCTTTATTGGCCCATTTGCCTTGTGCTATTGGTTTTCCTCAAATGTTTAGTGATCCTGTGTTGTCTCTTCACCTTGTCAATAAAGGCCTGGGTTGATCAATATCATTAGTTAGTCCTGGTTTCCCTCTTGTTGCATGAAAGGGTTTCCTTATCTTGTCCTCTGCATGGGAGAGCTAACATAAAGTTCTAGGAACTTCAGAGTTTGTGGACAGAGAGCTTCAGTTCAGTTCAGTCGCTCAGTCATGTCCGACTCTTTGTGACCCCATGAATTGCAGCACACCAGGCCTCCCTGTCCATCACCAACTTCCAGAGTTCACTCAGACTCGCATCCACTGAGTCAGTGATGCCATCCAGCCATCTCATCCTCTGTCATCCCCTTCTCCTCCTGCCCCTAATCCCTCCCAGCATCAGAGTCTTTTCCAATGAGTCAACTCTTCGCATGAGGTGGCCAAAGTACTAGAGTTTCAGCTTTAGCATCATTCCTTCCAAAGAAATCCCAGGGCTGATCTCCTTCAGAATGGACTGGTTGGATCTCCTTGCAGTCCAAGGGATTCTCAAGAGTCTTCTCCAACACCACAGTTCAAAAGCATCAATTCTTTGGCGCTCAGCCTTCTTCACAGTCCAACTCTCACATCCATACATGACTACTGAAAAAACCATAGCTTTGACTAGACGGGCCTTTGTTGGCAAAGTAATGTCTCTGCTTTTGAATATGCTATCTAGGTTGGTCATAACTTTTCCTCCAAGGAGTAAGCGTCTTTTAATTTCATGGCTGCAGTCACCANATCCATACATGACTACTGAAAAAACCATAGCTTTGACTAGACGGGCCTTTGTTGGCAAAGTAATGTCTCTGCTTTTGAATATGCTATCTAGGTTGGTCATAACTTTTCCTCCAAGGAGTAAGCGTCTTTTAATTTCATGGCTGCAGTCACCATCTGCAGTGGTTATAGGTGTGCAAATTGCAGTCCCTATCTGTTGTACCCCCTTCCTCCTATACAATGTCAAAACAAATGAAAAGAGCTGACTTGTGCCCCCCAAAATACATGTCCACCTCCCAGACAGAGGCTTGAATTTAGCCTTAACATGATTCTAAGAAAACAAGTATTGACAATGAATTTTAAGGATAACAATAACAAGAACGGTACAGAAATTTGATACTCTAGTTAGCAGAGTTTTTTTTAATAGGAATATGGGTTGACTTGAGTATAGTTTTGACAAAATAATAATTGAACTATGTATTCTAAGGCTAAATACAAAAAAGAACTATGCACAAATATTATACTCTAGCTAGTAGGCTCATTTTTCACAGGGGTTTGGTTGGCAATTTTGAAACTACTTATGTGTATTCTGGGATTGAGCAAATAAGTTAATATATCATAGATAATGAGAACCAGGCTTACTGCTAGAGAAAGGAGCTATAAATAAGGAAAGGGAAAAGGCTAGCATGAATCCTGTGGTGTCAGGCTGGATATATCGACATAAACTCATGGTTTATAAATACATATATACAGATAGATACTGAATAGATAAAACTGTGTCTGCTGAGAGGGTAAGAAGCAATTGAAACACTAATAGCAATGAGAGGCTCTTGATTTCTAGATGTCATTCTCTAAGCTTTAGAGAAATCGTTGATTCAAGGGACTAGAGTAGGAAAGAGCAAGATGTGACTTGAATAGCTTATGATAAGAAAAAGTAAGAAAGTGCTCAAAAAATGACAAGGGCAATTTAAAAAATTCACAGAAGCCAAATTGGTGAGGCTCCCTATGGCCAAATCTGGGGCAATTTGAAGATCACATACAAAGTGATCTTCAAGGCTAAGGTGCCCTTGGGAATAACTTCTGGGAAGACCTCTCTTCCTGTCGTGTGGAAGGCTGCCATCTCTGTGCCTCTTCTCTGCGCATGTGTGTGGAAAGAGCATTCTCTGGTGTCTCTTCCCTTTCCTGTAAAGGTGATAGGATGGATTGTAATCCACAGCATGAAATAAGAGTTTGTGAGTACACAGTAATATATATATATATATAATGGAATAAAAAGAGGAGGAAAAGGTCTTCGTTACAGTACTACTCCAACTAATAAATATAGAAGAAATAAAGGAAATAGAAAGTTACTATGTGGCCAATATCACAGTAATAATTATTTTAGACCAGGATCAAATATGAATGCTAATAATTAGTGGGCAAACACACAATGGAAAAAACTCTGTGGACAGACTTTATTTGGGGGGCTCCAAAATCACTGGTGACTGCAGCCATGAAATTTAAAAATGCTTACTTCTTGAAAGGAAAGTTATGACCAACCAAGATAGCATATTGAAAAGCAAAGACATTACTTTGTCAACAAAGGCCCGTCTAGTCAAGGCTATGGCTTTTCCAGTGGTCAGGTATGGATGTGAGAGTTGGACTGTGAAGAAAGCTGAGAATTGATGCTTTTTGAACTGTGGTGTTGGAGAAAACTCTTGAGAGTCCCTTGGACTGCAAGGAGATCCAACCAGTCCATTCTGAAGGAGATCAGCCCTGAGATTTCTTTGGAGGGAATGATGCT
>SJYV01020350.1:2353193-2548104 GCA_006410875.1 Neotragus pygmaeus | reverse complement strand
CTCTCCTCTTTCACTTTCATCAAGAGGCTTTTTAGTTCCTCTTCACTTTCTGCCATAAGGGTGGTGCCATCTGCATATCTGAGGTTACTGATATTTCTCCTGGCAATCTTGATTCCAGCTTGAGCTTCTTCCAGTGCAGCATTTATCATGATGTACTCTGCATATAAGTTAAATAAGCAGGGTGACAATATACAGCCTTGATGTACTCCTTTTCCTATTTGGAACAAGTCTACTGTTTCATGTCCAGCTCTAACTGTTGCTTCCTGACCTGCATATAGATTTCTCAAGAGGCAGGTCAGGTTGTCTGGTATTCCCATCTCTCTCAGAATTTTCCACAGTTTATTGTGATCCACACAGTCAAAGGTTTTGACATAGTCATTATAGCAGAAAAAATATATTTTTCTGGAACTCTCTTCCTTTTTCAATGATCCACTGGATGTTGGCAATTTATTCTCTGGTTCCTCTGCCTTTTCTAAAAGCAGCTTGAACATCTGGAAGTTCATGGTTCACGTATTGTTGAAGCCTGGCATGGAGAATTTTGAGTATTACTTTACTAGCGTGTGAGATGTCTTCTGAATACTGCATCCCCAAACAGCAGAATACATAATTTTTAAAGTCAACATGGAATATTCTCTTGGAGAAATCATATGCTAGTCCATGAAAAAAATTTAAGGCTGAAAATTCAATAAAATGGAGAAGACAAGTTATATCAAGCACCTTTTCAACCACAGCAGTATGAGACTAGAAATTAACAAATAAGAATCTAAAAAGAATAAAACACTGTAAACGTGGAGTCGAAACATTATGTTACTAAGAAACCAACAGGTCAATGAAAATGTAAGAGGATATTTTAAAAATTGCTTTCAGACATACAAACACGAAAATACAACATTCCAAAATGTATGAGATGCAGCAAAAGCAATTCTAAGGAAGTTTATAGCAACAAAAGTTAACCTCAAGAAATAAAAAAAAAATCTCAAATAGACCTTAAGCAAAACAAAAGCAAAAATAAACAAATGAGACTACATCAACCTAAAAAGCTTTTGCAAGGTGAAGGAAACAGTCAGCAAAACAAAAACATTACCTACTGAATGGGAGAAGATATTTACAAATTATATATCAGATGTTGGGTAAATATCCAAATATATCAATACAAATAACTCATACAACTTAATATTAAAAAAACAATTAAAATATGGTACAATTTTCCAAACGAGATATACAGATGGCCAGCAGGCACATGAAATGATGCTCACCATCACTAATCATCAGGGAAATCAATCCAAAACCAAAATGATGTATCACATCACACCAGTCAGAATGATATTAACGAAAGACAACAAACAAGTGTTGCTGGGGATGTGGAGAAATAGGAAACTCTCATGCACTGTTTTTGTGACTATAAATTGGTGTAGGCTCTATGAAAACCGTATGGAGAGATCTCATAAAAATAAAAATACTACTATAAGATCCACCTATTCCACTCCTGTGCATTTTTATCCAAAGAAAACAAAAACACNCATTACTTCATGGCAAATAAAAAAGGAAAAGGTGGAAGTAGTGACAGATTTCCTCTTCTTGGGCTCTAAAATCACTGTGGATGGTGACTGCAGCCATGAAATCAGAAGATGATTGCTTCTTGGCAGGAAAGCTATGACAAATCTAGACAGTGTGTTAAAAGCAGAGACATTACTCTGCCCACAAAGGTCTGTATAGTCAAGGCTATGGTCTTCCCGGGGGTCACATAGAGTTGTGAGAGCTGGACTGTAAAGAAGGCAGAACACCAAAGAATTGATGCATTTGAACTGTGGTGCTGGAGAGGACTCCTGAAAATCCTTTGGACAGCAAGGAGATGAAACCAGTCAATCTTAAGGGAAATCAACCCTGAATATTCATTGGAAGGACTGGAGCTGAAGCTCCAGTAATTTGGTCATTTGATGCGCACAGCCAACTCAATGGTAAAGTCCCTGATGTTGGGAAAGATTGAGGGCAGAAGGAGAAGAGGGCATCTGAGGATGAGATGGCTGAATGGCATCACCAATGCAATGGATATGAACTTGGGCAAACTTCGTGAGATGGTGATGGACAGGGCAGCCTGGTGTGCTGCAGTCCATGGGGTCACAAAGAGTCAGGCACAACTTAGTAACTGAATAACAACAACAAGTGATGTCTGAATCACCAAGAAGGTAGGTGTAGAAAGAGAAGAGGTCCAAGGATGGCATCCTTGAGCACTGCAAGGTTAAGCAGTCTAGAAGATGAAGAAGCAAGATGTTGTTTAAAAAAAAAAAGTATTCCGGTGTTTCTCCAAAGAAGAAATACAAATGACCAATAAGCACATTATAAGATGCTCAACATTACTCATCATTAGGGAAATGCTACACTGAGGTACTGCCTCACATCCATTAGAATAGCTATTGCTAATTCATTTCAGTCGTGTCCNGGGCTGGAGAACCTGATCCTACCCGGATACGGGGCCCGGGGATGGACACAAAGGCCAGAGTGTCGCCACTGATGCCCTGCAAATGCAGCTGTGAGATCCAACCCCCGCGTCTCACCCCATCTGGCTCCAGGGGCCTCGGGGTCTCCTCACTTAGGGTCACCATTGGGAGCAGTCTGGAGACATCCTGAGCCTCCTGCTCCTGCTCCTTGGAGGCCGAGGGTCCCTCCTGCAGCCCAGGACTCTGCTGGGCCTCTGTCCTCCAGGACCATTCACACTGGGCGACCCATCCTCCCGACCTCCGGGGCAGCCCAGATGACAGCAGGGCTGGGGCAGCCTCCCCACCAGCTCGCCATCCGGCCTGTGGCTCCGGCCAGGCTCTTCCCCTCCCTGGGCCTCAGTTTCCTCATCTGTAAAAGGGGACTAGTCAGGAGGGAGGCAGAAAAAAGGGAAGAAGAGGTGGGCAGGTGCGGAGGCAGGGCCCTGTCGCCTGCAGACATTGTCCTGAGCACGCCTCCCTCCTTACCGTGATGTGTTTAGTTGGGACCTTGTGAAAACCGCCCGGCCCTGGCCTGGCTGAGGCAGGCTGTTGGTGGGTGAGTCCCGAGAGGCTGCAGAGAGGACGGGTGAGACACTGCCTCCCAGGTCAGGGCTGTGCTGGAGGCACCGGCTGGACTCGGGGTTTGGGCCCCCACCCCCTTCTCTGTCCCTTCGGACCTTAGTCGGGGCGAATTTGGGCTTCTCCCAGGGTCACCCACTCCCGTACTCCTGCCTGGAGGATCCCACGGACNCCCAGGTCAGGGCTGTGCTGGAGGCACCGGCTGGACTCGGGGTTCGGGCCCCCACCCCCTTCTCTGTCCCTTCGGACCTTAGTCGGGGCGAATTTGGGCTTCTCCCAGGGTCACCCACTCCCGTACTCCTGCCTGGAGGATCCCACGGACAGAGGAGCCTGGCGGGCTGCAGCCCATAAGGTCGCAGAGTCACGCCTGCAGTGACTGGGCACAAACCAAGGGCTCCCGAGGACTGCAGGGTGGCAGGAGGTGCCCGGGCAGCAGAAGGCAGGCCTGGCAGGTCGGGTGTGAAAGGGGCAGGATTCTGGTCTCTGTAAATTGCCGTCTTCAGACCCCCGAGGCCCAGAGTGCAGCTCCCACTAGTTGCTCCAGATTTACGGCGCCCAGCGTAAACGGTCCCGAAGGCACCTTGTCTCCAGGGGTTGCGGGGAAGGGAAGACCTTGAGCCCAGCCCAGGAGCTGGCCCTAGGAGAGGCGAGGGTGTGACCCCTGGGCTCACCCAGTGCTCTGAGGGCTTATTTCTGAATTGATCATGGGAGGGTGGTTACCATGGAAACCGTGGACAGAGCACAGTTCTGGGGGTGAGCGCCCCCCTAGAGCATGGGCGTCCACCTGGGGAAGAGAGCAGAGCAGGTGGGCAGATGCCCCGTTTGTCCGGACGCTCTGAGCTTTGTGGGGAGCTGGACTTTGCTGGCTGGCGCAGCNCCTTCCACAAGGAAAAGGGAAATTCCCAGCTCCACTGACGTCACCCTACTTGGCTTAGGCCCCCACCGAGGGCGTGGGGTCGAGAAGTACATGATGCCCGCAGGCTAAGAGGCCCAGCCGCGGCAATACAGGAGGCTCCTCGCGCTCCACACACCTGACCGCCACGGGAGTGAACTGCCCGTTCAGAGCAGTTATGCAGTACACCGTCTGGCTATCAGGGAAAAAAATGACAAGTGGGATTTCTCTGGGGGTACAGTGGTTAGGACTCCGAGTTTCCAATGCAAGGGGCGCAGGTCCAAGCCCTGGTCAGGGAAACTAGGATCCCGTATGCCAGGCAACATGGACAAAGGGGAAGAAAACGCTAGGGCTTCCCGGGTGGCCCAGGGGTTAAGAATCTGCCTTGCGATGCCAGGGACACCAGTTTGATCCCTGGTCGAGGAAAGAGCCACCTCTCCAGAGCCTGGGCGCAGCAGCAACTGAGCCACGTCACAGCTGCTGAAGCCCCCGTGCCTACAGCCTGTGCTGCACAACAAGAGAAGCCCCCACAAGAGAAACCTCAACCAGGGCAAGCCTGCACGCAGCCATGAGGACCCGGCCAAAAATAAACAAATAGACCTTTTTGTAAAAAAGAAAAAAAAATTATAGGTATATTAAAAGGCAAACAACACAGCTGGATGAGACAGAGAGGCAATAGGCAGGGCTGTTGCAATGATCAGAGTGGGAATTTAAAACAGCTATCCACTGGCAGACGAATGGATAAGAAAACTGTGATACATGTACCCAACGGAATATTACTCAGCCATTAAAAAGAGTGCATTTGAATCAGTGCTAATGAGGTGGATGAAACTGGAGCCTATTATACAGAGTGAAGTAAGTCAGAANATGTGTGTGTGTGTGTGTGTGTGTGTGTGTGTGTGTATACTTTTTCATATTCTTTGCATTATGGTTTATTATAAGATGTTGAATATGCTTCCCAGTGCTACACAATAGGACCTTGTTGTTTATCTTTTTTATATATAGGAGCTTGTATCTGTTAATCCCAAAGTCCTAATTTATCACTCCTCTACTCCCTTTCCTCTTTGATAACCATAAATTTGCTTTCTATCTCTGAGAGTCTGTTTCTGTTTCATGAATAAGTTCATTTGTGTCATACTTTAGATTCCACAGATAAGTGATATCAAATGGTATTTGTCTTTCTCTTTCTGACTTCACTTAGTACAAAAATCGCTAGGTTCATCCATGTAACAACATGGTATTATTTCACTTTTTGTGGCCGAGTAGTAATCTATTGTGTATATATACATCTTTATCCATTCAACTACTGATGCACTTGCCTTTCTAATTATAGCTGATGGTTATAATTATGTTTTACTTACTGTCTAAACCTATATGTAGCAAAAAATGTGGGCCTCAGAGATTTACCCACCACTAACAAAGGTGTGTCTAGTCAAGGCTATGGTTTTTCCAGTGGTCATGTATGGATGTGAGAGTTGGACTGTGAAGAAAGCTGAGCACCGAAAAATTGATGATTTGAACTGTGGTGTTGGAGAAGACTCTTGAGAGTCCCTTGGACTGCAAGGAGATCCAACCAGTCCATTCTGAAGGAGATCAGCCCTGGGATTTCTTTGGAGGGAATGATGCTAAAGCTGAAACTCTAGTACTTTGGCCACCTCATGCGAAGAGTTGACTCATTGGAAAAGACTCTGATGCTGGGAGGGATTGGGGGCAGGAGGAGAAGGGGACGACCAAGGATGAGATGGCTGGATGGCANCTTTGGAGGGAATGATGCTAAGGCTGAAACTCTAGTACTTTGGCCACCTCATGCGAAGAGTTGACTCATTGGAAAAGACTCTGATGCTGGGAGGGATTGGGGGCAGGAGGAGAAGGGGACAACAGAGGATGAGATGGCTGGATGGCATCACTGACTCGATGGAGGTGAGTCTGAGTGAACTCCGGGAGTTGGTGATGGACAGGGAGACCTGGTGTGCTGCAATTCATGGGGTCGCAAAGAGTCAGACACGACTGAGTGACTGAACTGAACTGAACTGAACTGAAAATCACTGCAGATGGTGACTGCAGCCATGAAATTAAAAGATGCCTGCTCCTTGGAAGAAAAGCTATGACCAACCTAGACAGCATATTAAAAAGCAGAGTTAGTAGTTTACTAACAAATGTCCATCTAGTCAAAGCTATGGTTTTTCCAGTAGTCATGAATGGATGTGAGAGTTGGACCATAAAGAAAGCTGAGCACCAAAGAATTGATGCTTTTTAAACTGTGGTATTGAAGAAGACTCTTGAGAGTCCATGGACTTCAAGGAGATCCAACCAGTCCATCCTAAAGGAAATCAGTCCTGAATATGCATTGGAAGGACTAATGCTGAAGTTGAAACTCCAAACCTTTGGCCACCTGATGCAAAGAACTGACTCATTGGAAGAGACCCTGATGCTGGGAAAGATTGAAAGTGGGAGGAGAAGGGGACGACAGAGGATAAGATGGTTGGATGGCATCACCGATGTGATGGACATGAGTTTGAGTAGGCTCTGGAAGTTGGTGATGAACAGGGAAGCCTGGCATGCTGCAGTCCATGGGGTTGCAAAGAGTTGGACACGACTGAGCGACTGACCTGAACTGAAACACATGATGAGAAACAAGATAGCAATACAGTCTTAAATTATTTCTCAGAAAGATACTTATCAATTACAAAGAGAAAATAGTGACTATGCAGTGAAGAAATTTGCAGTCACCACCATAATAAGGGGCTTCCCTGATAGCTCAGTTGTTAAAGAATCTGCCTGCAATGCAGGAGATCCTGGTTTGATTCCTGGGTTGGGAAGATCTGCTGGAGAAGGGATAAACTACCCACTCCAGTATTCTTGGGCTTCCCTTGTGGCTCAGCTGGTAAATCATCCGCCTACAATGCGGTAGACCTGGGTTCAATCCCTGGGTTGGGAATATCCCCTGCAGAAGGGAAAGGTTGCCCACTCCAGTATTTTGGCCTAGAGAATTCCGTGGATTGTATAATCCATGGAGGGGTCACAAAGTGTTGGACACTGAGTGCCTTTCACTTTCACCATAACGAAAGGATCAAAGTTAACATTTTGGAAACATATTGACATTATTTGCCTCCAGATTCAATGCACTGAGGAAGACATAATTTTAATATTTATATCCCTATGGGCTACAACTTCACATGGACTCTTACTTCATGATATGGATTATAATCCATTCCATCAGTGTGTATGCTGCTGCTGCTAAATCGCTTCAGTCGTGTCTGACTGTGCGACCCTGTAGACAGCAGCCCATGAGACTTCCCCATCCCTGGGATTCCTCAGGCAAGAACACTGGAGAGGGTTGCCAGTTCCTTCTCCCATGCATGAAAGTGAAAAGTGAAAGTGAAGCCGCTCAGTCGTGTTCAACTCTTAGTGACAATTCTCAAATTGTCCCAGATTTGGCCATAGATGGCACCATTAATTTGAATTCTGTGAATTTTTTAATTCTCCCTGTTAATTTTTGAGCACTTTCTTACTTTTCCACATGACAAGCTATTCGAGAGCTTTACAGAAACCTAGCAAACATCACCACAGTCCAGGGATCAAAGTGAACATCATCAATACTGAGAAAAACTGATATCATATGGTTCCTTGTAGAGTCACCAAGGACACAGCATTGCTGCTGTTATTCCACCCAAATGTATATAACCCAGTCTAATCATGAAGAACCACCAGACATCTTCAAATCAAAGGACATTCTACAAAACAATTAGCCTGAACACTTTAAAGTATCTGTTTAATCCCAAGACTATCCAAATCATCGTCATCTGTCCTAAATGATGACAATGACCTCTATGATTCTTTTGTACTGTGCCAATCTATCTAAGGACAAATTGTGTTTCTCCAGTTTCCTTTCTCTGCCTTGTTCCAGGTTAGGGTTGACCACCAGGGAAATAAACAATATTTAGAAGACAGAAGGAAATCAGCAGTCACTGTGCCCTAAGAGTTGATGTGGAAAGACAACAAGAGTTGATGTAGTGCATCTTGGGCATCTTGTTGCTAATCTGCTAGCCTTGCAGGTCATGTGGTCCTCTCCAAAATGTCCATAACACATTTGATCGACACCAAAAGGTCCTTGATATTTGCAAGGCCATTGGTTTCTATCCAAAATACCCATGGAGCTATTCAGTCCATGCCACAAGGTCCCTGATATTCGATCCTGCCCAAAACCATTTGGCATGGACCAAATACACTCATGCATATTTGGATAGGACCACATTTCAAAGACCGTTCGGCATGGACCAAATGTCTTATGGCCATTTTAGAGAGGACTGAATGTCTGCCAGCCATCTGCTGGCTCATGTTGGTGGTGTGGAGCAGGACCCAGATTGGCCAGATCGCTTCTGGATCTCTTCCTTTATTACCTCCAGGTCCTGAGCCAGGTGTGTGAGCATCTACCTAGGGGAGGACACTAGCTTCCTCTGCAGATCACCAAGTATCATGATAGAGGGTGAGAAAAAGACACAAGTTCCAGTTTGCCCTCAGTTTCTGAGCTTTTCCTTCAGATTGCTCCCTCTCTAGTTCATGCCTGGGCCACTATATTGCTCCTACTTCATCCTATACCTGCTCGCAGCTTTCTCTCTCCTTCTCTCTCTCTCTATTGCCCTATCCCCTGTTTCCTCTCTCTCTTCAGCCACATGGACCTCATTTGGTTCCTCATTCTCCTCATATTCTATCTGTCCAGCCATATAGCCTTTTCCTTGGAAATGTTCTTCCTTCCTTTTCCATCTGGTTACCCCCTCACTTTTTAGATCTCAGCTGAAGCACCTCCTCTTCAAGAAAGGCTTTCTTGACCTATTGACAAAGTTAAATAACATGGCCATAAGCTTTCCCTGGCCAGTGTGCCTCTCCTGATTTTCAGATCACTTGTATGCCTGTCTGATTGATGTTTGACTTCAGTCACTGGGGCGGGGCTAAGGGACTTGCCAGGTGAGAATCACCATTTCATGCCTGGTCATTAGCACAGCACCTGCCTCTAGTAAAGAGTCAATAAATATTTGAAGGTGAAATTAGTGAATGTTAAGCCATGCTCAACACAAGATTTGATTAATACATCTACGTCTGTTGATGTGCCTAAATTTCCCTTCTTCAGCACAATAATGAGTAATAGAAAAAGACTAATTTAACCTCTTCATAGGAGCCAAATCTCTAGCTTATAAATGTACCTTGGGCACCTCCCTTATGTTCCCTCCAAGAAATAAGAGTCCTGACACTGAGGAGAACTCCACTATGAATCAGCAAGTTGATGGTCATTAACATTGAACTCAGGCATTTCCCCATTTTATTATTTGTTGCACGACGTGTGTTTTCACAGGGCTATCAAAGCAAGCTGCAGGAAAGCTGCCAGTGTGTTTCTGAAGTGATTTCTGGCAATCTATTTCCATCAGCTTCATGCAGTTCTGCACCTATTAACACATCCCCTTGAGATTCAATTTCATTCTGAACTCCACCAGTTCTAAACCACATGAATCAAATTAAACACCAAGACATTTCATCAAAATATTCCAATTAATTTTAACTAATTTCATTCAGTTCAACAATTCCAAGCACTGAAATGTATGTCCTTCTTGCCAGAGTATATATGAACTGATCTTGCTTCCGTCAGATCCTTTGCTGTTTGCTTCTCTACAAAATATTTTTAAACGTGTTTACTACCAAATCTTCTTAGCTGTTGAAAATCTTCTCAATTCCCAATAATTTGAAGGGATCAATGTGTTGCTATGACCATCTTAATCTCCATCCTCTTGATAGCCATGACCTCTCTGGTGTCAAATAATAGAACAGAGAGGCCAGAGTGGTCTTAGGGAATGCTATGGATGACAGAATTCCCCTGACCACGCCCCTCAAGCCTGGCTTAGTATAGCTGACACAGACTTTTCCCCATTTACATATTTCTCCATACATAATATATATATATAGTCATCAGTCTCCTCACATTTTAGCCTAACCTTCTGCTATTGAAACATTTTACATTCCATGAGGCAAAGCTAGAGTTAATGGACATTTTTTATGTTCTTTGCCTCAGTGAATGGAGGCCTTCTCACCTTTTGAATTCCTCTGTCCCCAAAGAAGAGGGCACATGCTTGCATGTCACGCCTTCCCTATGGCAAGGCTCAAAGTAACATCAGGTCCATCACTCAGGTGCAAAGGAGAGGAAAGAAGAAAACATCACACCAAATCCACCATGAGTGACATGCAGCCTTCCAAGGAGGCAGCAGGACGTCCCAGGGGCTTTGTCTCTGCCCAGCATCGGCCATGAAAGCTAGGATGTCTGTACCCATTGGCAACAGCAACAGGATCTCAATTAGAACAGTTGGGGAGAGTCATCCAGATATTTTTCTGACTATGTAGCCTCCAGTCACTATTTTCTGAACTTCCTAGTGATTTTATAAGCATATATCCTTTAATAATGAATGGTAGCCCACCAGGTTCCTCTGTCCATGGAATTCTCCAGGCCAGAATACCACAGTGAGTGGCCATTCCCTTCTCCAGGGAATCTGCCCAACCCACTAATCAAACCCAGGTCTGCACTGCAGGCAGATTCTTTACTGTCCGAATCACCAGAGAAGCCCTAAGTTCTATTCTACACAGTAATAGGCTGAGTGATTTTACCCATTCACCTAACTTCTAACAGCAACCAATTCTGACACCAACTGCATGTTCTACAATTCAGTTCTGACACTAACTACACCTGGAGTCAGACTAAGATGTTGTTGCAGAAACCAGTAATCGAGAAACCAAGCACCACACTTGGAGAGTTGTAGAACTCAGGTTTATTATGCTGACAGGCCCAGAGAAGTTAACACTCCAAGCTCTGAGCCCCGAACAAAGGGGTTACCAGAGATTTTATAGACCTTCTACAGGGTGCAACACTATTTGCTAATAGGCTAGTTTAAACTAAGGGGTTTCGCCTGCGTGGGAACAGCAGTCAAGATGGGGAGGGGGATGCCTGACCTTTACACAGACAGGCATGATTAAGCAGGTTTGCAGGGGCTGGGCAACTGCAAAGAGCGGGACAAGGATGAGTGAGATAAGCTCCAGTTCCTAGTACTCCACTTTCTGAGACTACGTGACCTACATGATCCAGACTTTGCAAGGAGCAAGATGAATTGCAGAGGCAGAAAGAGCAGGAGGTTATGTAAAATTTTTTTTCATCTTCAATGTGACACTCCAGTTTTAAAGGCTCTATCCCATAGACTGCTCTTACTTCAGACACCAGATTCAAGTATCAAGTCCTAAGTTATCCAAACTTCTGTTCAACTTGCCTTCAAAGTTGAGGCTATGGAAGCATTTTCCTGTTAATAACTTACTTAATATCAGTTTATGATAAAGGACAATTCAAGAACAGCCGGAGGGAGGAGATGCATAGGGGAAGGTATGAAGAAGGGATGGGGCGTCTCCATGACCTTTCCAGGCATGCCATCTTCCCAATATCTCACTGTGTTCACCAGCCCCAAGATCTCTAAACTCTTTTGTTTAGGGGTCCTTGTGGAAGTCTCATTGTGTGTGCTAAGTCGCTTCAGTCATGTCCGACTCTTTATGATCTTATGGATGGTAGCCAGTCAGATTCCTCTGTCCATGAAATTTTCCAGACAAGAATACTGGAGTGGGTTGCCATTCCCTCCTCCAGGCGATCTTCCCAATCCAGGAATCGAACCCATGTCTCTTATGCCTCCTGCATTGGCAAGTGGCATCTTTACTACTAATGCCACCTGGGAAGCCTGAAAGTTTCATTACATAGGCCAATGAATTGATTAAATCATTGGCCATTGATGTTTAATTTCCCAGAGGTTGGAGATGGGGAGCAAAAAAAAAAAAAAAAAACTCTTAAAAGTTGCTCATAGAAAAATGATAAAGAAAATTATGGTACTATAACTCAGTGGATTTTTATGCAGCCACTAAAAATGAAAATTATGAAGAAACAATTCATCATAGAAAATCATGCTCAAGATAGAATATAAACCAAGTATGAGAGTTTGTACACTCTTTCTTAAAATTGGTCTTTGTGAAAATGTCTCACAAAGGAATATAGGGGAAAACAACATTAAAAGATGTTGAGGATGAATTTTTTTAAGTTTTCCATAAATTTTATAGGCTACTGATTTTGATTTTGGCTTCTGAGAGGTTTTGTGTTCACTTAACAGTGGTTCCAGACCAAAGAAATCAAATTGCTCTCTAGTAAGAAAAACATAAACTCCCAATAAACTGAACCGTAATACTATATGGATCAGAGGTAACTGCTCCTTTTTGGAACCTAACCCTTTCTGCAGAGCTCCAGACCAGGGATGGGAAGATGCAAATATGAGCAGATTCTAATCTAGAAGCTTATGTGTCATTTTAATGTCTTGGAACAAAGAGTACACTCTTCTAATGCTTTTCTCTTCCCTTCTGTAATCCCTGCTTCTCAATGGAGCAAAAAACACCTCCAGGAAAGGATTAACATTGCTTCTATTAACAGCAGCCTTCTGTGCACACACCGTGGGCTTTCCTGGTGGCTCAGTTTGTGAAGAATCCACCTGCAATGTGGGAGACCTGGCTCAATTACTGGGTTGGGAAGACCCCCGGAGAATAGAACAGCTACCCCCTGGAGTATTCTGGCCTGGAGAAGTCCATGGACACAGGAGCTTGGCAGGCTTCAGTCCATGTGGTCGCGAAGAGTCAGACACAACTGAGTGGCTTTCATTCTGTCCACACACCAAGGAGCAGCCTATCCTTGTAATAATATCAATCCACTCCCAAGAATTTGACTCACTAGATCACCTCTTCTCATTCTTCATTGGTGCATGACTGACTGACTCTAAAATGGCATAACTGAAATTTCAAAAATAAGTCATTAATGTCTGTTGAATACCTTGCCCCATGAAAATCTGAATGTAAGATCTCCTGTGGACCACCAACTTCTCAATTATGAAGTGACCAAACATAAAAGATAAAATAATAGAACTCTGAGGTAAGAGCATATTGCACAGACTGATTGCAAACAGAATTGGGATGTCCTTAAAATAAAATCAAGGGACTTGACAAGAGTTGGTCTTACACCATTGTTCCCCCAGGTCTGAATGGCTTTATCAATTATAAGCCCTTCCCTCCTTTAATCTCATGACCCAAGCAAGGCAAGTATTTATCAAGTATATGGTGCTTATAGAAATCCAGAAGTAGAAAGGATGTGCTTTGAATTCATGGAATTTCCTATTTCATGGGTAAAAGAGATTTCAACATCAACCAGAGAAAAAACCAAACATACATAATGAAATGCTAAACTTAATGGTCAAGCTACATGACACAAGGGACAGAACTTCATTTGGAGTCAGCTTTAAATTACAATTCTACGACTTACTAATTAAGTGACCGTGACGAGTCATTTTAGTGTTTTCAGGTTTTTGGAGTTTTTTTCTCTGTAAATATAAAAACAACAACAATCAGGTCTCATGTGTGTAAGAAAGCATTGCCTAATGCAGCGAAGTTCAGGTTTAAGAAAAGTATTTTAAAAGGATCTTTGTGGTATCAATTTTCGGGCAGAGACAGTAAAGCACAATTTCAAAAGTAGGTGGCATATCCAATATTTTGTAATTATCGTTAAGTGGAAAGTAACCCTTAAATGTTATATTAAAATTTTTTAATTTTTAATTTAAATAAATTTTTAAAAGTAGATGGCATATCCTGTGGGTTACAATCACACACACACATATACACACATGTGTATATATAAATATGAAATAGGCATAATGAAGCAGTTTGGAGGAGGTGCTAAGCTGGCCACTATCTCGTAAGTTGATATTTATTCCCTTTGGAGGAGCATAGGATGAAAGAATTTACCTGTAGACACAACCTAGTGTCACAGAACCAGGGAATTTCCTGCTCTTCTTGATAAATGCTATGGTCCCTCCATAGGTGGATGACATATCCAATCCCAAAGAAACGCAATGTCAAAGAATGTTCAAACTACTGCACAACTGCACTCATCTCACACACTAGCAAAATAATGCTCAAAATTCTCCAAGCCAGGCTTCAACAGTACTTGAACCATGAACTTCCAGATGCTCAAGCTGGATTTGGAAAAGGCAGAGGAACCAGAGATCAAATTGCCAACATCCACTGGATCAACAAAAAAGCAAAAGAGTTCCAGAAAAATATCTACATTTGCTTTACTGACTACGCCAAACCCTTTGACTGTGTGGATCACAAAAAAACTGTGGAAAATTCTTAGAGATGGGAATACCAGACCATCAGACCTGTCTCCTGAGAAATCTCTATGCAGGTCAAGAAGAAATAGTTAGAACTGGACATGGAACAACAGACTGGTTCCAAATCAGGAAAGGAGTACGTCAAGGCTGTATATTGTCACCCTGCTTACTTAACTTATATGCAGAGTACAGCATGCAAAATGCCAGGCTATATGAAGCACAAGTTGTAATCAAGATTGCCAGGAAAAATATCATTAACCTCAGATACGCAGATGACACCACCCCTATGGCAGAAAGCAAAGAACTAAAAAGCCTCTTGATGAAAGTGAAAGAGAAGGATGAAAAAGTTGTCTTAAAACTCAACATTCAGAAAACTAACATCATGGCATCCAGTCCCATCACTTCACGGCAAACAGATGGGGAAACAATGGAAACAGTGATAGACTTTTGCGGGGGCGGAGGGGGGGCTCCAAAATCACTACAGATGGTGACTGCAGCCATGAAATTAAAAGATCCTTGCTCCTTGGAAGAAAAGTTATAACCAACCTAGACAGCATATTAAAAAGCAGAGACATTACTTTGCCAACAAAGGCCAGTCTAGTCAAAGCTATGGTTTTTCCAATAGTCATGAATGGATGTGAGAGTTGGACTGTAAAGAAAGCTGAGCTCCAAAGCATTGATGCTTTTGAACTGTGGTGTTGGAGAATGGTGTGGTCTTGAGAGTCCCTTGGACTGCAAAGAGATCCAACCAGTGCATCCTAAAGGAAATCAGTCCTGAATATTCATTGGAAGAACTGATGTTGAAGCTGAAACTCCAATACTTCGGCTACCTGATGCCTGCAAAGATTGAAGATGGGAAGAGAAGGGGATGACAGAGGATGAGATGGTTGGATGGCATCACTGACATGATGGACATGAATGTAAGTAGACTCTGGGAGTTGGTGATGGACAGGGAAGCCTGGCGTGCTGCAGTCGATGGGGTCACAAAGAGTCGAAAACAACTGAGCAACTGAATTGAACTCTACAAAATCTTGCCTCATTTTAAAATTGAGTATTAAAAAAAAAGAGCCATCCTGCTTTAAAATACAGGGTTTACTATATAAAAAAGAAGAATGAAAATAACCTAAATAGCAAAAGTACTGATCAGGAAAACCTGACCCTGAAAATTATAATGGCAGATGAAAACTGTAATCAAAATTAGCACCATAAAAATTAGCCAATTTCTTTTTTTAAAATAGGAGGTATAAAGGTTCAGTAATACAAGATGAATAAGTTTTAGAGATCTGCTGTATCACGTTGATACTATAGTTAACATTACCATATTGTACCTTTAAAAATCTGTTAAGAGACTAAGTTTCATGCTTAATATTCTTAACACAATGAAATAAAAATAAAATTTAAACACACATAAATGTTCAAAGTAGAGAAAAATGCTTAAAAATACTATGGCCATAGAACAATAACAAAAAGATGAATCATCAGCTGTAGAATTCAGGGAAAACATAGTAGGGAAAATAATCATAAATGAAGATCACACTCCATTTGATAAGTGCGTTTGTGGTAAGAGTGCAAGTTCATATACACTCTATGGAAAAGAACTTGAAAATATTTACTTAGTATAAAAATGTACACCCAGCATTCCAGTCTTCACAATTTATCCTACAGGTTTTCTTGCATTTTAAATAAATGATATATGTAGACTGCAGAATTATTTGTAGAAGCAAAAGTTAGGCAGCAACCTACATTTCCATCAGTAGGGAATTTGTTAAGTAAATCATGACAGCTAATAGCAATAAAATAATATGTAGCTAACAGAAGAATGAGAAATTTCTCTATGTACAAATATGAAATAAATCTCCAAGATATATTGTTAAATAGTAAAAGCAACGTGCAATGTGTATACAGTATTACAGTATGATTTGTGTGTGTGTATGTGTGAGTGTGTGTGTGTGCGTGTGTGTGTGTGTGTGTGAATATGCACTTAAAAGCTCACAAACTATCCCAGGAGGAATACACTAGAAAAATAAACTAGCAACAGTATGTATCTTTGGAGAGGACAAATGGAAGTCTGGGAGATAAAAATAAGAAAAAAAATAAGAATACTTTTAACTCCACCTCTCTAATTCCGCTGAATTTTGTATTATCCTGCTAAATTTTGCATTATCTGGTCAAAGAAATTTATATCTTAAACTACAGTCTCAGGAAATTGGGACCAGAATTGAGAAAAAAGAATGGGAAGTTTTGTTTTCTATTATAAGTTCATTTCTGTATTATTTGACTTACTGTGTGCTATATTTATCTTGTCTTAAAAATTCAAATATTAAGCATAAAAATAATTTAAAATACTCTGTTCTGTTTAAAATACTCTATCCCACTATTCGCCTGTTAGAAATTTATTTTAGGAGTAGAAAATATGTCACCGTAGCTATAATAGAGACAGAATGTTCAGTGTATTATAGGAACACAAATGAGAGATCAATTTATCCCTGAGGAAACTCAGAGATGGAAGGTGCAAGTTAAATTGGCCCTTTAAAAATTTTTAAATTCACCGGACACTTGTGCAAAAGTCTTTTAGGCACAGGGTACAACGTTAACGAAAGCATGCGGGTGCGCAGAAACTATCATGTTTGGGGAACTACAGGGATCTGGTGGGCAGGAAGGCGGAAATGACAGAGGGAGAATAGCTATAAATAAGCTGGAAAATAGAGGGGTTGAAGAGAATATCACAAAGGGCCTTGAACACCATCCTAAGAAATGACATCATTTACTACATCAGGGTGGGCATTAAATTCACCTTATTGCTTAGCAAAGATGAAGAAATTAGAGAAAATTTGAGTTACTGGCACAGGGGATGTATTGAGTCACAGCAGGGAGATTACATGACTTGAGTTTACTCACGTGCCTAATTTCTACAACAGTTATTGAGTACATATGATCAGTGATAAATAATACAGATAAAGTCCCAACTTTCTGACTTGAATATCCCCAATTATCCCGCTTAAGATCTATGAGAGTGAACATGGCCAGGTCATGCTTGTTCTTATCTGTGCTAGCTCCTTTCTTCCTTTCTCAAGTTTGACTCTCAAGGCATTAAGCAGAAATGTTAAATACACAGCATGCATGTCACCTCCGTCCTGGCTGCTGTCCTTTGCAGACATCACTGATCAACAAAGCGCTCTTTGCACTGAATTCTAAGGAGACCTTAAAATCCTCCCCCACACCACTCTAGAAAATTACTGCCAGTCTGTCTAAGATGACCTATAAATGTAAGGTGCATGAATTTTGCTCATTTTTCCCTACATAATCCCAGTCTAAATCAAAACCTAAAATAGAATTGCTTGAGGGATAAAGTACAAGAGAAAAAGCAAGAGAAGCATTCTAATGGGTAACAAACAAGCAAAACTGGTTGGAAGTCTGCCTAGAATCAAATCAAGTGATTCAATAAATATTGAGTGTCAGCACTAAGCTGGATAAGGGGTAAACTGACACGACTAGACATAATTTTCATCTTCAAAAGTTTCCACATCAGATGGGAAAGATTTCTATAAATAGATAATTTTACTGGGTGGACTCTATGCCTTCAGATAGGGATCATGACTGCATTTTTCACTACTGTATATGCAGCACCCACCACCACACCAGGCATAGATCTGGAACACAATAATATTTGTTAAATGACCAAGGCAGATGTCAGAGTACTTATTTTTTCTGGAATAAATGGGCAAAGGCCTTAAGTAAAAATCAGAGTTTTCCTGAATTTTGAGAAATCAGTGAGAATTTTTCAAATGAAGAGGCATACATAGAGGAAATCCTCTTTATAATTTTGCTTGAAAATTATGATGAAAAACAATATAAACCACTTATCCTTCATTTGTTCATAGTAATAATAACCCACATCCCAAATGACTTAAAAGAGTGTTAATGAACATATGACTAAGTGAAAGACATGACTATGTTTTCATCAAAGCTGTTGTAATCCATCTTTGTTAGAGATACCCTAGAAACCCCAAATTCAAAAGTTTTCACAGATTCCACCTGGGTATATGCTCTCAAAATGATCTTTGTCTGTTTTTTTTTTAATGGAACACTAATTAAAATCAATTAAGGTGACATGTCATTGACTGGCCTGCTTTTGCCAGTGCATAATAAAAGAGGCAGAAGAAAAGACATGAAGGATAATAATGTGCCACTTTTTTTACTTTCTAAATTGCAGATATCTGTTTTTAATGGATGAACAACTGAAATTTCAAAGCACTTACTTCAACAATAACTAAAGGTCTTCCTTCAAGCCAGCTATATTAGAGATTTGATTAACATTATCTCTTCTTCAAATGTGCTTGAAAGAATTTATTCCTGAATATTTTCATGAAGAATATCTTCAATCTTCCCTATCTTTGAGCTTTGATAAGCCTTAGAGCCTATGCCTTCCTCTTTTGTACTTGATTTAACATTCTTTTGTGTGGTGCAGTAATTGTTTTATCCATGCCAAATCATGGGTCTCCAGTGAGCTTGTAGGTCCAAGACAGAGAGATCAGGCCTTCTATTTCTCTTATGTCACACATACTGTTAAATAAGCACCTTTTGCCCTACTGAAGATACGGGAAGTGAAACACAAATTGGTTACCAGTTGAATGGCAGAGGCAGAAGGATAAACCCAGGTTTGTCCTTCATGTTTACTTCCCCTTCTAAAGGAAGTGCCTTGTCAAGGCCGTTTCTCAAGTGACAGAGATGGGCAGCTACGTCCTATGCCAACAGCTCTGACTCTCTCCCCATCACTTGGGCACAAATGATTGAATAGGATTTCAGTATCTGAGGCATGTCTGTGTCCTCTGTGAAAAGATTCCCCTGTAGCTCAGTCGGCAAAGAATCTGCCTGCAGTTCAGGAGGCCCTGGGTTGACTCCTGGGTCAGGAAGATCCCCAGGGGAAGGGAAATGGCTACCCACTCCAGTATTCTTACCTGGAGAATCCCCATGGATAGAGGAGCCTGGCAGGCTACAGTCCATGAGGTCACAAAAGTCGGACACAGCTTAGCAACCAAACCACCACCAAGTCATTCAGACTATTTTTATTACTTGAATTAGAAAATAACTGAGAGACTAAATTAGTGAGGTGTATGATAACCAAAAACAGTAAATTAAGAAATTTCCTGTCGGGTCACAGGGTAGAATATACTTACAATACTTGTAACCAACAAAGGAATTACAGATGGGTTATATTAATAGTTTATATATATCTGTGAGGAAAACAGCCGACAACATTATAATAATAGAATAATGGTCAGAAGACTTGAACAAGTACCTCACAAAAGAACTTATCCTATGTAGGGTAGCCATCTAATTAATATCGCATCCAAACTGGGACCACTTTTGAGAATGAAAGGGACCCTGCTCCTAATTTTATCAAGATAATAGAGTAAGCCAGGACTGATGCAAGCCAAATACAATGTATGGGTCATTCTACCCAAATAGCATCAAACATACGAGAAGGTATTTCACCTCATTGGTCATTCAGGAAATGCAAATTAAAACTTCAGTGAGATACTTCCATATAGCTATCAGAATAGCAGAAAAGAAAAAGAATGGTAATACCAACAGTCAATGAGGATACGGAGCACACAGAACTCTCTCACACTGCTGGGCGAGGGCCAGGGTGGGAGGGCTTCCCTGGCGGTTCAGCTGGTAAAGAATCCGCCTACAATGCGGGAGACCTGGGTTTGATCCCTGGGTTGGGAAGATTCCCTGGAGAAGGGAATGGCTACCACTGCAGTATTCTGGCCTGGAGAATTCCATGGACTATATAGTCTATGAGGTCACAAAGAGTCGGACACAACTGAGAAACTTTCACTTTTTCACTTTCACACTGCTAGGGGAGTCTGAATTGGGGCAATCACTCTAAAAAACTCTTTCAGAGTATCTATCAAAGTAAAACATATATGATGTATGATTCATCAATTCAACTCTCAAGTACAGATACATATACACAACAATATGCACTTAAATACACCAAAAAAAGACATTTGCATAGCAACATTATTCAAAACAGCCCCAAATGGCTATCAATAGTAGAATGGATAAATATGGTGTACTATACTCATACACTGGATGACTATACCATGATTTTAAATGAATGAACCACTGCTATACAGAGCAACATGATTAAATACCATGAATGTAGCCATAAGTACTAAGATGATAGACTCAGCAGAGCCGCTGCTATAGAATTACAGTTTTACAATCATCAGAAAAGGCAAAACTGATCTGTGGTGTTAGAAGACAGGTAACTAATTAGCTTTGGGGAAGTGTTAGTGACTGCGGTGTGGGAGGGGAAGTTTCTAGAATGCTGGTAATGTCTCATTTTTTCATCTAGGTACTCGTAATGCAAGGGTGTTCACTTTGGGGAAATCATTGAGTTGCATGCTGAAAAGTTGTGCAGTGGTTTGCATATGTACTTTACTTTAATAAACAACTTATTAGTAAAGGAGGAAAAATATCCCCAGAAAAGAGAGGGAAATTCCTTGAAGCAAAATAAGGTTGCATGCAAGCTAGAGCAAAAACAGAAGTAAACAGGGGAAGCTGTTCAGTAGAGAGAACAGAATGGAGCAGATGTGCAGGTAAAAGCCTAGAGACCATCAGAGAAAGACCATGAGTTAAAGATGGAGAAACAAGTAGAACAGTCAGTACCTTGCACTGCTTACAGTCCTGGTGATTTGCCCGTTCCTTGTCCCATTCATGTGTATACAATAAGTACCCCTTTTCTTGAGGCAGTGTAAGAAACTTTCTCTTCCATAAAAACAAACAAAACCAACTAAAATGCCAATAGTGCTTTCTTTCTCATACCTTCTAAAAGTACAATCTTGGCAGTTAGGGAACTTATCTTCATCAAAAGCTATTTCTATGAGATAATGGAAACCAAAAATAAACTGAGCCGAATGAATGATGAACTCTCATATCTTCCATGACAAGGGCTAGAAGACTTACAAAATGTAGTGCAAATAGAGAAATATTCTCTTGGTTCAAACCCATCTCTCCTGCATGTATAAACCATGAGTGGTGCTGAAATAACAAATCTTATGATATTTCATGTTGACACGTTTATTGAGCTGTATGATGTGCCAGATGCTAAGCATGGGGTGATAGAGCTGAATATAACATGACTTCTCTTTCTGACCTCATATGTTTTACCTGTTTTGTTTAGCACTGAATCTCCAGCACTTGGAATAGCAGTCAGCACATAAGAGGCGCTTAATTAATATTTATGAAATGAATCAGTGGATAAATAGGTAGAATAGATATACAAACAATCACCATACAATGGAACATAACATCTGTATAACAAGATTCAATGATAAAAGGGAAGCAGGTATTTCTCCAGTCATGGTGAGGGAAAGCTGCACAGAAAGGACTATTGGGCTGAATCCTGAAGAATTTTCTCTAATTTATAGAGAGACAATGAAAGGCATTAGAGAGGAGACAGGGAGAAAACCATGGGGAAAATTCGGGGTATGTATGTGTGTGCATAATTGGTTCAACTCTTCTTTTCCACAATCCAGTCAATGAAAAGTGTGGCAATGTTGTGGTTCACAGACCACAAAGTACATACTCCAGTGGTGTCCTGAATCAACTGATCAATTCTGTCTACATAGAATGGAGGGATAAAGAATTATCCAGATGATACATGCTATTAAAAAAAGAGAGAGAGAGAGAGAGAATACTTGAGGATTTAGTTCTCCAGCTTACTAATCTTCCATGGTGGTTTACTAATTGAATTTCATAGAGCCCTAGGGTATGTCTGAGAGATACAGCTTCATAAACCACCCCGGAGTGAGAGATGGAGAGACACGGCCCTAGGGCTTCCACCCCTGATTCAACAGCAGCAGCTCCTCTTTCATCTGCTTTCTGTGAGATTTACCGGGAAAGAAATACTCTATATAACTAGATAATTATTCCACTTTTTTAAAAAATAAAGTTTAAAACAGCTGACTTATAAAGTGAAAATTCACAGAATGATTGTAGAGTGGCTTACTGTACTTTGGTAAACAAAATTTAATCACTGTAAATAAAAGAAAGCGTATTGATTTTTTTTTTTTTTTGAAATTATGACCTACCCTGACAGTCCCAGTCTACCAGGAAGTAATATCTAGCTGTGATTTTTAACACCATAAGAGAGAAGACATCTATCACAATTGTCTCAAAGATGAAAGAGCTGTCAAAGTACTGATTTTGATCACCTCTCCCCATCCTCATATTTTGAACCATGCCATTTTGGGGTATACTTTGCTCTGGGAACTTTGAGCCTCTTCAAACATGTCTCTTGGTTGCCATGCTATTTGGTGACTGCGAGTGAGAAATAAAATATTATCTCATGCTCCTCTCTTAGATTTCCCCATTTAGTTTAGTTCGTGACTTTATTTGCATGCATTTACATTCTTCATTTCATTTATAAAAGAAGTCAAGGGATTTTATAGGTCTGTTTAATGTGCTAACATACAGGATGCCCATGCCATTTCCAGATAATTTATATATTCAAATGATTCACTTCCTTCTTTCTTTCCTCCAACCCTCCTAGTGTCACTATTCCTCTTTTAGCAAATGGAATATTATAATTTTTAACAAAGCAATTTTATAAGTTCCTGAACCAACAGATGTATCTGTGTATACATAATGGAAACTGACCAAATACATATATACATATATGTATGTGTGTATATAAAATTTAATCATTTATATCATGTCTACCTAAAAGATAGCAACAGTCAATTTCTGCTCCCTCAATAATCCTAAGGGCTTCCCAGGTGGCACAGTGGTAAAGAATCCACCTGCCAATGCAGGAGATGCAAGATATGCAGGTTTGATCCTTGGGTAGAGAGGATCCCCTGGCGAAGGAAATGGAAACCCACTCCAGTATTCTTGCCTGGGAAATCCAACGGACAGAGGAGCCTCTTTTCTTCCTAAAATGAAAAGCAAAATTTATTCAAGGCATTTGCTTGCAGCAAAGTTTTAGGAAGCGAACCGATCTGACAGTTACCTAGCTCTTCCAGCCACTCCTTTCAGCAACTTCGGAACTTCTGATGATAGACTGGACATACTCTCCTCAAGTCACTGAAGCTTAGAACCACCTTTGTGCTCTTCCATCTTCTCTTTGGTTGCCCCTTGGTCTTGCTGAAGTCACATTTGCTCACAACACAGTTCCACCCGCCAGTTCAAATGAGCTATTTCTGGGCTTCCACTTTCACGTGGCATGTGTTCTCAACTCAGTCCCAGGAAACAGTCTGAAATATTTGTAACAGAAGAGAAAGAGGTGGTTGGAACCCTAGACCTACTGTACTTGCTATCATATGTCACAGTTCAGGACCAGGTATTTTTCTGCAAACTAAATTCATTCTTCCTGTTCCTCTATAACTTTACTCTTCAAAGATTCTGTTCTGTTTGTAAAAACCTTAATTGGTTCAACTGGACCAAGAATAGAAGATCAAGCATTGTGAAATAGAGGAAGAGCATGAATTTTGGATTTAGACATGAACTCTGATGGCTGGTAGAGTCCGATTGTGCGTGTGTGCGTGTGCGTGTGTGTGTGTATGTGTGTGTGTGAGAGAGAGAGAGAGAGTTGCTCAATCGCTTTGCGACCTTATGGACTGTTAGTCCCCAGGCTCCTCTGTCCATGAAGTTCTCCCAGCAAGAATACTGGAGTGGGTTGCCATGCCCTCCTCCAGGGGATCTTTCTGACCCAGAGATCAAACCCAGGTTTCCTTCATTGCAGGTAGATTCTTTACTGTTTGAGCCACCAGGGAAGCCTAGAGTCAGATGACCTGTTTTGAATTTTAGTTCCACCACATGGTTCCTAGTTCCTAGAGAAAGTTACTTCTCAATTTCTTCATGTATAAAATTGGGTAATATCCTTAATCCCATCAAATCTGAGCCTCAGTTTTCCCAGCTGTCACAGAGGCACAAAATAAATGTTCATTCCTTTTGCATTGTTTATCCCAGGCTATGGCAGAGATTTTACAGTTGTTTTGCCATTCTCATGCAACATCTTCCAAGGGAGAATGTTCTTCCTCTTGATTTGATCGAGAAATAAGAAAGCAGAGGAAAGCATTATTGAAGCACCTACATATTTCCCACTTCTTCTTTGCTAACATCAGCCTGAATACCTCTTACACTGCCACTTCCATCTCAGTATGGGAGACCAGCACCTGAGCTGCAGCCTGCCCTTCCTCCTAAAGGAGACTGCAGAAGGAAAGACATGTTGCACTCAAAAACCTTCCCTAGAGTCTAGGGCCTTTCACATCTCTGGTCTTTGGATATTTGTCTCCTTTTTAAATAGATAATTTTTCCAAACCATTGTCAGTGTGAATACCGAAAGAAAAGTGACCGACTGTTTTGGAAATCCAAAAACTATACATTCCTAGGACTGTGACCATCATAGGCACCTAGTATGCAATGAATGCAAATGGATGCAGAGAAGGATGCCTCATTTCATTTTTATTATCTTTGCATTTCAAAAATCTCTATTTCTCAAAGAACATTTGTGTAAACATCACATCACATTCACCAGGGTGCTCATTAAAAATGCAGATTCCAGAAACATATTGAATCAGAATATTTTGGAGAAAAAGCTGGGAATTTGTATTTTTAACAAGAACACCTAGTGATTATTGTGAACACTAAAATTCAAGAACCACACTTTAAGTTCCCATGTTTCTTTCCATGTTTGATTTGGGAGCTATTTAAATGGGTAAGATAGAACAAAGAGACCCAAACAACATAAATTCTGGTGCCTTGTGTACCCTCTTTATAGAATTAATCATGTCTATGGACTTCTGCTCTTAAGGGAATAAACACTACAGATGGTTCATTGATTTTTTTAAATCTTTTTTTGCTTAATCTATCTAAATGTAAAACAAAAATGAGAATACCATATAATATCCAAGGCTTCATAAAATGTTTCTTTAAAGTCATGGAGAGAATGTAATGGTAAAGATGATTACTTCTTTTCCATGTAAAACAGCATGAGAACTCCTTTCAGTTGACAAGATTCTCTAAGTGAAAGAGGATAGCATTTAGAGGACAAGCCTGAGTAAATCAATTAACCTGATTTTTTGTGTCTGAAAGGATTGCATAGGATCCCCATACAGCACAACTCAACTGTAGTCTCTGTGCAGTGGAGGACTTGAACATCTGTACTTAGGAATACTGTGAATGAGTAAAGAAACCTTGCTGTATACAATAGTGATAGTAAGGAGTTCTTACATGAAGTGGTAATAGGATGGAAAAATAAAGCTTTATTTGGATCTATAAAACAAGAACCAAAGAAAGACACAGTGTAGATATGGTTGAAGCTATTGCTCAGGTTCGTTAATAGTTGCTCAGCCTATAAAACATACATACGCACACATTCAGACCTCCACAAACACACACACTGCAGAGGACACTTAAGGTCCCTGCCCATATCTTGAATACATTCCCTTTCCTTCTGGAAAATTCCTGATTTCCTTTTTTGGACACTGCTCCTTCAATCTCTGGATATGTGGTATATTCAGCTACAAGGATGGAAAACATAACCCATGCCTTAGCCAATCAGCACACCATCTTTCCTTGGGGAGAAGGGGAGGAATGTATGACCCAAGCCGGACCAGTCTGAGTCAACCTCAGGACTTGTATAAGTACTCCTGGGTAAGGCTCTACCTCTCCTCAGCTGCACTTGAACTGAAATGTCACTGCCATTAGATGCTAGGAAATGTGAGCCAGGAAATGCTCAGGAATAAGGGAAGCAACACAGCAGATTTTTCAACGACATAAACCTGTCAATGCCCCTTTATGTTTTTGCTTCAGTCAGCCTGAATGATTTCACTATCACTTGCAATAACAAAATGAATACTAAGCACAACCAGATTCATTGTTTGACTGACATATACCTGGGTTTTACTTTGTCTGCTGTTTGTCTTTCTGCTGGTTTTTATTACACTGATACAATAAATTCAATTATGGCAAATACATAATTTATCATCCAAACCAGGACACTTTGGAGAGTGAAAGGGGCACTGTTTATGCTCATGTGAGGACAAAAGCATCATCCAAGACAAACGAGGCTATATGGTCACCCTAATTTTGACCAAACAGTCAGACTGATGATAATTTGAAGACACAAGTCAGCATTTTAAAAGTAGTTTGCTTTACAATGTGTGACATTCCTGATACTTAGAACAATGTCCAGCACAAAGTCAATCAGTTCAATTCAGTTCAGTCGCTCAGTCATGTCCAACTCTTTGTGATCCCATGGACTGCAGCACGCCAGGACTCCATCCATCACCAACTCCCATAGTTTACCCAAACTCATGTCCATTGAGTCAGTGATGCCATCCAGCCATCTCATCCTCTGTCATCCCCTTCTCCTCCCACCTTCAATCTTTCCCAGCATCAGAGTCTTTTCCAATGAGTCAGTTCTTCACATCAGGTGGCCAAAGTATTGGAGTTTCAGCTTCAGCATCAGTCCTTCCAATGAATATTCACAACTGGTTTCCTTTAGGATTGACTGATTGGATCTCCTTGTGGTCCAAGGGACTCTCAAGAGTCTTCTCCAACACCACAGTTCAAAACCATCAATTCTCAGCTTTCTTTATAGTCCAACTCTCACATCCATACATGACTACTGGAAAAATTATAGTCTTAACTAGACGGACCATTGTTGGCAAAGTAGTGTCTCTGCTATGCTATCTAGGTTGATCATAACTTTCCTTCCAAGGAGCAAGCATCTTTTAATTTCATGGCTGCAGTCACCATCTGCAGTGATTTTGGAGCCCCCAAAATAAATCCTGCCTCTGTTTCCATTGTTTCCCCATCTATTTCCCATGAAGTGATGGGACCGGATGCCATGATCTTAGTTTTCTGAATGTTGAGCTTTAAGCCAACTTTTTCGCTCTCCTCTTTCACTTTCATCAAGAGGCTTTTTAGTTCCTCTTCACTTTCTGCCATAAAGGTAGTGTCTCTGCATATCTGAGGTGATTGATATTTCTCCTGGCAATCTTGATTCCAGCTTGGGTTTCTTCCAGTCCAGCGTTTCTCATGATGTGCTCTGCATATAAGTTAAATAAGCAGGGTGACAATATACAGCCTTGATGTACTCCTTTTCTTATTTGGAACCAGTCTGTTGTTCCATGTCCAGTTCTAACTGTTCTAACAAAGTCAATACTCACTATTTATTTATTTCAAAAACAAACATGTCAGCATATTCATTCTTTTATTTCTTCAACAAATACTTGAATAAACATTACATATTATCATTGTTCCAGATACTGGAGATACTGATGTGAGGAAGATATTTAAGGACCTTGCCCTCCTAGGGGTTTTATTCTTGGAAAGAGGGACCAAGCAATAGACAAGTAAGTAAACAAGTATTTTCTGGTATGGGGTATGTGCCGTGGGACAAAGGAAACAAGAGTGGCATCAGGGAAAAGAAAGAGATTTTAAGGTATTATGATCAAGAAAGTATCTCTCTGAAAGTTGACATTTGAATGGAAACCATGTCAAAGGTAAAGAGTGAGAGGACCTCCCTACAGCAAAAATAATGTCTCTATCTGCTATTCTGCACTGTTCTCCACTCACAGCAGGACCCACGTGGTCATATACTGCTTGGTACTCCAGGAAGTGCTAAACTGGCTGAGGATAGAAAGCATAGACTCAGAGTGAGTGCCATAATCATCTCTGGATGGGAGAATTTAGAGCATCCCAGAAGTGAGGGCGGGCATGGGGAGAAAATGAGATTTAAGTTCAGGGAGAAGAACAGTTGTTCAAGGTTTCGGGATCAGGTTCACGGGTCAGGTCACAGGTTTGAATACTACCTCTTCCATTTATCAGCTGTGTGACCTTGAGCAGTTCATCTTTGGGAGCTTCACTATCTCATCTCTAAGACTGGGATAGTAATAATAGTATCCTATAATCTTATCTTAATATGTGCTCAGGGCTTAGCACTACATCTGAGACACGGTAAGTGTTTAGTAAATATTAGCTATTATTATTAAATAGTGAAGAGAGAATAACAATTTAAATATGTTTCAGAAGATAGAAATAAGATGTTGGCCTCTCCCTTCAGGAATCTCATTATGTACTGACAGTAATAGGAGTTCTCATAGCCCATACTGAATGTCAGTTCTCTGCAGTGTTAATAGGGGTGTTCTGCCATGAAACCAAATAATAGTATTTCTTCCAATTATCAGGGGGGAAAAAAGTATCACATTTTTCTCAATTTCAAGTTTTATTCTCATATATATTTTTTTGAAATGTTAGACATCTGCTACCTAAAGAACTGGCAGATGAAAAAATTAGTGAACAAGCAGCAGGCAAATATTACCAGAACAACTCAGAAAGAGCCAATCATGTTTAGACCAACAGCTTGTTCCTTTCATGGACATGTGTACTCAAGGTGGTAGTTTTTAAATCACGCACAGATTGTCATATTGTCTGAAAGTAAAACTGTTCCTATTGCATATCCCAGAATTAAATATATCAATCAGTATTTCATGGTGTTCTTCAAAAAGTGCCATGCCTTTCAGATGCTTTGTCTCCTAAATAAGTTTCAGAATCTCTCTGTAGAAGAGTTCAAAGCCCTTGAAAGAAAGTTTCTAATTCACCCTCCCACTCTCCTGAAAGCTGGAAATATGGCAGAAGTATAAGAATGATCCCAAAAAAAATGTAAAAGAAGGAGACTAGTCTACTGTTATCTTCTTGAAGAAGAAAGCAACCCAGGAAATCGCTGATGATTGGCCCAAGGTCACTCGGGAAGTTGACAAAAGAAGTAAGACCAAATTCATGCAAGTCTCTGTTGTGTATATAAAAATCACTGTGCCTTCCAAGAGCACTGATAATGAACAATGTGATTTAGGAATTCCTACTGCAACATATATTGAGGTTTAGTCCCAGAGGCACAGTAACTAAAATTATCTCAAAGCAGTGGGCAGAAAGTATCTGGTTCTTTTAATGAATGACACCCCAGACAGTCGCCAATCCCCCCATTGCACTCTGCATAAACATGGAGGCCACTGTGTCTTTGACTCCACTAGAGAGTCCTCTCCATCAGTTGTAACTAGCGCCAAGCCCACGTGCTACTTATTTCATGAAGTCTGTGGTTGGAATCTCTTGCTATTCCAGACTTCTTTGCCATAGTGATGGCTTTTACCTGTTTTCTAGAAAGATTCACATGAGAAATACTTTTATACGCCTGCATTCAATTTTTGTTGCTGTTGTTGAAAATCACTACAAATTTAGTGGCTTAAAACAGCACAAATTTATCATCTTATAGTTCTGGAGGTTCAGAAGCCCAAAATGGGTTTCCCTGGATTAAAATCAAGGTGTCAGCAGGCTGTTCTTTCTGGAGACTCTAGAAAAGATCCTGTTTCCTTGACTTTTCCATCTTCTAGAGGCTGCATGCATTCCTCAGCTTATGGATCCTTTCCTCCATCTTCAAAGTGGGCCATGTAGAATCTCTCTGACTCTGCTTCAAACTTCATATTTTATTTTCTGATTAAAGTTAGAAAATAGTCTTTGTTTTTAAAAGACCTACCTGATTATATTGGGCCTACCATCACTTCATAGGAAATAGATGGGGAAACAGTGGAAATACTGTCAGACTTTATTTTGGGGGGCTCCTGCAGATGGTGATTGCAGCCATGAAATTAAAAGACGCTTACTCCTTGGAAGAAAAGTTATGACCAACCTAGATAGCATATTCAAAAGCAGAGACATTACTTTGCCAACAAAGGTCCGTCTAGTCAAGGCTATGGTTTTTCCTGTGGTCATGTATGGATGTGACAGTTGGACTGTGAAGAAGGCTGAGCGCTGAAGAATTGATGGTTTTGAACTGTGGTGTTGGAGAAGACTCTTGAGAGTCCCTTGGACTGCAAGGAGATCCAACCAATCCATTCTGAAGGAGATCAGTCCTGGGTGTTCATTGGAAGGACTGATGCTAAAGCTGAAACTCCAGTACTTTGGCCACCTCATGCAAAGAGTTGACTCATTGGAAAAGACCCTGATGCTGGGAAAGATTGAAGGCAGGAGGAGAAGGGGACGACAGAGGATGAGATGGTTGGATGGCATCATCAACTCAACGGACATGAGTTTGAGTAAACTCCGGGAGTTGGTGATGGACAGGGAGGCCTGGCGTGCTGTGATTCATGGGGTCGCAAAGAGTCAGACACGACTGAGCAACTGAACTGAACTGACTGACTGTCCAGGATAATATCTCAATCTCAGTATCTTTAACTTAGTCACATTTGCACCATTCTCTCATGTGTAAAGTAACATTTTACTACTTTGAGACTAGGGATGTGAACATCTTTGAGAAGTCATTATTCAACCTATCACAGTCTGCCTTTAGCCCAAAAGAGTCATATTTGTACACCCCCCCTCCCCCGCCCATGCAAAGCACATTCATTTCATCCCAAATTCTCCAAAATCATCAACACATTACAGGATCAACTTAAAATTTGAAACCTCATATAAATCAAATCAGCTCAAAGGTCCCAAATCTCAGTATCTAAATTACAAAAATTAGGCAAGGGTGAGGGTATAATTCATCCTAGGGCACAATTCTTCTCCATCTATAAACCTGTGAAACTCAAGAAATAAGTTAGCTACTTGCAAATGAAATGTTGGGAAAGACATCAAATGAAAGTTATAGGCATTCTTGTTCAAAAACAGAAGNACAAAAATTAGGCAAGGGTGAGGGTATAATTCATCCTAGGGCACAATTCTTCTCCATCTATAAACCTGTGAAACTCAAGAAATAAGTTAGCTACTTGCAAATGAAATGTTGGGAAAGACATCAAATGAAAGTTATAGGCATTCTTGTTCAAAAACAGAAGAAATTGAAAGGTAAAAAATAGTCAAGCAATTCTGAATTCAGCTAGGAAAATTCCATTAGGTTTCAAGGCCTGTGAACAGTTCTCCAAGGCACAGGACTCCTCCGTTAGGGCTCAAGACTCCCTCCTCTAGACTCATTACTACCCTCTGGACATGACTCCATCCCCTGAGTTTTCCTTACTTTTTCATAAAAGACAGTACTTGCTTGCAGCTGAGTAGTTTCACCAGCTTGTTTCTTGCCAGTAGACTGTAGAAGGCTGACAGCCTTCTTTCATTTAGTACTCTCTTTTAGTCAAACCTGACAGTGTTTATGATGGTGAAAATTCTCAGGAACTTTGTAGATCCTCTGTGGATGTCATGGGGATTCACACACAAGTTTCATCTGTTCTCAGGTCCTCTGAAACCTTCTCAAGTTCTACCTCAAGGATAGGGTTCAAAGTCCCCTCAAGAGTGTCTCCCACTGTCCAGATCTTTTGTTTTTCTTTGGGATATGTATTATGGCAGGAGAGAAAAATGATTTTTATACCAACTTTCATTCATAACATGCTGTAATCTATGGTATAAAGATCTATACTTCATGAGCCTTCCGGGGCTCTTTGATTTTTGATATTCAAAGCCAGGGTTTTAACCTGGAAGAAAATCACTGCTCTTTCCAAAAGTATGGCTCCTGCAACTAAAAGCCTCATTCATGTGTGTTTAAAAGTCCATGTAGCTGCTCACCTGACTTCATCATTCCAGTCAGTGTATTTGGAGAATTTTCATTGACTTCTGCCTTGAAGAATAATACTGAGCAAAGAGAGCTCAGCAAAATGACTATGATATCTGTCAATAGTCATACACTGAAATATGTCATATAAGTCAATTCTTTTGATAATTCTCAAGATGGGAATTATTATTCTTGTTTTGCGTTAAATGGATTCACAAAGCATTAACTACTTGCTTAAGTCACACTGCTTAAAAGTGTCTAAGTCTACATTCAAATCTTAGTCTAACTTCAAAATGGAACTAGGCAAGTAGTTCTTACAAATGCCCAAGGAAAAGAATCCTGCCAGCCTTCATTTTCCACATTTGTCAAGTGAAAATATCTTTCCTAATTCCTCATCCTCAATTCCAGGATCTAAAAAGCTTTAAAAACCAGAAGTATTGTTGGTATGGTGGTTCACAAGCTTGGTGCCAAAATAAGACTTGAGCTGCCACTTGATACCAGTTTTGTCTCAGTGCTTCTATCAGCTCCATATGCCTCTGCTGCCTACTGATTATTTCTGCTGTATTTTGGGAATGTGTGTGTCTTCACTACGTGTCATGGAGCAATCATCGCATGTAACACAATTCAATAACTCATTGTGAACAATGGGAAACAGTGATTTCTGCCCTGAAGATTTTTCATTCAGAATTCAACTAATTGGTTATGATAATTAGCAGAAATGTAGCTCTCTACTTTCTCACTTAGGAGCAACCTAACTAGAATACTATAGATAGCTACTCCAGCCCAATGCTATACACATGTAAGTCCAGCCGGCATCTTTACTCGCAAGCAGCTTCTGTAAGTTATATGAAAGCCATACCTTTTTAAGCCTCACTTCAAGTTTCATAGAAATTTCCTGTGAGCCGCAGGTTAAGCCCTAACAGCTGCAGAAAGGCCCCAAATATGAACCTGCTATTGAGGAGACCCCAGGAGAGCAGAGCCTCAATCTATTTTCTAAACCATGCCCTCTTTGTATAAAAATAAATCATTCTTTACCTTCCTAATCCAACATCTTGAATTAAATTATAGAATGAATAAAGCCAATGGTAAGATATTACATGTTCTTTTTCAGAAAATAAAATCAAAGAAACTACATGCTTTTTCAAACTTGACTATCTTCATCTTCCCCCCTGCATGGCTGAGAATCACCGAGCTGGAAGGACAGGATTCTATCAAGTCTCTCAGCTTTTTCAACCTGGTTTCACAGAGGAACCATAGGCAGGGAGACAACTCAAGCTTTGGTGGTGGACAGACCTGGGTCTAAACTCCAACATCTCCACTCTTGAGAACGCATATCATCTAAAGAAAGTCTTCCAACCTCTCCGACCCCAATTTTCATGTTTCCAAAATGAAGAAAATGTCCAACATTCACTTTGGGCTTGTTATGAAGATTAAAGGGGCATGTGAATTGTCATCTGGGATAGCCAATATCGTGAGGCTTTTCTATGTATAGGGGCTGCGTCAAGTGTTCTACAAGCTCACCTACTGCTCACAATAACCCTGTGAAGTACATACTGCTTTCCCATTTTATTAACACCTGGTGGGGAACTGAGGCTTCAAGAAATTGAGTCCCTTACCCAAGTTCTCCAGTCATTAAACGACCAAGTGTGTGCATGTGCTCTAAGTCGCTTCAGTCATGTCTGACTTTTTGCGACCCTGTGAGCTGTAGACTCCTCTGTCTCCCCATGCGCTCCTCTGTCCACGGGGTTCTCCAGGCGAGAATACTGGAGTGGGTTGCCATGCCTGCCTCTAGAGGATCTTCCCAACCCCGGGATCGAACCCACGTCTCTTACGTCTCCTGCACTGTTAGGCAGGTTTTTTACCCCTACAGCCACCTGCGAAGCCCTAAATGACCCAGAAGGGATTTAAACCCAGAGCTGTCAGACCCCACAGAAAACGTTCTGCATCATTATGGCATATGCCTCCCAACAGGAGTGCTTGTTCTTTTCCCTTTGTCAGCAATACTATTACTTCTATTAAGAGCCATCACACTACTATTATTTCTACAGGGACAAATGTCTTAGTCTGCTTGGGCTGCCATGAAATACCACAGGTGACTTACACATAAATAACTGTATCCACGTATATAAAAAGGCTGGCAGGAAATACCATGGGTGACATACAACAGAAGTTTATTCTCTCAAGTTCTGAAGGCTATGGGTCTAAGATAAAGACTCTAATCCATTTGGTTTCTGGTGAGAGCTCTCTCCCTGACTTGCAGACAGCTAGCCTCTTGTTCTGTTTTCACATGGCCTTTGTTTGCTATATGCATGTGAAGAGAGAGAATGCACATACACTGGTGTCTTTTCTTATATGGACACTAGTCCATTTAGATCAACACGGCCCCCCACAACCAAGTATAACCTCATTTAACCTTCCCTTAGATGTGCCACCTCTAAGTACAGCTATAGTGGATATTAGGGCTCCAACAGATAGATTCACAGTGGACACAAACATTCACTCCATAGCAGCAAGGATATTGGATATGTTCACTATTCTATCCCCAGTGCTTATGACTATCTGGCAGGGTTGGCACTCAGCAACTATGATTGAATGTGAGTTAAAAAGTGAATAAACACAAAATGAACTTGAGTTAATATAGGACACTGATTCTAAACCTTTTCACCAGAAGGGATTCATTTTATTAATTTCTTCCCGTGAGCCTTGTGCTTTGATAAATTTCATCTTCCAAGTTGAGACTAGTAACAAATTGGCTTTTCCCCTGTTTAATTAATCAAAGACAGATAAATTGCTAACCAGTACTTCTAATCAGCATGAAATATGTAAGCACTGTAACCAGACTGAGTTTAATTCTAGGCTAAAACAGACAGTGACCAGTTGGCTTAGGTACCCTGACTGCAAGCAAATGAACAATTACTCCCAAGATCGCAAAATTCCCAAACTAGCTTGTAAACCTGTAGAAATTTGGAGATCTCAGTTTGGGAATCACTTCTTTAGTGTGATCTGTGTCATTCAACAAAGTAGCATCTTATCAAAAGTTTGGGTTCCAACATGAGCGATTAAGTAAACTTGTGCATTTAATCAAAATTATCTTTGAAGATACATTAAATCACCCAGATTCAAGGTTTTGTAGATAGCTTTTGCAGTAAGAAGTGTCTATAAATTTGCAGTGTGTGCAGTAATACACAGCACAAAATCAAGTATTTTTGTGCAAACCATAATTGAATGTATGGTATATAATTATGTATAATTGAATAATATCCAACATACATATAATAGCTTTTAAGCATTTGCTTGCTTGCTTGTTTTTGACTGTGCTGGTTCTTCATTGCTCGGCACGGGCTTTCCCTAGTTGCGGCAGGCTGGGTCTACTCTCTAGTTGCAGTGTGTGAGCTTCTAAATTGTGGTGTGTGTTGTGGAGCACAGACTCCAGAGCACGGGCTCAGTAGTTGTGGCACGTGGGCTGAGGTGCTTCACAACATATGGGATCTTCCCGGACCAGAGATCCAACCCCTGTCCCTGCAGTGACAGGAGGATTCTTTACCACTAGGACCACTAGGGAAGTCCCTACATATGTGATTGAATTGAAAAGTTAGATGTGACACCATCTAACATGGTTTGACACCATCATAATATTTTCATATGTACAAAATAATATGTATGATATATATATTATAGAGATAAAATAAAAACTTCCAACCAAATTTAAGAAATTGAATACTGCTCAGAGTTTCAAATTCCTCTGTTACCCTTCCTCCTAAAATTCCTCTGCCAACTTTCTCCTAGCTTAATACCGTCCTGCATTTTGCTTTGTTTTTCAACTTGGCCACGTGTTTGTATTACTAAACAATACATTGCTTAGTCTTGTGTATATTTGTGCTTTATATAAATGGCATCATATGGTATGTATTCATGTGTAATTTACATTATGTAAATGTTTTGCCCAACATTATGTTTCTGTTTCTATACATGTGGCTTTAGTTCATTCATTTCCACTGCTCTGTAGAAATTAATTTTTCAATGTAAGGTGTTCCTTTTCCTGAATTTGATTGGTTTTATCTAATTAGTCATGTAATACAAATGCATCAACATAGAAAACTAACACTATTGTTACCACAAACAACCCCCAATCTGAGTGGCATTAACAAAATAAAGATTTTATTTTCTATTCATATCACAGTCCAAAGTGACCGGGCAACACTGCTGGACTTACTTCCTCCTAAAAGTAACTCAGGGATCCAGGTTCCTTTCATCTGTAACATCAAGATCTTCAGCATTGGCCTTCTGGAATTCATGGGAAAACAGAGAACAAGAAAGATCTCTTTGGGTTCAGGAGAGGCTGAGAAATGCCATCTGTATGCCTAGAAAAGAAACGAATGTGCTATAAAAGTGTTCACTGAGCTTAGGATCAGAGAATTGGCTTGAATAAAATTTGGAAGTTCTCTAATCTAACTCCTTTGGTTTTATCATTCAGTGAATATTTATTCGCACCAACTATAGGTCAAGTGACATTTCTAGCATCTTTGATGAGGAACTGCCCTCCCCTGCTTCAACACTCCCCAAAATAGGGTGTTCACTGGGCCCCAGGAAGCAACTCTCTTATTTGCACAGCTTGGACTGATTATTATTCATCATGCACGCACATGTCAAGCAGTTCTAAGTAATGACAAGGACCAAGGTGTGTCTGTCCTTAAGAACAAATGTAGGGGATTCAAGATGACCCATAGGTCAGATTTGTTCAAAGGGTCACCAATGCTGAAGTCATCCATGACGATGACAGTAATTCTATTTTGAACATAATACCCCACTGTGAATTTTCTCTCTTTTTCACGTTCCAACAAATTGTCATATAGTGTTTCCCAAAGTTTGGATGTATTAGATGTCTCCAATTCCCAAAATAGTTAAGCCCGCTGGGTTTTGCCTTTACCCAACTGTTCCCCAGGTTTTCTCTGTACCCTGCCACACACACACACGTACACACACACACACACACACACACACATGCGTGCACACACACACACGCATACTGAGACAAATGTATTATTTTGTAATTGATGACATCTTCAGCTCTATTCTTTTAAGGTTTCATATTTTCAATACCTAGCAATCTAGCACAAACATACCATGTCTCTAACACAGATATTTCCAAGGAGTATGTTTGAAACTGTAAACAAACTCTGTAGAGGAGGACTTTTGTAGGAATACAGGTGTACATATTAAGATAGAGCCCAGATTCTCAAAAACATCACTAGGGCAAATAAATCTCATTCCCAGAAAGTAATGCTGTAACTTTCCTCCACTCAAAAATACTTAGAACTCAGTGAATTCTAACTCCTGTGTCTTGTCTCTTCTGTTGCACTTGAGTTTGTAGTTTGACTATGAAATCAAATAACCATTCTGTGTGTGTGTGTGTGTATAAGCAAAAATATATATGTATATTTATATACACACACATATCTCTTGGAAAATTTTTAGGGTAAACAGCTTGAATTCAGATGTACTAGTTATGCTTAGGTAAGAGATTGGCAAACTTCTGAAAAGGAAGGACCAGATAGTAAATATGTTTCCCTTTTGCAAGCCATATGTTCCCTGTTGCAGGAAAGGGCTCTCCTGTCTTTCTTTGAACTTCACTTGCTTGCATCTCAAATTGAAGACTGTAGGCTTGCAGGTGGGTGAAAGATAAGAGGGAATGATGGCCTCTGCATTGCCCTGGGAGGCCCTTGCAGACAAAAAGGTGACCTTGAACTTCCCTCCAAACTGAAAAGAGGGTGAACCCTGTGTCATGAAGCGCTTTATCTAGCACCCTACCATTCAGCTTTGCTTCCTCACAACTACCCTGTGCATCTTCCGAGGAAGGAGGAATCACAAGGAGGAAGGAATTACACACGGCTGCCACCCCCACCCTAATGAAAGGAAAATCAAATTTCTGATTGTCTCCCACACCTGCTCCTCCTCTCATCAGCCCCGTCTCAATACCTGTCAACTCCTTTCTTCCACTTCGTTCATTGAAAAACCTGAGTCAACTCCAACACTTTTTTCTCCCCACCATTAACTCTGGTTTGGTAATTCAACCTCTTCTTACCAGTGCTTCTCCCCGACCCAAAGCCAGCATCACCTCTCTCATCCCCAGTCCCTCGGAGATCTTATCAAGTCTCGTGACTTTGAAAAGTGAAAAGTGAAGTCGCTCAGTCGTGTCCGACTCTTTGCGACCCCATGGAGTGTAGCCTATTAGGGTCCTCTGTCCATGGGATTCTCCAGGCAGGAATACTGGAGTGAGTTGCCATTTCCTCCTTCAGAGGATCTTCCCAACCCAGGGATCAAACCCGGGTGTCCCTCATTGCGGGCAAACGCTTTACCATCTGAGCCACCAGGGAAATATCGTCTAACTATACGTGACAACTTCCAAAAACGCACCTCCAACCAGATCTGCCCTGAGAGCCAGACTCGCCTTTTCCACTTACTGTTGAACAAGAGCATTAACAGGCATCTCAACTTCACATAGACAAATTTGAACTCCTTATCTTCCTCTTAAATTCAGCTTTCCAGGAGTTTTTCCCATTTCAGCAAATAGGACTCTGTCCTTCCACCAGCTCCAACCAAAATCTAAAATACCTCTGTCTCTCTCTCTCTCATCCTTCCTGTTTGTTATCCTTTCCCCACCCACATCCCCATCTAATTCAGCAGCAAATCTCATTGGCTCTACCATTAAACCGAGTCTAAATTCCAACTCTCACTCCCTCTTCTATACCACGTTAGACCTTCACTTTGTTGGACAAGCATAACAACCTTCTGCCTCCCTGTTTTCCACTTTGCCTCCCCACAGTCTATTCTCAACCCAAACAGCAAAATGTTATTTTAAAATTCAAGTCAGACTATGTCACTTCTCTACTTATAGCCCTTCTCCCTCCAGATGAACTTCTGCAGTCATAGCTAGCTACAAACTAGAGAGGAAAAGAAATGGTAGACTCTGGTGCTCATGGTCATTAGAAAGCTCCAACATGTTCATTCTGGTTTGGTATCTAACCAGATCAAAATCTTTTTATATTTTTGCTTATGAACTGTTGCTGGGAATCATTTTAGGTCTCTCAAGGATGCAATTAGGGTATCAGTCAGAGCTGCCATCTTATCTGAGGCTCAACTGGGAGAGATCTGTTTCCTAGCTCGTGTAGACCTTTGGCACGATTCAAACCTTGTTTGTAGGACTGAGAACTTCAGTTTCTTGCTGATTGCTGGTGGGGATCACCCTCAGCTCCTCGAGGCTGTTCCTAGCTCTTTGCCACATTAAGGTTCTTCAACATGGTGGTTGCTTCTTCAAAGCCAGTAAGGGAGACAGAGACTCCAGCAAGACGGGCCCTACAAGCTTAAATAATTGATCACATAATTGCATCATCTAAGCCATACGTGATTGGTTAGAAGCAAGTCACAGGTTCTACCCACATTCAAGGGGAAGGAATCACACAAGAGCATCCCCAGGAGATAAAGATCTTGGGCGTCTTAAGAGTCTGTCCAGCGCACAACGGATGGTGACAGAATCTCATAGGGGGAAATAGAGTGATGTTATGTGGTTGTAACAAACAGTAGGAGGCAATTTTTTAAAAATCAGCTCACAGCTTGCCATAGAGTATCTACTTTTGTCATTGACCTGAGAAACTGGTAAGTAAAGTGAAAGATTCAAGCCAGGGGTTTGGAAGTCCTAAAGTTCTACATTTCAGATTGTGTATGTTGGCTATGCTATAACTCAATAAAATAGTTATGGAGATTTTATTCTTTGTTACAATTTCCCTTTATGTAGACATAATTTATTTCTTCTTATGAGTTGTATGCTGGCTGTGAATCCTAATTTTTAACACTATTAGAGTCCTGGTTATTTTTCTTGTTGTCTTAAATAACAAAAGAAATTCTAATTTAGTTCTTATTCAACCAAAACAAAGCAAAAATCCTAATTTTAACATAGTGTTATCCCCTGGAGAGACTGAAAAAGTCAAGCATGGTTGTTTTAATATTTGATCTCTTAAATAAGCTGACAAGGAAGTGACATGTTTCAAATGAATTTATCAAATGTTTATTATTTTTTGCTACCATGATTTGGGGGCAATTATGGCTCTACAATTCCATAAACATATTCTGATGTAAACAACTGTGAAAAGTGCATTTTTGAATGCTCCAACTGTGCCCACAACATAATCAGAAGCAGTAATTTATTACTCAGACTAATAATTAGAAGTAATTAACTACTAGATGCAATTAGAAATAGTAATTTATTTCTTAACATAATGTAATGAGCTGCTTTTTCAATGCACGTTTGAATATTTAGCAGCCAGTAATTGCTCTTAGAGGAAAGGAAGAAATGTAGCTCTTTAGTTAACAATGCTAGATGCCTGGCACATGTGTCAGTCTGGCCCATTAACACGGAGGTTTGACAAGTCACTGGGTAGAACCCTACTGAAAATGAGAGATCTGTGACAAACAGAAAGAAATGGCCCCAGGGCTTCATTTTTATGTAATCATTGAATGAATATTGACTATCTGTTAGGTATTATGTCCTCTGTGCTAGGCACTGGTGACATGAAAGTGAATGGAATAGACATAGTTTACCTACACACAAAAAAGAGGTCACACTTTAGAGAAAGATTTAGATAAACGTGGTATGATAGGTAAGTATAGGATACTAAGGGACTTTAGCCTAGAGAAGGGTTTTCGGTTTGTTTTTAATACCTTGCCAGAATTCTCTGATTGGCACATAAACCAAGGTGTTAGCTAGATGAAGAGGAAAAAGAAGAGTCTCTGGCACCCCTGAGATGGGAATGAGCTGGGCACCTCTGCACAACTAAAGAAGGACCCTGCTGGCTGGAGCAACAGAGTTCACATGGTCCCCACCTGCATGGCTACATCAGCTATGTTAACAAGCAGAGTCTTCACCTTCAAAACAGTGCTGGAGCATTGAAGAGGTTTAAGCTACACAATGACACCTAAGATGTACCTTTTTAAAAGATCTTTCTGGCAACTATTCAAGATAGAGGTAGAATGAGGAAGGCAAGAGGAGATATGGGGAACCCAACGAATATGCTGATGAGCCATTCAGTTGAAAGACACAGTAGTAGCTTTAACTACAGTAATGGATGAGATGGAGAAATATAGACTGAATCATGAATATTTAGTGCTTGACTATGGATGGGATAAAAATGGTGACCGAAGAAGGGAGCTGACTGGTACAGCTGAGTGGTGGCAGGACCATAAACTGACCTAAGAAATACATGGGTAGCATCAAGTTGCATTGTTGATGGATGACGCTTTTGGAGACAGGAGTTTGAGATCCCCAGAGAGATATCAAGAGGAGCTGCTGAGCAGCAGAGTATATACCCACCTGTTTGGAGCTCGGGTGACAGACCTCAGCCAGAGTTATGTATTTTGGAATCTCACCAGCATATAGGAAGAGATCTACTTGAGAGAGAATTTAGATTAGGGAGAAAATCCAAGCTAGAACTGAGCCTGGAGAAACTCACCTACACAACCCCAGTAACTGAGGACTACGCATCTCTCCTCATGTCTCCCCAGTTATTTCTCAGGATCCTTAAAGGTGACTCACATGTGTGGACATTTCTCCCCCTTCACTCTTTTGCTCTGCCCACAGGTCTTTCAAGGGCAGCAGCTCTGCTTCTGTGGCTGCTGGTGAAAAGAACTAAATCCTACTTTACTTCCTAAGGTCTTTCCTTGTTCCCAAAGCTACAGTTCCTGAGGTAACCAGCTCAGTCTTCACTGTGTTAATCCATTCATACTAACCTCACTGCACAAATGAGGATGTCCCCTCTAAAACTCCGGAGTGTGCCTATCTCCATCTGGAACACACTGCCTGCTCTCTGCCCAAGGACCAGACACAGTTTACACAGCAGGCTTAGGGCAGGTACCAGCTAGTCTCTTCAGTGGTTCTTCTCCTATCTGTCCTAAAACCATCCGCTCACTGGGCTTGTGAATATAGAAACGTGAGTGGGGCAGGGGAGGGGTTGGGGGGCTGCATTGAGGGCATATTGATNGGACATGAGTTGGCTCTAGAAGTTGGTGATGGACAGGGAAGCTTGGCATGCTGCAATCCATGGGGTCACAAAGACTTGGACATGACTGAGCGACTGAACTAACTGACTGAGCAGGTCCCCACATCTGGCTGTACCCACAATGGAAATTTTATTTTGTTGGAAAATCCATCCAAGAAATGACAGAATGAATTTTTTTCACCCAAACTGAATTTCTCCATAACAACCATGTAGGCATTATCATTTACTCGCCCCCTTGGGCAGATCCCATATATGCAGAAAGATCTGTTGCATCACACCTTTGTGGGCACTTAAACTGCTGACTTTGCTATGATGACTCTGACGCCACTCATAGTCAAGCATAATGCTGAAAGGACCCTTATAGATCATCTAATCCATCACCCATTCCCCCACGTTAGAGATGAGATAACTGAGGGCAGCCTAGCAAACAGGGAGACCCTAAAACCTTTTCATTTTTCTGTGCATCAGCAAGTACTTTAAAAGGGTAGAGAAATTCCCAAAACACACCCAGCAAGAAGAGGTGACTCCATCTGACATTTCTAGGGCTTCTGTTTAACCTTCTATTAAAACTATTTTAATTGTCTATATTGATTTTCCCACTTGTTTATATCAATTCTGAAGGACAGTCAATACCTTAGCCCTGAGCAGAATCGGAATACATCCAAATCATAACCAATGAACAACATTGGCAGATCCTGCCCCATAGCTGAAAACACAGGATAGGACTTTCCAACGTTATTTCCATCTTTCTCACTCTTCAGATACAGTGACAAATATCTCTACACAGTGCTCAGGAGCAAAAAGAAAGCAAAGATGGGGGTGATCTATGTTTTCACAAGGAGAAGTGGAGACCTGATGAACATGTGAGCCAACAACAGCATAGAACCAACCTCCCAATTCTCGGGTTCAAAAATCTTGTTTCCCAGAGTTTTCTCACTGAAAGAAATGAGTCACTTCCTGTCTAAGCCAAAGGTCATTTTGTGTTTGAGAGGAAAAGAAACTATATTGAAAGCACCTGAGATTTTTCTTGGGAAGATGTAACAAAAAATCTCAAGAAAACCCAAGACTTAAACAAACGGAGGTAGATCTCACAGAGGTGGAGCTGGGAAGGTGGAAATTTCAGCTCCTTTTTCTGTCTCTGAGACCAGGTAGTGTCCCTGAACTGCTTCTCCCTGGCACCAGCTCCTTACTTTCTTGGCTACCTTGTCTGATGGGGACCCAGCCCAATATCTGAGGCTCAACTCTGTGTCACTTTCAGGTAAGCATCTTTAGTATACAGCACCTCTGTGTCTCTTCATTCACTTGTACAGTGATTCACTTGGGGTTCTGTGTCTTTCTCTGATCCAATCAGCAATGGCTAGGGATAGGTTATAAATAACACAAGGAAAACAATTTGGAATTGAGTATGAGTATATCAAACTAGAAGGGGAAGGTAGCATGTCAAAGTGATTGTCACTGCAGTGCAACATTCAACTATGTAAGTGGATTTTATGAGTTCAGTTATTCATGGTTTCCTCTCCCCTTCTTGCTTCTATTTCTCCTTTTTTAAAAAATATCTGAGGATAAAAGAATCAAGGGATGAGCCAAAAGCAAAATTTGGGATTCTCTAAATAAACAATATGGAGAAGGCAATGGCACCCCACCCCAGTACTCTTGCCTGGAAAATCCCATGGACGGAGGAGCCTGCTGGGCTGCAGTCCATGGGGTCGCGAAGAGTCGGACATGACTGAGCGACTTCACTTTCACTTTTCACTTTCATGCATTGGAGAAGGAAATGGCAACCCACTCCAGTGTTCTTGCCTGGAGAATCCCAGGGATGGGAGAGCCTGGTGGGCTGCCATTTATGGGGTTGCACAGTTGGACACAACTAAAGCAAATTAGCAGCAGCAGCAAATAATAAGTTCTTGACTCCAGAACAGAAGAAATATATCTGCTTCCTCTAACACACATGCACAACACACACACACAACACTTCTGTCCCAGGTACTTAACAAATATACGTATATCATACTTAGAATAATACTCAGCAAATATTCGCTGGTTGATGAATGAATGATTGAATGAATGAACAAATGTGTATTTTTGTGCAGATGTAAGTTCCTATAACCAGTAGTACTACAAATTTCTGCAGAAATGTTTTGCACACATGTGATTAACTTCTCTTCCCTTCCATTAATGTAATACACAGGAGCAACCTAGAATAGAGGTGAAGAGCATGGACGCTGGAGACAGACTCCCTGGGTTACATTAGTGTGACCATGGACAATTTACTTAACCTCTCTGTGCCTCTGATTCTTCATCTTGATGATAGGGATGAAAATAATAGTATTAACCTTAGAGGGCTGGTGTGAGGATTCAAACTGTTAATACACAAAAGATTCTCGGAAGAATTTCTGGCATAGTAAGTGCTGAATAAGAATTTATTACAAAAAATAATAACTTCTTATTACAACTAGATGAGCTGTTTCCATAAATTTAATGTAAGTCAACAAATATTTATTGGTGTATGTACATCACAGACAATATACATGTATATATGTATACACATATGTTACAGATCAATATACATACACACACATATACACACATATGTATACTCATGTGTATATCCATCTATCTATATCATTGTTGTTCAGCTGCTAAGTCATATACAACTCTTTACAACCCCATGGACTGCAGAACACCAGGCTTCCCTGTCCTTTACTGTCTGCTAGAGTTTGTTCAAACTCATGTCCCTTGAGTCAGTGATGCCATCCAACCATCTCATCCTCTGTCATCCCCTTCTCCTCTTGCCCTCAGTCTTTCCCATACTCTATATCTATCTATGTAGTATGACCTGATGGAATATGAATATTAATCAAGGAATCTGGTGAGGGAGATACCTGTATAAGAATATAACCCAAGAGGCTGAATTAGAAAAATGTGGCGACTTCTCTGGCAGTCCAGTGGTTAAGACTCTGCACTTCCAGTGTAGGGAGTGTGGGCTCAATCCTTGGTCAGGAAACTAAGATCTGACATGCCATGTGGTATGGCCAAAATAAATAAATTTTTAAAAATAAAAAGTTGATTTTAAAAAAGAAAAATGCTCCATGAAAGTACTCATAAGATTATGAGAAATAAGAATAGGAGATAGGGGTTTCCCTGGTAGTCTAGTTGTTAAGAATCCACCCTGCAATGCAAGGAACACAGGTTTGATCCTTGGTCTGGGAAGACCCCAGAGGCCACAAAACAATTAAGCCTGTGTGCCATGACTAACGAACCAGCGCTCTAGCACCTGTGAGCCACAACTACTGAAGCGTGTGCACCTAGAGCCCACGTTCTGTAACAGGAAAAGCCACCAAAGTGAGCAAAGAGGAGTAGCCCCCACTCACCACAATATGCAAGCCTGCACACATATGCACACGTATGCAGGCCTGCATGTGGCAATGAAGACCCAGCACAGCCAAAAAATAAAATAAATCTTAAAAAAAAAAAATAGGAGATAAATTCTGCCTGGAAATTATCTCATGTATGGCTCAGAAACGGTAAGGGAAATTTTGCCAGTTGGTACAAGAACTGAGATCAAACCTGGATTGACAAGGACCCACCCACAGAGAAAGCAAGGAAGAGAAGCAAACTAGGAGTAGCAAGGCTGTTTTTAAGGCTTGGGGGATGATTTGGAACCAAATCCTGACCTGAGAATCACAGGGCCCTCTCTAAGAGGATCAAGTTGAATCTGATCCAAAGAAAATAATGCATTCTTCTCCAATTAGCATCCTAGGTAGAGCTAATTTTGGCTGAAACAAGCCTGAAATGTGGCCAGGTCCTAAAATCAATGAATTGCACTTCCTGGCCAAGGATAATAAGCTGGCATTGCCCCTACCCAATGTTCCCTCTCTTACAACCTCCCACAGTCTTTCCTCACCCCATCTGTTCAAACTCAAGTGAAGCTCTTAGCTGTCAAGAGAAATACTGATCTGGGAGGTGATACCTGCAGAAGAGCCCTTTCTCCTCTCCTCAGCCATGACTCTAGAAGAAATTATCTCCCTTAGACTGTGCAAACTCTGTAAGAAATCTTTGTAAGGTCCTGGAGAGGAGTCTATATAAGTTTAAAAAACCCTATTTTCCAGCTGATTCTCGAGGTCGTTTCAGGACTGCTACATCCTCATTTAGAATTGATTTGCCATGAGCATTCATTCTGAATGTCTCTGTCTCAATCCTTAAAGTTCTGTCAGAGTCTGAAAGAAGAAACCCCAGTGTGTTTAAGGACTCCATATTTTTAAATGTCTCCATCCCATTTAATAGAGTCAGAACAGAAAAGAGCTGGCCTAGGGCTAGAGAAAAAGTTGTAAAAATTGTTACAAAGCCTGATACAAAAACAAATATCATATAATGAAAACAGCATGGCTTCTAGAAATCAACACACCCAGCTCTGCCAATTACCACCTGTGTGGGTCTGGATGCGTGGCCTAACAAATACCTACCCCAAAGGAATAAAATGAAAATTCAATTACACAATGTTTGTAATTACCTAGCTCAGTGGTGCTCCAAAGTTTGTCTCTTCCTCCTTAAACTTCTTACGATAAATGAAATATTCAGCAGAAACAAAGGACCCAGAGAAAAGAGAAATGGCTATGATGTGACCAAGGCAAGTGTGATAAATTTCCACTCAATACTCATTCAAAAGGGCTTTATTGAGTTCTGTACTGGAGTGGTTTTCAGGCCCAGTGTGGGATGTTGTAGGATGTACAAAATTGAGAAATAGACATGAATTCTATCCTCAGGAAGCTTGCAATCTAATGCATGATAAAAGATGTGTATGCAAAACATGAAGGTATCAGTCAGAGCATAATCTGTAAAGTATGTCAGATTAGACCTAGAAGAGGTACCTAAAATTACTTTGAGATTGCCAAAGATAAGAGCTGGTATATAGTTGCTACAGATGAAGAAGGAATTAATGGTGGGACATAAAAATACAGATGATCAGAAAAAGCGTTTAAACTATCCTTGAAGGACTGAGTTAGGGCCACTAATAGGAGATTCCATCTAAAAGAAATGCATGAAATCATAGCTAAACCTCCAGGTATTGAGAGCATACCATGAATCACCTGTTGTGCTAAATAAACACTTTTCAAACATTTTTCATGAATCCTCACCTTGATACTGCATGGAAGATACCATAGCTCCCGTTTACAGAAGAAACCACCTCTGAAAGACTGAATGATTTTCTCATTGTCTTACAGAGCTGAAGAGAGCTGTGAGCTGAAATTAGAATTCGAACCCAATTTGTCTGACTCTGAAAAGCCAGCTCCAAATCACTCCATTGCACACAGAAGAAAGGAAAGGCAGAACGTGCCTTTCAAACAGTGAGAAGCCCAACTTGACTGGAGGTTAAGGTATTTAAACGTAAGCAAGAAGAGGCACACAGGGAAAAAGAACGGGGAAAAATTTGAGAAAACCCCAAATGTTAGCTTCAGAGTTTTGGCCTTTGTTTTGTATTACAGAAGTAATTCAGGAAAGTAGACACCAGAAAGATAGCCTGTATGTTTCCATTAAAAAAGCCTTTAAACACAAACATGAGAAAGAACAAGTAAGGAGTCTGTAACAGGAGTTTTCTCTTATAACAATAAATAGATCAATCAAGATAAGCTAGGTGGTGCTCCCATCACAAATAATCCCAATATATCAGTCATTCAAATCAGTACTACCATAAACATTCTACAAAATTTAAATTGACTCACGTGCCCTCTCAGAAGACTAAGCTAGCTCTTCCCAGGCACATCCTTGGAAAAGAGCTGATGGTCAATCCACAGGGGAAGTGAAAAGGATAATGACTGGTCACTCTGGTAAACATTCTCAGAAATAAATGATCAAAATCGCTGTTTTGATCATCTCTTGTTTCATGCATTTAAGGATGGATCTGATTTAATCCAATAAGAAAACAGTAATGAGAAGTCTGAAGTGGAAGGGAACACAAATTTCCTGCAACAGAGGGGCCAAATAGTTCCTAATTGCCACATCCCAAGGAAAGTAACCAAAACAGGAAAAAGAAGGGAGAAGCCAAAAAGAAAAAAAAGAAGAAGAAGAAGCCACCACCATCTTTATAGGCGGGATTTGAACTTGGACGTGACAAAGCAAAGCAGTAGAACTGGAGATGGCAGAGAGAAGTTAAGATTGTTTGATGATGTTGTTTTGCAAATAAGTCCAATTAAACATTTTAGTGGATTGTCCTGATCATCTCATTTTAGAAACTAGTTATCCCTTATCTTCAACCTGTGAGATCTTAATGGCACTCTGCTTTCCTATCTGAAGAATTAAGATTAAAACCTACTATTGAGCTGTAAAGTAATAGAGTAACCAGGAGAGTCTGAAATTGAAAGAATCCTGCTGTGTTTTTAATCTTTGGTTTCAGAATCAGAGTGATTAGGTGGATGCTCAGAAACTGGTTATCCAATGTATTAAAGTTCACCCAGTGTTTCCAGGAGTAGAGGGAGGCACCTGCATCCTTATTTAACAGAGCCTCATCAAACAGCACAGGAGCCCTATCTGCTCTTAAGCTGAGAACTCGAGCCTTGACAGCAGGAATGCACACGTACACCCATGGCTGATTCATGTCAATGTACGGCAAAGACCACCACAATACTGTAAAGTAATTAGAATAAATAATAATTAATATAATTAATTAAAATAAATTAATAACTTTAAATTAAAATAAATTAAATTTATTTTAATTAAAATAAATTAATTTCTTTTAATGGAATAAAACTTATGGCCCCCCCAAAAAATGTTGTGTCAGTTAGGGTCCCTACAGGAAACAAAATTCCACTCAAAACGATTTGAGTAAAGAGACTGTATGAACTTTGATCAAATTAAGGGAACCCGCTAATGACGTGGAGGCACTCAGAGACTAGCACTGAGTTACCACCACCCCTTTGGTTGAAGGGACAACGGGAGGAAATAGTGTTCCTGGTGAGACTGGAAAACATGGAGAAAAAAATACCTGCAAAAACTCCAGTGTAGAAAGATGCAGTGATTCTCCAAGCTGAAACACTGAGAAAAGGGAGAGGTAAGGATGCCAATACCCCAAACTGTCTCTCCTCAGACCCCCAAAAATCTCCAGGCTCCTAGTGGTGTATTTCAATGGAGCCTTTACTATTGTTGAAACAAATCAGTCCCCAGAAATATACAGAGATGAGTGGGAAAGGGAAAAAATGAATTAGCCACAGGGGGAGATAAGCATCGATGGAAACAACCAGCACAATTTTAAGAAAGGAGACGGAATGGAGGGTAATCACAGTGAGCCACAGCCATGGTGACAGGAGTGTGATCAACTCTTAAAATTATATTCAGTGATTCACAGAGGAAAACATTGAATATGACTGTATTCACTCCATATTACAGATTTATTACATGTTACAGAAGGAATTATGGGTGGAGCTAAGAGTCGTTTTGGAACACTACTTAAAAGGCAAAAGATTCTAACTATAATATCTAGCACCACCAAGCTGTGAAAACTTCACCATCAAAAATAATTATTATAATCTGATGGTTAATTGAAGTGAGTTGTACCTAGGAAAGCCTGTTAGTTCAAAATAATACTCCAGAGAGGAAATGAAACATTAAATATAAATATTTACAGATGTAAAATTAAAAAGTGATGAATACAGTAAGAAATGTTTCATTTTTTAAGGAAGTTTGGAATATAAATATATATGAGGATTTTGTTTCTCCTATTCAGTATATATCTATTTATAAAGTTTCAATACGTAATGACAACCCACTCCAGTACTCCTGCCTGGAAAATCCCGGGGATGGAGGAGCCTGGCGGACTGCAGTCCACAGAGTCACAAAGAGTCGGACACAACTGAGAGACTTCACTTTCACTTTTCACTTTCATGCATTAGAGAAGGAAATGGCAACCCACTCCAGTGGTCTTGCCTGGAGAATCCCAGGGACAGGGGAGCATGGTGGGCTGCCGTCTATGGGGTCGCACAGAGTCGGACACGACTGAAGCGACTTAGCAGCAGCAGCAGCAACAATATGTAATATTTCTGTCTTTGTTAGTGGAGAAAGTGAATACAAACAATGTGACTGAGACAAACACTCTTAGATTATATACAATAAATACAAAGATAGCTTAAAGTATATTCCAAAATTATAAGTAAGATTTGTGTTCTTAAAGTGGAAAGTTAACTAGGCAAACTCATTCCCTCATATCCAAGGAGAAGAAACCTTTGGTGGCTAATTAAATAAAACAAAACACATATTAGTAATATATATGTTTAATAATACAGGCTGATCATGTTGATATATGCCAATACTTTCTTGGCATGGTTAATGTACCTACAACACAGTGCCTGGCATCTAAAAGTTGGTCATTGTCAGATCTTTTCAATTTACTCTTTACATAAAATATAACATGCGTTTAAGAATGGTAACTCCAGCTGATTTCTGCTTTAGAAACACACTAAGAAAGTTTTGTGACTGTTTAAAACCCTTGTTCATGCTTAATGAACTTGTATTGCCCAGAAGCACATAGCGATGACTGGTAGAGGTTTTTAATAATCTAAAAATCTCAAGGACACAGCACAGTGCCCATATCATAGTAAATGTTCTATAGATGGTTGCTGAATGCAAAGGTATGGCACTGGGCACCAGTAATAATAATAAAATCAGTAAATGCTAACACATCCTTTAAATACTTCCAAAAGGATTTTCTCAGATCTCTTAGCATTTTTTTTCTTCCTTTTAAAATCTTTAGTTAACAAGATTATTTCTGATTGACAAGAGAGATGATGAAAGTATAAACTAAGCATCCCTGAGGCTCCAAATATTACTGAGAGGGTACATCTTTCACCTGAGCTCAGTGCCAAAGTCTGTTACTTAAAAAACACCTATGGAGCACCTTCAATGTCCTGTGCTGTTTACTAAATTCTAGGAGGCCAGGATGGATGAGATATAAGGTCCTTGGCAAAGAATATCTCAAAGTCAACAGCACTGACTACCATGACTCCCAGGAGAACATGATCCAATAGAGGAGGCAAAACACACACCAGTAGATACCCATGCCAGGAATAGCTAGGTGACCAGAGAGCAGTGTGACTGCAAGCACTGCAAGGACTCCCACAGTGGCTCAGCGACTGAGGATCTGCACTCGCAATGCAAGGGGCACAGGTTTGGGCTGCATCCTGGTCGAGGAACTAAGATCCCACCACATGCCCAGTGGTGAGGCCAGAAAGCAAGCAAGCAAGCACCACAAGCATCCAGAGGAGGGTGGGATTAAATAAGCCAAAATACCTGCAACCAAATACCAAATATGAACTGTGCAGATGAGAAGTTCATTTCAATTCCGACGTGACTGTGTTTTGTGTTTCCCATTTCAAAGCTACCGTGAAATAAGTCAGCAAGAACAAATTCCACCGTAGACCCTAATGAAAGCCTCAGACTGTTGAAATCCTTCTTTGGTGTTTGACATTTGTCCCAGGGAAAGCCTGCCATGTGTCAAGTCTGATAGAACACAACAGCCAATGTTTAAGCATTCCATCTCCTCAAGTTGTCTTTCCAGAATGCACCCAATTCATCTTGTATGAGGTGAAAGATGTGGTCAGATTTCTGAGTGATGAAATCATTCACAAGGGATCCAGCTACCACATGCAAGATATTGCTATATTAATATTTGATTCGAGGAAATGTGGGACCGGTTATCAATAATTCAGCCATCATTTAGTATCAGAGACATGGAATGCGCCCGGCTGTTGTATTAGTTTACACACCAGACTGACTAAGATGTAACGTGTTACTGCTACTGTCACATATCTTATGTTACATGATGACAGCCTGGCTTATGAGGACTGAAATGATATACTTATTCTGCCACCCAGATCCATAAAACAATTGGAAACAGCTAAGCCAGCCCTACTAGAGGAGCTGTAGACAGAAATGTAGATTTGGATTCTGTTTTAGTTTGGATTCTTCTAGAAGAATCAGTCCCTGATATAGAGATTCAAATGCAGTAGTTTATCTGTGAGGTAAAGAAAATACTGGCAGGGGAGCAGGAGAGATGAGAGAGAGAAAGCAGCTGAATGGGAGGCACGTGATCTGAATGTCTGAAGGTCAATCCCATGGGGTCACTCTGACAGCCAGTGTCAAATACACCCAGGGGATGAGGAAGCTAGGGTGTTTATACAGCTGTCCCCTCTAGCCATTGGTTGAAGGCTGCCCCTAGAAATTCCTAAGTAAGGAAGTGTTCATCGCTCAGTTGTGTCTGACTCTTTGCAACCCCATGGACTGTAGCCTGCCAGACTCCTCTGTCCATGGAATTCTCCAGGCAAGAATACTGAAATGTGTTGCCGTTCCCTTCTCCAGGGGATCTTCCTGACCCAGGGATCGAACCTGGATCTCCTGCATTACAAGCATTTTCTTTACCATCTGAGCCACCAATTCTTGGGCACTTTCAATCCCCCCACAGGAAAGAAAACCATGCCTCAGAGAGGAAGTTCTCATGCACAGGGATGTAGGGGTTGGTGGTTGGAAATGGGGGGTATGGCAAGGCATCAGTGGANTTTATATTTTATCCAGATTTTAAATTTTTTATCTGAAAGAGAATTGTTTGATATACACCACTCTGCTTATGCATAAAGCAGTCACATTTGAGGTTTTCTCTGTAGCCAGTGCCCCAGGCTCTTCTCTTTGTAGCTGCCTTTGCCTCCTTTCTTGGTTCTTTCCAGTGAGCAACTGTCCTCACATCTGATCTCCTGCTCTCTCACGTGTATTTCCAAGCCATCTCTTAAGTGCTTACTTCCAAAATGTCCATTGTTTTCAAGATTGCCCTTAGGCTTCAACTTTTCCACATCCTGTTTTAATAAAACTAGTTCCTTAGAAAGAGGGCCACCTCTATGCTTGGGCAAAACTTCCCAGCCATTTCTCTGGGTCCTAGGCAAAGATGATCACCTGTGGTTTTCTCTGAATGCAGAAACTTCACCCTATGAGTAAGCTGGGACTAGGGTGATCTGGCTTCCCATATTCTTAGCCTGCTGCAACAAGTGTGAAATTTCTTTCTTGGGAGTGACATAAGATGAATCAGAGTTTTTTTTTTGTTTGTTTTTGTTTTTGTTTTTTAATGTGACATTGGAAATAAGCTAAACAAACCTAACTTGCATCAAGTTCAAAATGATTGATAAATAAATAGTCATTTTAAGTAAGTATGCTTATTTCATGTATTTAGTGGGGCAATTTTTAAGCACAACGAGGCAAGATACTCAAAGGCCAGATATATTGAAATGGCACAGTGGCCAGTCTGAATGAAATCAATCATTAAATATCTTATAATGTGGACATCAAAAAGAATAATGACTATAAATAATTATCAAACAGTAAAGAGAAAAGTCAATAAGCTCCTAGTTTCTCTAAAAAGAAAGAAAGAAAAATCCCTTACTATCATTGAAAAGTGAAAGAGAAAGTCACTCAGTTGTGTTCAACTCTTTGTGACCCCATGGACTATACAATGCATGGAATTTTCCAGGCCAGAATACTGGAGTGGGTAGCCTTTCCCTTCTCCAGGGGATCTTCCCAACCCCAGGATTGAANCAGTATTGTAAAGTAAAATAAAATAAAATCTGAAAAAAAAAGATATGTACAATGGACACTCAGATACATAGCACTGAACATGGTAAAAATTTATTGATTTCCTGTTTAGTGCCAAGCTCTGAACCAGACACTACAAACCCCTCTCTTCACTGCCCACAAGAGCCCTGCACTCTAGAGCTGTAGTCTCATCTAACAGCTCAGAATAAAAACCAAACAACAACAAAAAATAGTGAGCTCAGGAACTCTCAGCAGTTTATCTTCTTAGAGTGCTTCTGTAGGAACTAGGACAGCTGGGATTGTCTGGTTTAAAAATCTGGGTTCCACCAAGCAGCCACTTGAATTCTCTGCTACTGGCCACGACAGAGTCCAGCCATGTCCCCGCAGGTGAGAAGTCCTGAATTAAGTCTTGTAGAGATGTAAGCAGACTTCTAGTGCTTCAGGAAGCTAGAGATGAGTCAAATCAAATTTTAAATTTTGTTGCCTTCCTTTCATCTGTAACATGCAGTGCTTGACATTTTGAAGGGAGAGATCACTGAATATGAGATCTGAGACTATGGAACAACAATTTTAAAAATATATCTTTCCCCTATAAGCAGCCTGAAATAGTGGATCAGAGTGAGTCAAGTCTGGATCTCATGTGTTTCTGCTTTGTCTCCATTTACTTAGTTCTCCTCACTTGCAAAGCCTTTTTTCTTTGCATCCCTGAAAAGGTCTTTTTCAGTTTCCTTTTTTTTTCCCATTTGAATACTTACTCCTCACTGAGTCCTGAAACTTGTAATGACCTCTCCCTTCTCTGAACCCTGTGGTCCTTTGCCTACAAAACGGCAGTGCTGTGTAGTGACTATAGACACAGATGACCTGGGTTCAGATCTTGAGTCTGGGAAATATGGTCTCTAAGTTTTAGGCCTCTGCACTTCAAGAAGGCACTGGCTGATGAATTTTGATGGCTAATCTACCAGAAATAACATCCATATGAAGGTAATGTGTACCTATTCATAGAGTTGTTGTGAGGATTATATGAAATCATAAATAAAAAGTACCTGGCATGTGCCTGGCACATGGGGGCTCTCAGTAAATGTAACTATTTTCATCATTAACTTCTCAGAAAATTATCTAAGGAAAAGTCAAACCACCTTAGCTATAACTCTAATTTTCCACCTACAAATAGGTAACTGTGATGAATCCACTTATCATAAGGGGTACCAGTTTCCCCATATATAAACTGAGGATAGTATTCATTCTCTACGTGAAAAAATTTCTGTTCATGTCACATTAAGTCATATTGCAAAGGTGATTTGAAAATGGTAGCAAATGCTCCAGTTGCTTGGATGTTAAATGGATATTAACTGAATCATACGTATTTCTGCTCAAATCCAGTTCTACCCTCTGAGACTAGCAGTTGGCTTCTGGTAGCTTTATCTCATTTACTTTGATTTTAGGTTCAAAGAATTCATTAGCAAATTGTGTGTAACAACTACTTGTCACACACAGTAAACAATTTCAGTATTTAATAGAGGATTATTTGACTTAATTTCAATAAACAGTCTTTAAAACAAGAGAAATAGGAACAATAGAGAAAAGGAACAGCACTGTATATACATCACCAAACTGGACCGACCAACATCCAGACTTAAAAAGTACTAGGATGGTCCCTTGTTAGCAGCATTGGGGAGTCCCAGTTGGGAAAAGATGCTGGGCAGTGTGTCCACCCCACAGATGAGACTTCAAATTTCAGTTTGGGGGGCTCTCGCTTATAATCCCAGGCCATGAACTGACATCATCAGTTTGTGCACAAAAGCGTAGCTCTGGGTTGTTGTTGTTGTTGTTTAATTTTTACAGTGTTGTTTGTTTCACCTTGTGAGTCACAGGTTTTTGTGACCTTCAAGGAAGGGGGGTGGGGCATTGGTCAGACCTCCAGGGGTTCAAGAATTCCAAGACCCACTCCTTTTCTTATGTAAGGTGCCACCTGCCTTGCTGTGCTTACAGACAGATGTGGAACCCAGGCAGTGCCCAGGCAAATTAGAAGCAGGTCAGAGGCTCTCCTGCTTACGAAGCCTGAACAAGACTTCTTCCATTTTGATTTTTATAACACATCCCCATGTTTTTTTCTTCCCTTTAATCTGCAGATCTAGCCAGGGAAATCAAACCACTTTGACACATGCCCATGAAGACAGTAAGACTTGGGCACTGCCATAACCACCTCCTTCAAGGGCAGAGTTGAGGCTCTACAGAGCTCGCCATCACTTCCCACCCCTGAGTTCTTTCCAGAAGATCCCCTGCCCTATCTCGACAACAGTCACTGCAACTACAGGGCCAGTGGAGGAGGCCCAGCCTCAGGGAGAGACAGGTGCTCCGGAGTGAGCACTGTGAGGCACTTTCCCCAGGGGGAGAAATTCCGAGAGTTGAGCTCACTCTTTCCTGCCATAAAGCACTTTGAATGTTAACAGCTTGCTCTTGTCCAAGCTGGTGTTTTTTAAATTAAGTATTGTTAAATCCATACCATTTGGAATGATGCTTCAGACAGCTCTGACACTCTCTCTCTCTCTCTTGCTTCTGCTTTCATTTCACCTAATATATTGTGCAGGGGGCCCGTAACCAGTATTACAGCAGCCGGGGCCGCCGCCTCTGCTGCTGCAGCGGCTGCTGGTGCTCAGACGCTGGCAGATGGCTTTCATTTAGATACCTGGAGAGGAAAAAAGGAACGCAGCCAACGCCCTGCTCAGATGCCGCAAGAGGCTTTTCCCAGGCTGCTGCTAGTGTGGATCTAAGTTACCTGGGGTTTTATGTTATTTTCCCTCAGCACTGAGAAAGATCTTAGAAATGACAAAGATGAGAGACCAAGGAATTGTAGACTAAAATAAGGTCCTCTCCACTGTCAGGTAATATATACCCACCATCAAACCTGGGTAGCCTGCCTTCTGTTCTTTTGTCTTCACTGCAAATGTCCATCTCTAACCATTCGGATACCACTGCTGACATCTGCACACACACACACATATACATACATGCCTACGTACAGTGCAGGAGACATAAAAGACACCAGTTTGATCCCTGGGTCAGGAAGATCCCTTGAAGGAAGACATGGCAACCCACTCTGGAAGTCTTGCCTGAAGCATCGAAAGGACTGAGGAGCCTGGTGGGCTCCGGTCCATAGGGTCACAAAGGGTCAGATACAACTGAGGCAACTTAACAAGCATGCAAGCATGCACACCTATATATTTACAGATATGTATACGAAATGGAACTGATTAAAGTCAGAAGACCCTGTTCAAAAGCTAGTTCTAACGGGTGGAGCCCAAGGTAAGTCACTTAAATTTTCTGAGCCTCAATTTTCAAATATATAAAATGGGGTGAGTTCTTAACCAATTTTGTGAGGAGTCAAAAAGTCAAATGAGGGGGCAGTCCTAAGATGGCGGAGGAATAGGACAAGGAGACCCACTTTCTTCCCCACAAATTCATCAAAAGAACATTTGAACGCTGAGTAAATGCCACAAAACAACTTCTGAATGCCGGCAGAGGACATCAGGCACCCAGAAAAGCAGCCCATTGTCTTCGAAAAGAGGTAGGAAAAATATAAAGAATAAAAAGACAAAAGAGGTAGAGGTGGAGCTCCGTCCCTGGAAAGGAGTCTTAAAAAAGAGAGAAGTTTCCAAACATCAGGAAACACTCTCACTGGCAAGACTGTGGCGACCCTTGGAAGCACAGAGGGCAACATAACCNATATAAAGAATAAAAAGACAAAAGAGGTAGAGGTGGAGCTCCGTCCCTGGAAAGGAGTCTTAAAAAAGAGAGAAGTTTCCAAACATCAGGAAACACTCTCACTGGCAAGACTGTGGCGACCCTTGGAAGCACAGAGGGCAACATAACCGGGAGGAAAAATAAATCATTAAAACCCACAGATTACGTGCCCAACGGTAACTCCCAGTAGAGAAGCAGCGCAGACGCCCGCATCCACCCCTAGCAAGCAGGGGCTGGACAGGGAGGCGCGGGCTGCATTGCTTAGTGTAAGGACCGGGCCGGAATGCCCCGAGGGCAATCTGAGGGAACTAACTTGAGAGAGCAAAGCAGATTGTGAGATAGCCACCACAGGAAAAGCCCTAACCTTAGACACCACCAGGCCCGCTCATAGAACAAAGGACTGAGCAGAGCTAGCTGGCTGTGGACCGGCTCATCCCCCTGTCTGGTGACAGGCAGGTGAGGGCAGCCAGAGCCGGAAGGGGGCAATCGCAGCCCCAGGGACGGCATCATCTACCAAACTGCAAGCAGGCTTCGTTGCTAACTAAGACTTCTTGGGATTCTGGACGGTCAACATCCACCTGAGAAGGTGCGCTGGTTGTACACCCAGAAAACCAAGCGGCACGGACATGGGAGGCGATAGGTCGCAGCAACCATGCTCGCCAAACACCTGGTCACCTGAGCTGCTCGGACCTGGGAAGGGCACAAAATGCAGGCCCAACCGAGTNAAAACCACTACTCTTGGGGGTTTCTGTGCAGGGAAGTGTCATACACAAAGTTATTAGGAAGATTAATCTGGCAGCCATAAACCAAATGGATTAGAAAAGACAGGAATGGAACTAGGAATACAATCACAGAATGTAAGGAACCTTTTGGAAATTTCCCTTGGGTCCCCAGGGTTTAAATTTTTACTGATTCATATTTTGCTTTTCTATCCTAAATTAAGGATAAGCCAAGCCAGCTTTGCTCAAATCTTGAGCTGGCTTTCAAGGACTTACTCCTGGCAAAGGACACTCAGAAAATTCCTTCTCTTGGCTTTGTGGAATATAAAATCCCAGCCAGCCTCATCTCCCTCACTTTTCACTCATTGCTCTAATTTGTAAGAGACTTTTGAGAAGTCTTTTCTCCTTATGATCAGAAAGTGTCTTTTTTTTTTTTTTTCAGTCTCTATAGTGATAAGCTCGTAAGTCAGAGCTAAAAGTTCTGGTATCTGAAGAGCCAAGATGCTAAATGTAGAAACCCATTATCTCATCTTGCCAGTTGAGTCTCAAAACTTTCTCAGGTGTAGTTAGAAAGCCAGCCTCCACGAGGCAGGCTTCAGTCACTAACGCACACATAGGCACAACGAAGGCCTGGCTGCTGCATCTGTCAACACCCTGAAGACATGTCAGCCCTGCCCTTTATCCAAATAACGGGTTTGGTTCTCCGGTTCTAATGGCCATTAGGAAGACAATTCAGCAATGTGAAAGAACAGAACTGTGTTGTTAGAGTGGAACTTTCTAGACTTTTCATGAAACTCTAATTTGAAATCCTATATTTACTTGGATGCCAAACAATGGGGCAACAGCCAGAAGCCAATATTATTCTTTCACTACTGCTGGAAGTCCAGCTTTTTGCTAACTAGTGATTGGAAGAACCATTTAAACATGGAGAAAGTGACTATCAAAGAAAGACTAAGAATCATTTTGGGGGCTTCTCTGGTGGCTCAGAAGTAAAGAATACAGCTGCCAATGCAGGAGACCCAGACTCAACCCCTGATGCAGGAAGATACCACATGCCAAGGAGCAACTAAGCCCGTGGGCCACAACTACTGAGCCTGTGCTCTAGAGCTGGGAGCTGCAACTACTGAGCCTGTGTGCCACAAGCGCTGAAGCCAGAGCCCCCTAATGCCTGTGCTCTGCAACAAGAGAAGTCACAGCTAGAGAGTAGCCCTCACTCACTGCAACTAGAGAAAGCCTGCACACAGCAATGAAGGCCCAGCATGTCCACGTGTGTTTGCTTAGTTGCTCAGTTCTGTCTGGCTCTTTGTGACCCCGTGGACTGTAGCTTGCCAGGCTCTTCTGTCCATGGAATGATCCAGACAAGAATACTGGAATGGGTAGCCTTTCCCTTCTCCAAGGGATCTTTTGGATCCAGGGATCGAACCCGGCTTTCCTGCATTGCAGTTATATTCTTTACCATCTGAGCCATGACAGAAGCGCCCCCCCCCAAAAAAAAATAAATAAATAATAATTTTGAGTGGCAATTTTCCAATTTAGCTAAAACTGGAGGAAAAAATGACTTAAGTTGAAATTGGAGAAGTGCCTAGTATTTGGGAAATTAGATCAAAATTATTGGGAATTTACAGGGTGTGTTTAACCTTCTTTTCCACAACTGGTTCTGAACAAATTCAAAAGTAAGATAGTGAGCAGTTGGTCAAGTATCAAAATATCACCTTGTCCATCATACCACACATGTCACCTCATCATCAAAGTCCTGGCAATAGAAATCAGTAGTGGTATAGAAACAAGATAGGGACTTAACAGAGCCTTGTGATTGGAATTGTTTTCATCGTTGGTGAGTGTGAAAGGTGGAGAAGTGCATCCACGTGGTCTGGAAGAGCAAGAAATATATCAGACTGTGGAAAATTCCTAAAAAGATGGGAATTCCGAACCACCTTACCCGCCTCCTGAGAAATCTGTATGCAAGTCAAGAAGCAACAGTTATAATCAGACATAGAANATCCTAAAGGAAACCAATCCTGAATATTTATTGGAAGGACTGATGCTAAAGCTGAAACTCCAATACTTTGGCCACCTGATGCGAAGAGCATCATTAATGAGTCATCATTAGAAAAATTAATGAGTCATCATTAGCAAAGATTCATGCTGGGAAAAGATTGAAAGCAGGAGGAGAGGGGGATGACAGAGGATGAGATGGTTGGATGACATCACTGACTCAGTGGACATGAGTTTGAGCATGCTCTAGGAGATGGTGAAGGACAGGGAAGTCTGGCGTGCTGCAGTCCATCGGGTCGCAAAGAGTTGGACACAACTGACTGAACAACGACAAGACCAAATCTCAATCCAGAAGACAGCAAGTGCAAAGAGGCCTAGTGAAAAGTGACTTCCCCAGAGGGCATTAGTGGCTGGTACAGGCTTCTTTATTTTTAATTTATATTTATTTATTTGGTTGCACTGGGTCTTTGTTGCAACATGCAGGATCTTTAGCTGTATAGCATGTGGGTTCTAGTGCCCCAACCAGGGGTTGAACCCGAGCTCCCTGCACTGGGGGCTCAAAATCTTAGCCACTGGACCACCAGAGAAGTCCCCATGACACAGGCTTCTGAAAGACTGAAAAAGCTCAAGCTGAGTGGTTAGCAGAGGATATAGATAAAGCATTAGGATACACTAATACTTCAAGCTTGCTTACTCTTTCCACTTTATTCACTCAGCCTTCAGCAGTGATTTTGCCTAAATAAGCAACTTCAGAAGATTTAGAAAGCAAAAGGATTGTGATGCATTTGTTTTAAGGACACACCCCTTTCCAGTCCATTGTTACCTCCAACAGATGTACAAGAAGGATGGATTTGTTACTAGACTTTTCTTTACAGCCTACACACAAGCGTGGTTATTTATATAACCACCTGCAGTCATACAGATGGAAACATCTCAGCTCCAGCTGAAGCTTGCACCAAGACTAAAAGATACTTGGCAGCAGCAGTTACAGTCTGATGGCAGAGAACTGGAATGACTTGGCCTATTTTCCCTTTTCGGGTTCCAAACTACAGCTTGGGTGAGCAGAGGTTGTCCATGCTTTAAAATATTTCTGCAAAGATGAGGCTGGCAGGCACAAGTGGCCTATTTTAGTTCTGGGGAAATGGTTCATCTCCTTATGATTCAGTATTTCTTTGGATTTGACCAAAGGAAACAAATTTATTTTATTTATTTTTGATTTTATTCTATTTTATTGAGTCCTGAAAAATATGAGAAAATAACTTAAAAAATCAGATGAAGGAAGTAAAGACATCACACTTCCAGTTATAAAATAAATCAGTACTAGGGATGCAATGTCGTTGGGCTACCCCCATTGGTTCAGACGTTAAAGAATCTGCCTGCAACACAGAGACCCACGTTCGATCCCTGAGTCAGGAAGATCCCCTGGAGAAGGAAATGGCTACCCACTCCAGTGTTCTTGCCTGGAAAATCCCATGGACAAAGAGGCCTGGCAGGCTACAGTCTGTATGGTCACAAGAGTCAGCCACGACCGAGCAACTAACTCTTTCACTTCACTTTCAAATTTCAGGGATGTAATATACAGCATGATCAATATAACTAACACTGCTATACGTTATATATGTTGTTAAGAATGTATATCCTGAGTTCTCATAACAAAGAAAAATTTTTTTCTTTTCTTTTATATCTATATAAGACGATGGATTTTCCCTAAATTATTGTGGCAATTATTTCATTACGTGTGTAAGTCAAATCACTATGCTGTACACCTTAAACTTATCCAGTGCTGTAAGTCAATTATATTGCAATAGAACTGGAAGGAGAAAGGGAGCAATTTTTTTAAAGCAATTATTAAAATTAGGTGTGTAATATATTAGTTAAGTCAACATTAATGGCCAATAAACTTGTTCTCTTTTGAGAGAGGAGGAAATGAACTCACAGGCACACTTGGCCAGGAACAACCTAGAATTAAGTCCAGACACTGGGTCTATTCAGAGGTTTGCCACCACATCCCAGAGCTGCTCTCTGCCTGTCAAAAGCTTGTTCTCAACACCTAGGAAATTTCATAGTTCATTAATGTTGGAGAATGTCTTCTAGATTATTTTATGGAGACTACAAGTTTCAGGCAATGTAAAACTCCTGAAAATCTGAATGTCATTACAGAGCAGAGTTTTCCTGTTCCTAAGGAGGGTCTTCTCAAGGCTTAAACATCTACAATGCAAACCAGAATAATAACCTCCCTCGTGTGTGGCTGTGAAAGAGAACGAAGGTGATCATTTTGTGTGACCCTAAGGTCTATGTTCTTCTTTTGAGATATTGAAAACCAGCTTGTGTTCCATTGTTTCTCTTCAAAATGGTTATTCCAACACAGGGCACACCACTTTCTGAAAACCGTTAGGAAGTTTTGAAAATACAGTGAGGTCAGACATCTGCTCATGCCATCCTAGTGATATGAAAGATGGAGAATATTCTGCCCTGAGCACCCTTGAAAGCTGATTCTGGGAGAAATGTATGGTTTACCATTCAGGGTACATTTAAGGCTTGCCAGTTTCATTCACTTCAGGCTTAGCTGTTCATCACATTCCTTGGGGAAGATGAGACATTATTCCTGTTAACATTATTGCACTAGGATTAGGGCTTCCCAGGTGGTGCCAGTGGTAAAGAATCTGCCTGCCAGTGCAAGAGACATAAGAGATTCAAGTCCAATCCCTGGGGAGGGGGGAGGTCCCCTGGAGGAGGAAATGGCAACCCACTCTGGTATCCTTGCCTAGAAAATTCCATGGACAGGGGATCCTGACAGGCTACAGTCCAAGGGGTCGCAAAGAGTCAGATACTACTGAGCACACACGCCATCCAAACTAGGATTATAATTCCCATTGGTAAGATACAAAGTGTCAGGGCTTGCCTGGTGGCTCAGTGGTAAAGAATCCACCTGCTGATGCAGGAGACACAGGTTCAATCCCTGGTCCAGGAAGATGCCACCTGCCCTGGAACAGCTAAGCCCGTGGGCCACAACTACTGAGCCTGTGCTCTAGAGCCTGGGCACAGCAGCTGCTGTAGCTCACACGCCGTGGAGCCTATGCTCTACAGCAAACAAAGACACTCCAGTCGCAGAGGAGCCTGAGCACCGCAACCAAGGGCGTCGCCGTTCCTACAGCTAGGGAAAGCCCGCATGCAGCTACGAAAACCCAGCATGACCAAAAATAGACAAAAACTTTAAAAAAAAGATACAGAATTGAAATCCCCCCAAAGCCACTTGATTTATCTACACTTCCAAGGCAAGTGTTTAATCAATTGAACATAAGGGCCTAAAGGAGACCAGTCCTGGGTGTTCATTGGAAGGATTGATGTTGAAGCTGAAACTCCAATACTTTGGCCACCTGATGCGAAGAGCTGACTCATTTGAAAAGACCCTGATGCTGGAAAAGATTGAGGGCAGGAGAAGGGGACAGCAGAGGATCAGATGGTTGGATAGCATCACTGACTCAATGGACATGAGTTTGGGTAAACTCCGGGAGCTGGTGATAGACAGGGAGGCCTGGCGTGCTGCGGTTCATGGGGTCACGAAGAGTCTGACATGACTGAGCAACTGAACTGAAACTGAAATGAAACGCCGTTAGACTGAGGTGGCCCTAATGCCAAGGTGGTTCTATGTAAGCCAAGCCAAAATCTACGCCTACAAATGACTCAAGGTTACAAATCAACAGCTAAGGACAGCCAACGCCAAACAGCCAAATAGGCTTTAAGACACAACCAAACAAATCAGTGCCTTTCTTTGTTTCTGCACTTTCTAGAAGTCTTTCCCCTGAATCGGGTCATAGTGGGCTTCTAAACACTTCTGGTTTGCCACTGCCTTATTCAAACAAGTTGTTGTTCAAGTAATCTGTTTTTCCCTGGAGATAACTCACATACCACACTGTATAAATTTAAGGTATGTGGTGGTGTAGTTGCTAAGTCACATCCGACTCTTACGACCCCATGGACTGTAGCTTGCAAAGCTCCTCTGATCACGGGGTTTTCCAGGTAAGAATACTGGAGTGGGGTGCCATTTCCTTCTCCAGAAATTTAAGGTATAAACATAATAATTTGACTTGTATTTATTGTGACATGGTTACCACAATCAATTTAGTGAACATCTATCATCTCACACAGGTACAAAATAAAATATTTTTTCCTTGTGATGAAAACTCTTAGGAGCTACTCTCTTAACAACTTTGAAGCATAGCACATAGCAGTTGTAAGTACAGTCGTGCTGTATGTTACATCCCTATTACTTATAACTGAAAGTTTGCACTCAAACTCTTAAAATTTTTACTGTGCCTCAGTTTATCTTTTAACATGAGTTAGAAGCAAGTTTGGAATTTCAAGCCTCAGAATTACCATTCTGTTTAAATCAAGCTGACAGAAGTATATTAAACTGCTACCACAGGTCTAGTGGTAGTTTAAACATTGAGATATATATATTTTTTAAATGTTAAAGTCGACCTCTATCCTTGATACAAGTTCTAATCTGGGAGAAGACAAAATTTTAATGCAAACTGCTGGTAGAAAATGTAAGACAATTATCAAGTACAAAGCAATTTGAATGTCATTGGAAAAGGGACATTCCTTATGTCTGTTGATTATGCTGCGGAGGTGCTCCTTAATCCCCTCCTGGACTTCACTGGTCTTGGTTCTTCTCTAATCTACTACCACCAAAATATTGTTTCTAAAACACATTCTCACTCCTCTAATTAAAACTGTCTGGGTACTTCCAGTTATAGTATTATGAAGAGCTCAGCAAATCTGAGCTAGCTGTCTGTCTGTCTGTCTGTCTGTCTGTGTGTGCGCGCGCGTGCCTCCTGCTTATAAGCATATTTGAGGGACTGCGGCAAATCTGAGCTCTGTGTGTGTGTGTGTGTGTGTGTGTGTGTGTGTGTGTGTGTGTGCGCGCGCGTGCGCGCGCGCCTCCTGCTTATAAGCATATTTGAGGGACTGCCCGGGCGGTTCTGTGGTTAAGAGTTTGCTTTCCAATTCAGGGTATCCAGGTTTGATCCCTGGTTCGGGAGATAAGATCCTATATGCCTTGCAGCCAAAAAAAAAAAAGCAAAACATAAAACAGAAATTATACTGTAACAAATTCAGTAAAGATTGTAAAAATGGTCTGCACAATTTCCAGGCATTAGAACATAAATATCCTTTGGAGGACCATTTTTCAGCCTACCACACTACACAATTTCAACATATGCTATAAAGCTGCAATAATCAAGACAGTGTGACATTGTTATAAGGATAGACTTAGAGAGTAAGGAGCAGAATAGAGTCCAGAAATTAACCCTACGTTCAAGGTCAGCTAATTTTAACAATGTCTCCATGGAAATTCAACGGTAAAGGATAGTCTTGTTAACAAATCGGTGTTTGGAATAATTGGATAGCCATAAGAAATAAAAGAATAAAAACCCTAAGGCTTATCTCATGCATAAGCAAAAATTAACTTTAAAAAATGGATAGTAGGCCTAAATGCTAAAATTATAAAAAGACTTCCTAGACTGAGTCTTCCTCGGAGTACTTTACCAGGAAGTCAGTGGTTTTTTTTTTTTTTTTTTCACCTAAATTAAAGGGACTTTCTTAAAGGACCCAGAGAGTCTTTAAAAAAAAAATGTGAAGAAGCAAAAGAAGGCATGTAGAATGCCTCTACTGCAGATTTCAGCCCCGTAAAGAGGTGAGCTCCCTGGCAGAGTGAAATAGGGAGATAAGGAACTGCATTTAGGGGGAAAAGGGAAAAAGGAAAAACTGTCAGGCTATTTTGGAGGGTCAAACACCCTGAGGGACTTAGGACAAAGAAGCTACCTGGGTGGTGGGGGCAGGGAGGGAGAGAAGGAATTATGCCTGCTTCTGAGGATTTGCAGCCAAGATGACAAAACCCTTCCAGTAGAATACCTGGACCCTAGAACATTGCAGAGGGGTCCCTCAAGGTCGCTACAAACAACACTGGAGAGGACAGACAGGTGGAGAAAGCAGATCAAAACACAACAGACAGGAGAACAGGAACAAATCACTGACCTAGAGAATAGTCAACAGCCTCTGGCATCATTAGGACTTCCCTGGTGGCTCAGACGGTAAACTGCCTGCCTACAATGCAGGAGACCAGGGTTCAATCCCTGGGTCGGGAAGATCTCCTGGAGAAGGGAATCTCTTGGAGAAGGGAATGGCAACCCACTCCAATATTCTTGCCTGGGAAATGCCATGGATGGAGGAACCTGGTAGGCTATAGTCCATGGGGTAACAGAGAGTTTGACATGACTGAGTGACTTCACTGTCTTTCTTTCTGGCATGATTAAATTGTAAGATTTTACCTAACTCTTTGCAGACCTGTATGCACGTATCCAGCCATTGCTGTTAAAGACCAAATGAGCACTAATTAAGATAGCAACAGAAATGAGTACATGAGCTGCTGAGGAGGAAACAGGAATGAACCGAGTGCCTCTGCCTGGAAAGACTGAAGGATCAGACAGCTGGTGGCTGAACAACAGCGGTTACTTATCAACTTCCAAAACTAGTACTAAGAAACGTTTATGTGGTATTAATAAGAACTAATGCCCACTGAACACCTACTATGTGCTTTGCCTGAGTTATTTATTTATTATTCACCATCTTCTGAGATGTCACAATTATCCTTACCTTCAGATGAGGAAATTGAAACCAAGAGGGTTAGCAAGTTGGAATTCAATATGAAAATTGGTCCTATTTGATCTTAAAAATGAAGCCACTTATTATACCTCTATATACATCCTCTCTTCCCCAAAAGTGGTCTAATAACACATCTTTCCACTCTCCTCCTCCCCAAAAATGGGCAGTAGTGGTGATTTATAAATAATCGAAACATCTTTCTTACATTTCCAGCATTTCCTTAGGAGATGTGCTTTTAGAATATCCCAATTTCACTCTCCCAAAGTGCATTAGTCACTATGGAAACAGATGATTCATTGATAAGAATGAAGATCTTTTATTAATAAGGATACAACCGCATCTGTGACCCATAGCTGGCAGCTTGGCATAGAAAGGCATCCCAGAAAAAAATGTATAGCGTGATAGGATTGTGGCCTTACTAGAACCTGCTACAAGACGTAACTACAGGGCAATCACTCATGGCGAGCCCATTTGGTAAATCCTCTGAGGACTGTTAATCGCCGGTCGCCCCACAGCTCGTTTCCCAAAGGCTCCACTGGCGCAGCAGTAGCAAGCTGCCCGCTGAGCACAAAGTGCTCTCCATCCTTGCCACCCCATGGTCTCAGAGGGCTTTCAAGTGACTTATGAGGTGACCCAACAGTTACTGGGCCTAATTAGCTCCCCCACTGACTGGTGCGCTCCCTCCCAAACCCTGCGGCCTCCCACACAAAAGCTGCAAATTGCTTTCCGACCTTTGAAGCCATCCCAGGAAGTCCTGGGCAGCCCTAAGGAAGCATTTCCTGGCCGTGCCTTTGGTGCTTGGCACCCTCCGATCAAAAGCCTGGGCAAAGAGCAAGAGAACCAGCCCCTGGTGGGCAGCGGCTGTGGAGAAGCGCTGAGCCCGGAGCTAATCCGGGACAGCAGGGGGAAGATCAGGGCCCGTGTATAAAAGCCCAGCTTCTGGTGCCCGCTGAGTGGATTTGGCCATTCAGACAAAAGTCACAGCGAAGTCAGAGCTGGAGCCTCCCCTCTTCCATTTCCTCCCCCTCCTCCTCATTCTCTTCCTCCTTCCCTGGGCAACGTTGGCCTGGCTTCCACACTTCAAGGGCAGCAAAATTAGGACAAAAATAAAAAAGCTTTCTGCATCCAAATCTTTGCTTCACTTCCTTATCTGCAGTCCTCTGCTTTCAGGCAGCCTGCATCTGACTCCAGCACCTGCTAGCGATATGACTTTGGACAGGCTCCTCGACTCCCCAAGCCTCAGTTTCCTTGTCAGACTGCCTGCTTGGCATTCCAGCACCATCACTTACTATCTGGTGATCCTGGGGAACTTACTTCTCTCTGTACCTTGGTGCTCACACATCAAATGAGGATGATAATAGCATCTTTGCAGAGGCAGGAGCTGGAACCACAAGGGGGCTGCCTGTGAGTCTGGAACCACAGTGAGAGGGGCTGGAGCCATGAGGGAGACACAGCCACTCTGGGAGGCTTCTCTCTTTGGCCTAACGAGCAGCTGGTAAGCTTTCTTTCAGTTTTAGTATTTCCTGTTTTCCTTCTGCATTCAGGTGATTTCTCTCCATACTTGTACATAATCAACTCAAGAAAAATACATATAAGAAACACAAGGAAATGTTCCTTACTAGTAAAGAAATTACACTGAAACAATTCCAAACATCTGTACCAAAATCATGAGAACAAATTCATTCATTCACTCTTTTCTTCAAATGGCCAAACACATGAGGAAAGCAGAGGAAAAACAAGTTTGTGGAGATCTTATAAAGTGACAGTCTTCACAGAAAGCAATTTGACAAGTAGTGGCAAGAGACATAAAAATGTTTGCACTCTGACCCAGCGATGTCAATTTGTAAAATTTATCCCAAGAAATTAATTCTAAAGGGAAAAAGTGAGTTCTGCAGAGATGGGTATAGCTGCCCTAAATATTATCACTTGAAACTAGAAACAGCTAATCCTAAGAGACTGACTAACCTGCTCAGATACTGCATACACTGAGACAGGATGTGGTCCTGAGGTGTGGCAATTACGAGGGAGGAAAGAGGAAAAGTGCTATACTCCACTGTTACCATAACTGCTTCCAAGAACTCTATACAGACCTGAAGTAGACCACAGGCTGATGGAAGGAAAAGGAAGTTCGAATGAAACAGCCATAACAAGTAACAAACAATAGAAACTTTGTCTCTTAAGGCCACAAAATAGAAATGGGCAGCAGAATTTTGAAATAATTCATGCTACAAATGGCTACGTGTTCTTTGCTTTTACATCATTCAGCCTGATAGACAATTACTGCCATCTTATTAGGTGGCAGACTAAAAAACAGCAGCAAAATACAATGTCTCTGCTAAAAAAAGCGCAGAATCTAGACAGCTGCTCACCAGACAATCACTCTGTTAGCAAAAAAGAAAGAATGGATTGTTCTGAAGATACCAAGATGACTGGGACCGGAAAAGGCTTTCTGGAGGAGGCATCACCTGAGATAAGAGTACTTAATCCAAGCAGAAAGAAGGTGGGAAAGGATGTTTCAGGCATAGAGAACAGCATTGAAAGACCCAGATAATTAATGTAAAAGTGTGTGGAGCTTTCCAGAAACTGCAGGTGGTACAATGTAGCTGGATCACGGCATTCTGGAAGGCAGATGGAGATAAGGCCACCAAAGGAAGAAAGAACCAACTCAAGAAAGACCAATATATCATCAGCTGTGAAAGCCTGTGAAGGATCTGGAAAATTCTGAAAGACTTGAAGATGAAAAGTGATATAATGACAACTATGGTTCATGGGGTCACAAAGAGTCAAACATGACTGAGTGACTGAACTGAACTGAACTGATTAAAAATAAGATGTCTAGGTGGCTGGTTAATAGAATGAATTTATAATCAAGGAGAAAAAGTCAGTCTATTCTAAAAGAAGAATAATTTCCCTTCCCCTCTGCCTAGTAATATTCTTAAGCCACATATCCTTTATCTTAAAACAAGAAAAACACATTTATTCAACCATGCTGCCCTCTTTAACTTCGCCTGCCCAGTTTTTTGGATATGTGAGCTGATGCTTCCTACTTCTACAGTTCCATTTCTTTTTTGAGTTTGAAAAGTTTATTACTCAATAACTATGTTATATGTTAACATGGAGTTAAACCCAACTTGTAAAGAAACTATCACACTTATAACTCCCATGCAAATTATTTGGTCAAAGATATAGAAAATTCCTGCAAAAGAGGGTTAGATAGAAAAGCTCAGGGTTGGACACAAAAACATGATGAAAGCATTGTGCATTAATACATCTGTTTTTCTCTGCCATATTCTTACCAAATCACTTGACCCAAGCTCTTTGTTATCTTTCCTACTCTAAACATATCTAGATTCATGTTTTAACTTTTATGAGCACTGTTAGAGCCTTAGCTAACATAAGCGTTGTCTAATTCACTTGCTGCCTTAGAATCACTTATACAGTCAACTATCATTTTGCATACCTCCCACAACCAAGGTCCCATGTACCTATTTGAAATCATTGGTCCAAAAGGCATAACTATATTTTCTCGGGATTTTTTACAATATCCTCAGCCTAGTGCTAAAAAGACACTTCAACAGATCTTATCATCATATCCATTCATTTCTTACAAGAACCCAAAGCATCCTGTGATTAGAGAGGTTGCCACAGGAAAAGGAAGAGATACCCAGAGATGGCTCCTAAGAGCCTTGAGAGTCTGGCAGGGGAGGCAGACTGGGCCCCAGTTAGATAGAATCCTGTAGGTTATATGTGAAAGGCAATCCTGCCATGGTGTACAGGAACCCCGAGAAAGGAAGAACTGACCTAGAGGAGGCACTGGGAAAGGCAAGAATCTCTGGTATGAGCTTTAAACCATCCATCTCCTTTTTCACCTGGTCTTAGCAAGGAGACTTCTAGAATCACAAGATCATAGATTCACTAACCCTGGAAGTAGAAAAGTGGAAGTGACCTGAATAATGTTTCAGGCCTACCCAGGGTCCAAATTTCTTCTACTACCCTGTCTCTCCCCAGAGGATCCCACAATGGGGACCTCACTGAGTTACAAGTGAATAGGGTGGCGGGGTTGAGAAATCAAAGGGCTTGGAGACAGCAGATCCAGGCTTCAAACCCAACATGTGCTGGTTGTTGACTGCAGACCAGACACACAGCCACTTTGAGACTCAGATTTCTTGCCAGTTAAATGTCATCATGTTACCTACCATACTGGGTTGTTGGGGGTGCTGACTTTAACTACTTACTCCTTGAGGTAGCCCATTCTATTGTGGGACAAATGGAATCAATAAGAAGCTCATTTCTGGATTAAGATGAAGTCTGCTTCCTGTGCACTTTGTATGCACTGGTCCTGATAGGTGCTTTGCACAGGAGAAAGAGAGAAGCCTTTTCACTCCCGTGTCTAAGAGGACCTCAGACTGGACTATGCTAATATACCAATGCCCCCTTTCCAGACTCTTCCTCTCCCCACCACAGAGAATTCTCCTGACTTATTGCATTCCTGCTAAATCTCTGTGTTTTTTCAAATTCAACCATCTCGCCCTCAGAGATTCAGATTAGTGGCTCTCACAGCATCTGCTTATTACAATAAATAGGCTTTAAATTAAATCTCGGGCCCCACAATTCCCTTTCAATAGAATCACATAAAATGGAAATGTCAAAAGCTGGAGAAAGTATAGCTGTTTGACAATTGAAGATGGAACCGTGAGCTGGAAGAATTCAAACCAGCTCACTGGGTCACACAATAGATGTTTCTTTTACAAGAGAAATGGTGTATAAGATCTCCCACGTCTCTGAAATCAAATTCATTGTGTTCTTATAAGATGCCAAAAGGAATCCCATTGACAGATGTAAAATATTCCAACCTCAGGCTCCGGGGCTGAATGCCAAGCTTTTGGTTCTCATACACACCATCTTTAGCAATGCAAAGCAAAGAAGATGAGGTCTCTTTCATAAAAGAATGACCAATTTCTTACTGATCCCTGTATAATGCAAACTCTTCCACCCAATGGTGGACCAACAAGGCAATTATTTTAATGCAAACTGCACACAAAAATAGCATGACATATTATATATACAGTCAAATTTCACTTCTTGTCTATATTTCCCAAATATGTTCTGTGAGGCTGTGGAAAAGGGGAATCAAGTAGCACACATTTACATCGGGTTTTTTTTCTTTTTTAAATTTATTTTTACATTGCTTTTAAAATACAATAATTTAGAAATAATGGCAAACTTCCAGATTTTCCATTTTGCTATCTGCCTGCCATTGCTGTATATCCCAGCAGGTGAAAAAGTTAACAAATATCGTATAGTGAAATTGGGAGTCACAGAAGAGACACAATTACAAGTTACACTGCACATTAATTTTAAGATGCTTCTTTCAAAATTATATGTTCATTTGACATTTCCCCTGGAAAATAGTGGACAAGGGTAGAGATTTTTCAAAGGTCTTGGGGCAGCTATTCAAAAACCAAAACATTAAGCAGGCCTGCATATACAGAGAGACAGCCTTTGTAACTGAATGTGACCCTATTGGTTTGTACTATTCTCTGAGTCAGCCCATAGAAATGAAACATACTCTATAATAAGTCAGTGTTGTTTAAAATGCTTTTTTTGAATCTTTTTAAAAAATTTTTATTGGAGTATAATTGCTTTACAGTGTTGTGTTGGTTTCTACTATACAGAAAGACGAATCAGTATACTATACATATACATAAGTGAAGTGAGGTCACTCAGCCGTGTCCAACTCTGCAACACCGTGGACTATAGCCTACCAGGCTCCTCGGTCCGTGGAATTTTCCAGGAAAGAGTACTGGAGTGGGTTACCATTTCCTTCTCCAGAGGATCTTCCCAATCAAACCTGGGTCTCCCACATTGCAGGCAGACCCTTTACCATCTGAGCCACCAGGGAAGTCCAGCATACATATACATACAGAGGTCCGTCTAGTCAAGGCTATGGTTTTTCCAGTAGTCATGTATGGATGTGAGAGTCGGACTGTGNTAAAAGACGCTTACTCCTTGGAAGGAAAGTTATGACCAACCTATATAGCATATTCAAAAGAAGAGACATTCCCTTGCCAACCAAGGTCCATCTAGATCAAGGCTATGGTTTTTCCTGTGGTCATGTATGGATGTGAGAGTCGGACTGTGAAGAAAACTGAGCGCCAAAGAATTGATGCTTTAGAACTGTGGTGTTGGAGGAGATTTTTGAGAGTCCCTTGGACTGCAAGGAGATCCAACCAGTCCATTCTGAAGGAGTTCAGTCCTGGGTGTTCTTTGGAAGGACTGATGCTAAAGCTGAAACTCCAGTACTTTGGCCACCTCATGNACTGTGGTGTTGGAGGAGATTTTTGAGAGTCCCTTGGACTGCAAGGAGATCCAACCAGTCCATTCTGAAGGAGTTCAGTCCTGGGTGTTCTTTGGAAGGACTGATGCTAAAGCTGAAACTCCAGTACTTTGGCCACCTCATGCAAAGAGTTGACTCATTGGAAAAGACTGATGCTGGGAGGGATTGGGGGCAGGAGGAGAAGGGGATGACAGAGGATGAGATGGCTGGATGGCATCACCAACTCAATGGACATGAGTCTGAGTGAACTCTGGGAGTTGGTGATGGACAGGGAGGCCTGGCGTGCTGCAGTTCATCAGGTCGCAAAAAGTCGGACACAACTGAGCGACTGAACTGAACTGAGCTATGGACCATTTTTTAAGTCTTTATTGAGTTAGCTAGATATTACTTCTGTTGTTTATGTTGGGTTTTTTAAGCACAGGTCATGTGGGATCTTAGCTCCCCTACCAGTGATCGAACCAATGCCCCCTGCTTTGGAAGGTGAAATCTTAACCACTGGACTGCCAGTTCAGTTCAGCTGCTCAGTTGTGTCCAACTCTTGGTGACCCCATGGAACGCAGCACGCCAGGCTCCCCTGTCCATCCCCAACTCTTGGAGCTTATTCAAACTCATGTCCATCAGGTCAGTGATGCCNGATGGCATCACCGACTCGGTGGACGTGAGTTTGAGTGAACTCCGGGAGTTGGTGATGGACAGGGAGGCCTAGCATGCTGCAATTCTTGGAGTCGCAAAGAGTCATACACGACTGACCAACTGAACTGAACTGAAATGAACCCCCTCTTTTTTAGATTTCCTTCCCATTTAGGCCTTCACAGAGCTTTGAGTAGAGTTCCCTGTACTATATAGCAGGTTCTCATTAGTTACCCATCTTATACATAGTATCAACTGTGTATAGATTCCAATCTCAACCTCCCAACTCATCCTACCTCCCCCCTTTCCCCTTTGGTATCCATTCATTTTTTTCTCTACACCTGTGTCTCTATTTCTGCTTTGTAAATAAGATCATCTGTACCAGTTTTTTTTCAGATTCCACATATATGGGTTAATATGAGATATTTGTTATCCACTTTCTGACTTCATTCTGTAACACTCTTTAGGTCTATCCACGTCTCTACAAATAAGCCAATGTTGTTCGTTTTTATGGCTGAGCAATATTCCACTGTGCGTATGTGCCACGTTTTCTTTATCCATTCCTCTGTTGATAGGCGTTGAGGTTGTCTCCATCTTCTGGCTATTGTAAACAGTGCTGCCATGAATATTAGTGTGCATGTGCCTTTCTGAGTTGTGGTTTTCTCTGGGTATATACCCAGTAGTGGGATTGCTGGGTCACATGGTACTTCTCTTTTTAATATTTTACGGAACTTCCATACTGTTCTCCATAGTGCCTCTATCAAGTTACATTCTCACCAACGTGCAAGCAAGTTCTCTTTTCTCCACAACCACTATCTTTTTAAGACGTTTATAATATGAAACACTATCAAAGAAAGGGGCTGGTATAAGAATCATTAAAGAGTTAGGTAGTGTTGGGTACAAGCCCAAGTCATACACCTGATAGGAAAAAGCAGATATGAGAACCCTTGGAAGTGAAAGAGATTCAAACACAAACAGACGGAAGAGGGAAGGGCCTTCACTCTGAAGTTAAGGTGCTGAGCAGAGCCGCTCAGAGCACAGGGTCATCAGGCTGCCTGAGCAAGCCAGTCTGCTAGCATCTAAGCACCACTTCTGAGTCTGTAAAATGGGAGAATAGCGATATCTAGCTCAATTGAAAACACTCATGGGACCTTGTGTATGAGAAAAGCACAGCTGAAATTAGCTACTAGTATGCGTGTACATTAGTCGCTCAGTCGTATCAGACTCTTTGGGACCCCATGGACTATAGACCCCCAGGCTCCTCTGTCCATGGAATTCTCCAGGCAAGAACACTGGAGTGGATTGCCATTCCCTTTTCTAGGGGATCTTCCCTACTCAAGGATCGAATCCAGGTTTCCTGTGCTGCAGGCGGATTTTTTACTGTCTGAGGCTCCAAGAAAGCCCAGCTACTAGCATAGTGATATCAATAAATACTCCTTCAACTCAGGCAAGGAAGACCATGTGAATTAAAGTGCTCTCCTTCTGATTTTCTAAAGACACTTCTGGTCCCTAAAATGACTCTGGGGCAGGAAATGCCATCAGTCAGGATGTACCAAGCCTGGAACACAAATAGATCCTCAGGTCTGTTTCTCCTATATAGGATGTTCTTCAACTCCCTATTTCCCCTCCTACTATGGAGCTGACCAAATGTCCCATGGAGCTCCAGGACTTGTGCCTATTAAACGCTCCAGGAACCTAATGGCTGGTCCTAGAAGGGTTATCTGGCAAGAGTATTGCTCCTGCTGGCAAGCTTGGTATTTCCTTTGCCAGACTCGTGTAAGATTTGGCCATCAAATGGTGCTGTCATGTTGACTTGAGCTGACTCAAGTTGTTTATGTAAACAGGGGGCTTGTAAAGCTTTATCTCCTGGGGCTTCTATACACCTTAGGGGCAGCGTTGGTAATAAGATGCTACTCTTTGCGCTGGCTACTATTTTTCTATTTCCACTCAGGAAAAAGACTCAAAAAGTTCAAGTGAAACATAGCCAGGAAATTCTAAATGATGCAAGAGACAACAAAGACAAATCATTTCACACCATTTAATTAGTTCAAACCAGAAAACCACTGTCAGTTACTGGGGACCTGGGGAAGCTCTCCTTCCAGACTCCCATCCCCCTCCTAGTGAGCACTCCTGAACTCCAGCCAGCCCCAGATTTCTGATGCCTAGATAAGAACTTTAAAAGTTACTACTAGTCAAAGAAATGAAATTAAAATGATGATTCCACATTTCTCCTCCCAGAAAAAAAATCATTCTATATAGTAATTCCAAATACTGACCAAGATGAGCTTAAAAAAAAAAAGTGTTTCCTGATATTGCTCATTGTTGTATGAAATGTTTCAACCTTTGGGACAGCAATTTAATAATACGTGTGAAGAGAATTTAAAATGCTTGTGCCCAGTTATATCACTTTTGGGAATCTAGCCTCAGGAAATTATCATAAATATAGAAAAAGCTGTCAACTTTTCCCTACATAGCAGCTGGCCTCCCTCTCCTTTATTTTTCTATCTTGTAAGAACTTCTGGAGAATCAAGTAAAACATGAATTACATTTTAGGCTATGCCTGGTGACAGATACAATGAATTTAGTCATATTTTTTATTAGAGCTAGCATTTATTGTTTCTTCACTAAATGCCAAGCAGTGTGTGAAGTGTTTTATATAGGCTAATTCACTTAATATTCACCACAACACAAGCAATGAATATATCTTATAATTCCTTCAACCCCAAGAAACAGAAATCCCAGCTTCACTGGCTTAAACAATGAGGAAAGGTTTAAGAAGAAGAAATCCAGAGGCAGATGAGTCCACAAGCAATAGATTCAGTAATGTCACTAAGAAGGCACCCAGAGGCACCACCCTCCTCTCTAACATCCTCAGGCAGCCACTGAGCCTTTGTGACCACAGATGGTCACCAGAGCTCCGGGTCTCACATCCACACCTAAGTCTCTAACAAAAACATCTCCATCTCCTTGACCAGAAATGCATCCTCTGCCCATTTCTAAACCAACTCCCAGCGACTGGCATAGAGAAAAAACACACAGTCATGCAAAGGATGAATCACATAAACAAATTTGAATTTTGGTCAGAAAGCATCAAAAGACAGATGGGCATTGGGTAGCAACTAGCAATCTCAGCTGGGAGTGAGATATTTATTATATCCATTTAGCAGGAAAGGAAGTTGATGACTGGGGAGGTTAAGTAACTTGCTTGATATCACTAGTAAGTGGCAAGGCTAGGACTCAAATCTAGTTGTGTCTCTGTCTAGAGTGCACGTATTAGCATTATGGTGCAGTGAAAGTGAAAGTCGCTCAGTCGTGTCCGACTCTTCATGACCTCAGGGACTATACAGTCCATGGAATTCTCTCGGTCAGAATACTGGAGTGGTAGTCTTTTCCCCTCTCCAGGGTATCTTCCCAACCCAGGGATTGAGCTCAGGTCTCCCACACTGCGGGCAAATTCTTTCCCAGCTGAGCCACCAGGGAAGCTCATGGTACAGTAGTGGTCCACACCTAAAGCTGAAGACCTGAGAAGCAAGAGAGCCAGTAGTGGATATTCCAGTCCTAGTGCAAGAAAAGAACAATTTCCAAGCTCAAGAACAGTTAGGCAGGGATCATTCTCGCTTACCCCGCCTTTTGTTTTATTCAGGCCCACAGTGGGTGGATAAGGTCCACCCACACTGGGGAGGGCAATCTGCTTTAGTCAGTCTACCCATTCAAATATTAATCTCATCCAGAAACACCTTCACAGGTACACCCAGAATAAAGCTTACCCAATTGTCTGGGCATTCCATGGCCAGTCAGGTTTACACATGAAACTCACCATCGCAGTTTCACAGTGGAAATCATTTGCCCTCTTACTGTGTCTTTTGATATGAACTTCTTTTATGCTAGCAAACAAAACCTTATCAGTCACAGTATTGAGAATACATGAGGAAGAAAACTGAGTTGTTTCCTTTTTGCTTTTGACTGGGAGGTGTTAATAAACTGGGCAAAGATACCCACTTCATTCCTTTTCTCATTCATTCATTCAACCAATTGTCTAAAATTAAAAATGGAAGGTTTGCCTTTGTGAGATGTGGGTTCCCATTAAATCCTGGCTATCAAAGTTCTTTATGAAATAAAAAATAGAATATAAGTGATAACGACCATCAATGGTTCCAGTTCACATAGAAATAAAATCAGTTTGACAAGGACAAATATTAAGAACAAAGGAAAGTTCCCAGTCCTTTATTCTCCTCCTGAAACTAAAGAGAACTTTTATGTTGCCCATTCTTCCTTCACCTCTCTCCCTGTTCTGTCTTTGCCTGCTTCTGGGAATTTTTTAATGCAGAATAGAAAGACTGGGAAGAGAGAAGCCGTAGAAGCTAAAAGAAGAAAGAGGAAAAAGGCAAAAGGCACCTGACCAGGTGGAGAGAGCAAAGGCTTTGAGGAGGAGAATGTTGTGGGGCACCTGCAGGGAAGGAGAAGATGAGACGTTTAGAAAGGGAAGGTGGTGTTTTAAATTGGAGTTACACTCATGCTCTTCAGGGGCTATTGGTAAAGTCTGTAAGTGCTTTGTAAATATTTTTCCTGTTGAAGTGTGTCTTTTGGAACGTGGCAGTGGATCGAGAGGAACGACACACACCCCGGGATTCGGGTAATGGGAAGAGGAGTAGGCTGAGGAGTAACAGTAACTGTGGCTCGCAGGTGCAGAAACAGAAAAACAATAGCAGCTGGACTGAGTACCCTGACTCTTAGGACCTCGGGCTCCTCATCTGCAAGATGAGAGCATTAGATGTCACTCCTATGCTCTAATCGTTTATGGTTCTGTTCATGCCTGCAAAGTGCCCAGTCCTGAGTTGAGTGCTAGAGAGAGGAACACAGGAAATATGACACGTGTTAACTATCCCTCCAGGATTTGACAGGGAGGATGGTTTGGGTTTTTTTTTTTCTTTTTTTTTTTTNGGTTACCCTGTAAATATCCTAGAGATGTTTGGTTGTTTCAGAATGAATGTCCACAGTACTATAAAAGTGGCAGGTCCTTTACTAACTCAGATGAATGGGACATGTTTAGGAAACACAAGTGTGATTAGAATTGAAGATGAATGTGGCCAATGAAGTGGTTTCACTCCTTTCATACTTTCTGGCCTCTGCCTCTCTGAGCTGTCTTGACATCATGATCTCTCAGCCCTACTTGCTGTTCCATTGCAAGGTGGACCTTCTAGTTTTTTCCAGTTTCATTGAAATATAATTGACAAATAAAATTGTCATATATTTATACAATAAATAAAATAATGATACATTGTGTATATTGTGAAAGGATTCTCTCTGTCAACTTAATTAACATTTCTATCACCTCAGGTATATGTATTGATTGTTTATTCATTGGTAAGAACATTTAGGTTCTACTCTCTTGCCAACTGTACAAGACAGTATTATCAATTATACTTTCCATGTTATACGTCAGGTCCCCAGACCTTATTCATCTTATAGCTGAGAGTTTGTACTCTTTTTACCAACCTCTCCCAATTTCCCCACCCTTCAGCCTCTGGCAACCACTTTTCTACTCTGTTTCTTTGAGTTTGACTTCTCTTTTAGAATCTACGTATAAGTGATATCATGCCCTAATTGTCTTTCTCTAACTAGCTTATCTCACTTCATATAATGCCTTCCAGTTTCACCCTTGTAATAAATGACAATATTTCCTTCTTCTTAAAGGCTGAATAATATTCAAATATCTTTCATCTATCACATTTTCTTAATCCATTCATCAGTGAGTGGACAGTGAGATTGTTTCCATACCTTGACTTGTGAATAATGCTGTAATGGACAGGAGAGTACAGACAACCTCTTCAAGATAATGCTTTCATTTCCTTTGGATATATTTCCCAAAGTGGAAAAGCTGGATCTTATGGTAGTTCTGTTTTAATTTCTCGAGGAACTTCATACACAGTGGCTATACCAGTTACATTCCTACCAACAATGTACAAGGGTTATCTTTTCTCCACATCCTCACCAGTATTTGTTCTCTCTTGTCTTTTTTGATAAAGGACATTCTAACAGGGGTGAAATGATATCTCTTTGAGGTTTTGAACTGTATTTCCCTAATGATTGGCAATATTGAGTACCTTTTCATGTGTCTGTAACATTTGGATATTGTCTGTGGAAATATGTCTGTTCAGGCCCTTTGCCCATATTCTAATTGGGTTTGTTTTGCTATTGAGTTATATGAGTCCCTTGTATACTTTGGATATTAAACTCTCACCAGATATGTGGTTTGCATACATCTTCTATTCCATAGGTGACCTTTTCACGTTATTGATGGTTTCCGATGGTAAAGCATCTTCCTGCAATGCAGGAGACCTGGTTTCAATCCCTGGGTCAGGAAGATCCCCTGGAGAAGGAAATGGCAACCCACTCCAGTACTCTTTCCTAGAAAATCCTATGGATGGAGGAGCCTGGTAGGCTACAGTCCATAGGATTGCAAAGAGTCCGAGAGGACTGAGCAACCTCACTTTCACTTTGCTATGCAGAAGCCATTTAGTTTAATGTAGCCCTACTTGTTTATTTTGCTTTTGTTGCCTTAGCTTTGGGTGTTAAATCCAAAAAATCATTACTAAGAGTGATATCAAAGAGCTTACTCCTATATTTATGACCCTTATTTTGAACCATCATTAAGATCTATTTCTAAAGATTTATCTTGTTCTTTTGTTTGGAACATATTCCTCTATTTCTTCCTTCTTCTTGACTCTCTGTGTTGGTTTCTGTGCATTAGCTAAGAGAGCCACTTCTCCCAGTCTTAAAGGAGTGGCATGTAGGAAATGTTTTGTGAGAGGCTCTACCCACCAGAGCTAGGAGCACAAGGAAACTCAAGGCCCTGTGTGGGCTGCACATGCCTGCCAGCCGCAGTGCAGTGGGCAGAGTGCTTACCCAGCCCAGCTGTGTCTTGCAGCTGTGACACAGGGGTGGGAGGGGCTCCCGGGGGCGGCACCCCACTGACTCTAGCAGGTTAGAGGGAGAGTTCCAAGATGGCACGCACCAGCCCTGGAATTAGCAAGGTAGAATGAGATCATAAAAATGGCTTCTGCCAATGTGTCCATCACTGGAAAGAATCCCAGCAAATCTGTGCTTCTCCAGCAGAAGCTTTAATATTAGTTGGTGGGTCTCCTTTCTAAATAGTCCAGGTGATTTTCAAATTGGTGTTTTGTAGTAGGACCTGGGGTGAGGGTGTCTGTGCATGAGCCCTTTAAACATATTCTCCATTTCCTGCAGAGCTCTGTTTTTCCTGAAAGTAATACCCATTGGTTTTTTAAAGTCAACCATTTCCTAGGCAGGATCGAGGATTTGGGATGATTTTGATGGAACTCAGACCCCTCTCACCTTAGAGAAGAGTTCTGTGTTTTTGAGATCTCTCCCAGTTGTGGATCGCTGCATCTGGGATGGAGTTTTTTTCTGTTTTTTTGTTTGTTTGTTTTTTGGTGAGACTGTTTCTGCCTCTGCTAACTCTCTCAGTGCTGTCTTTTTATCCTTTGTTGTAGAGGCTCTGCTTGTTCAGTTTTCAGGTCTTTCCTGAGGAAGGTATCCCTGTATAGTTGTATGTCTGTGGAAGAAGGTCAATTTGGGACCTTCCTACACCGCCATCTTGAACTGCCTCCAGTGGGGCTCCAGATGTGTGGTCCAGACCCTTCCTCAGGGAGGATGAGAATTGGGGCTTACCTCTGATTGCGCGTTGCTCTGCTGGGGGTGGAGTTAATGGCAGGAGGTGACAGCCTTTCTTACTGATTTGAAGGCGGGCACTTTCTCATTTGTCAGATGTGTAGGAGTCATTCAGCTAGCTTCTCGAATTCTTTCAGAGGGAACTGCTCCATATGTAGCCATATATTCGATGTGTCTGTGGGAAGAGTGGACCTCAGGAGCCTCCCAAGCCTCCATCTTGCTCGACCCCCAACTCCAGCTAATTAAGTTTTAGCCTTTTCCTCACCCCTGATTGCAGGAAGGACCACAAGAGCCTGGCTTCACCTGTAGGTCTTAAGGGTCTGGATGCTGCTGACTGCTGGTGGCTGTGGTTGAGCAACTCCTGGACCATTAGAGGGACGGGGGCAGTGATAGCTGGCTGGTTCCTGCCTTCTGGTCTCCATCGATGGGGCTGTAAAAGATTTGGAGTTAATAATTTCCTATATCAGGAGCTTTCTATTTTTGTTCCTTAAAAAGCATTAACTAAATCACATATCCTTTATCCCTGAAGTGAATAGTAATAATCAAGTGCTTCCACACACTTCCTTGTTGTTGTCTGCTCAGTATTCCTGTATGGAAGTAAAAGAAAAGCACGTGGAATCTGTTAGGATATACTGTCATCTATTATCTGATGGAGGGCTATTGCTGTCAGGGTGTGAATCACCCTCCTTAATTTGCTTTAATTCTTTAATCTGTTATTTTTCTGGGACAGTCTGCAGGTAAGGATACTTGCTGTTAAGGATTTTAATGACAATCAAAATGACTGGGCAAATCACCATATGTTTTCCTGTAATCTAAGCTTTTATAACTTCATGACACAGATTTTATTTTTGTGTCATTTTGCTCCTGCCTCTTTTTCTTAGTTTAAAGGGCGATGCTGCTATAATTTTGGTTGGGGCATTTCCAGAGAAAGTTGAAAATCTCTTTGGGGCATATTGCATTTAGAGATGATTATAGCTGGAAAAAATTCCTGCAAAATGTAGGCATTACTTACATTTACTATACCATTAAGAAAGAGAGCTTTTTGTTACTGTTAGCATTCATTTTAGGCAAAAAAACAGAAATTCCTAGGTAAGTCTTTGCTACTTTGATGTAAGAGATCTGATTAGAGGCCCTTAGCTTCCAGAACAAACCCCAAGACATACAGGAAAATAAGTCAATTATTGTATTGTATAACTTTAGGATTAGTGTCTTCCATTTTAAAAAGCTGTAATCCTGGGCTTCATGTGCATCTCCTTGTTTTGCTGAGAAAAAATTAAAGCCAATTAGGTGCAAGTTGAAAATGAAAATCAGTTACTTCAAGGGGAAGCATTTAGGAAGATAGGAGTGACCATAACAGTTATCTTTTTACTTTACCTATGATGGGTTGTTCTTAGCAACAATTATGACATCTCTAGTTAGACTAAGTTCTCCTGCCTGCTGAAATTAAGATCCTATCTCTATAGGGTCTTTCATCTGAGAAACAACTGCTGATGATCTTTGTAAATTCTCCTGTTGCCTTCAGTTTTGAATCTGGTAATGAACTTCATAACTATCTGAAGTGGACCTGTATCTGACATACACTGGGTACCAGAAAAATGGACATTCACTCATCCATTCATTCTGTACGTATTTATTGAGCACCTGTTACTTGCAGCACTATTTTTGTTAATAAATTTAATTGAAGGATGATTGCTTTCCAATATTGTGATGGCTTTTGCCATACAGCAACATGAATCGCCCACAGGTATACATGTGTCCCCTCCATCCTGAACCCCCCTCCCATACCCCTCTCCACACTATCCCTCTGGGTTGTTCCAGAGCGCCAGTTTTGGGTGCCCTTCTTTCTGTATCAACTTGCACTGGTCATCCATTTACATATGGTAATGTACATGTTTCAGTGCTATTCTCTCGAATCATCCCACCCTCACCTTCTCCCACTGAGTCCAAAAGTCTGTTCTTTACATCTGTGTCTCCTTTGTGTGCAGCCCCATTTTAAGCAATGGAAATACAGCAGTGAACAGAAAAGGAAAAAAACCCGTCTCTTATGGATCTTGCATTCTACTCAGAGAGACAGATAATAAATAAATAGACAAACTATGCCAGATGGTGATAAAAGATAAAGTAGGGAAAGGAGGTGTGAAGTGTGGAGGTGAAAGTATAGATAGAATGGTCATGGACGTACTTCCTGAGAAGGCGAAACATGAAAAAATGCCTGAAGGAAGTGAGAGACTGAACTATAAGATACCTGGGGAAGAACATCACAGAAAACGCTCCATGGTTTGCAGTAAGACCTGTGATTGGGAGCACAGCAGACACAAGTGCTGGAAGCCCACCGTTGGCCCCTTGCGGGGAGGCCATGCCACAGAACGGTCCTAACACCTTGGGAACAAGCATCGGTGTGAGGACAGAACTTGCCCTGGTGTCCTGAGCCCTGTCTTTCAAATTAGCCATTAACCCTTGCTTTTCATACAACCATAGGATGGAAAGGTCACAATACATTCTTTAAAAAAAATTTTTTTTATATTGAACTATAATTGATTTGGGCTTCCCTGGTAGCTCAGATGGTACCAAATCGACCCAGTTCAATTCCTTGGTTGGGAAGTTCCCCTGGAGAAGGGATAGGCTACCCACTCCAGTATTCTTGGGCTTCCCAGTGGCTCAGATGGTAAAGAATCTGCCTGCAATGCAGGAGACCTGGGTTCAGTCCCTGGGTTGGGAAGATNTGGTTGGGAAGTTCCCCTGGAGAAGGGATAGGCTACCCACTCCAGTATTCTTGGGCTTCCCAGTGGCTCAGATGGTAAAGAATCTGCCTGCAATGCAGGAGACCTGGGTTCAGTCCCTGGGTTGGGAAGATCCCTTGGAAGAGGGCATGGGAACCCACTCTAGTATTCTGGCCTGGAGAATCCCTGTGGACAGAGAAGCCTGGCAGGCTGCAGTCAATGGGGTTGCAAAAAGTTTGCCAAAAAACAAACTTCTTGGCCAACCTAACACAATTTTGTGTTAGTTTCAGATGACCATCAAAGTGATTCAGTTGCGCATATACCTATTGCTTTTCAAATTCTTTTTCCATTTACATTACTACAAGATATTGAGCCGAGTTCCCTGTACTATACAGTAGGTCTTTGTTGGTTATCTATGTTATACACAGTAGTGAGGGTATGTTAATCCCAAACTCCCAACTTATGCCTCCCCTCCACCTTTCTCTTTGGGTAACCATCAGTTTGTTTTCTAAGTCTGTAAGTCTGTTTCTGTTTTGTAAATAAGTTCACTTCTATCATTTTTTTTTATATTTCACATATAACGATTATAATATTTGTCTTTCTCTGACTTACTTCACTTAGTATGATCATCACATTATTGCACTCTTTTTAATGGCTGAGTAATATTCCGTTGTGTATATGTACCACATCTTTGTCCATTCATCTGTTGATGGACATTGAGGTTGCTTCCATGTCTTTGCTGTTGTAAACAGTGCTGCAGCTGAACATTGGGGTGCATGTATTCTTTCAAACCATGGTTTTGTCTGGATATTTGCCCAGGAGTGGGATTGCTGGATCATATGGTAGCTCTATTTTTAGTTTTTTAAGGAACCTCCATACTGTTCTTCATAGTGGTTATGCATTCTTACCAGCAATGTAGGAAGTTTCCCTTTTCTCCACAGTGTTTCCGGTATTTGTAAACTTTTAATGATGGCCATTCTGACTGGTGGTGGGGAGGGGCAGAAATGGGATGGGATAGTTACCTCATCCTCCCCTAGATTGGAAAACATAATATATGGAAAAACAGATCACACCAGGGAAAACCATGCAGCTGTCAGCTGTCTTGTTTCATTCCATTTGCTAGATGTCAGGTAAAGGGAAAGTTATTTTATTATGATGCATTCTATTTGGAATTCCCCTGGGCAGTTTTCTCTTACTGTACTCTCTTACTATAATGGTCTCTAAGTAGCTCAGTCTCTAGACAGGACAGAAGTAGCTGTTTGGCTGTATTAGAAGCCCCTGTGGAAGGCTTTTCCTTAACCAACCAGGTTTCTTGGAGCCCCCACTCACTCTATATAAACCTCTGTTCTGACTTCCCCCTGAGAAAGTGTACTTTGGGGAAGACCAGAGGCTCTGTATTCCTCTTTTCACTGAAATGCTTGTGTCCATGAAACTTGACATAGAAATAAAACTTCAAGAGAGTTTGGTTGTTCCTGGAATGAGATGGAGCTCTCTGATGTTCTCTGAAAGGGGCTCAGAGTGAGAAAGTTATCCGGGCTTGGGCCACGTGTCAGAGCATGAGGTAGAGGAGAATTAATGGAGATATCTGAGGAAGCAGAGTTTCCCTGGGGGAGAATGTGAGTAAGCAAATCTGCTTAAAGCATATTGTCACGAGAAAGGTGGATTCCACATTATCAAGAGAATGCGTGAAAATGCCACTGGACCATGGGGGTTCTAAACTACTAACCAAAGCTCTCCTCATTCCCTCTCTTGTGACTCTTTCTCTCTTCTCTCTCGTGACTTTGCTGAGGGCTGAGACACTCTCAGGTCCCACGTTATTGTTGCTTTTTGCTCAGCTCCCTGGGTCACTAGAAGGCGGGGGTAAGGAACTGGGCTGGGTTAAAGGCACAGTCTTCTACCTGTACCCACCCTAGGCCAGGGAGCTGGAGGACACATGGGCATCCAGCCAGCAATGGCAGTGTGAGAGCTGTCCTCATGTGAACCCCTCCCTAGTAAACAGATTTGAAAGTGAATCGACATGACTAAATTCCCAACTGAGGACTTACATAACACTGGCAGGTCATTTTAGAACTGGCTTTTGCTATACAGGCAGTTGATGAAGTAGAGGAGGCTGAGCTGTCATTTATCTGCAAAATGATGCTTTGCAGTCTGTGCCTCCATAACTGAGATGCTATTGTTACATGTTAATTGCATTTGTACACATGTGTTTTTTGGTATTTGTCCTGATGTCTTGTTAGGCTTCGCTTCCATTAGTTTGTAAGGTAAAGTCTACAATTGCTCTTTCTCAGGCACTGTTAACCCTGGGAAAGATAAATTGGTTTTGCATCCAGAGTACTGAATAAATGCCATTGAATAAACTGGGGCTCTGTAACAACTTAGAGGGGTGGGAAGGGATAAGTGGTAGGAGGGAGGATCAAGAGGGAGGGGAAATATGTATACTTATGGCTGATTCACATTGATGTATGGCAGAAACGAACACAATATTATAAGGCAATTATCCTTCTATTAAAACTAAATAATTTTTTAAATATTGTTAAATAAAGGTTGTTACCCTCTAGGTGATAGTATATTTAGAATAAAAGTAAGAATTATGCAAAGCAAGTTGCTCATCTGATTTCTTCATATTCTGTTAAGTTCAGTTCAGTCGCTCAGTCGTGTCTGACTCTTTGTAACCCCATGAATCGCAGCACGCCAGGCCTCCNTTAGAATAAAAGTAAGAATTATGCAAAGCAAGTTGCTCATCTGATTTCTTCATATTCTGTTAAGTTCAGTTCAGTCGCTCAGTCGTGTCTGACTCTTTGTAACCCCATGAATCGCAGCACGCCAGGCCTCCCTGTATATTACCAACTCCTGGAGTTCACTCAGATTCACATCCATTAAGTATTAGAAAGTGCTATATACACATAATTCAATTAGAATAATGCTTTGTATTTAAACACATGTAGTGTATAAGTTCTATTCACCTTTTTAAAAGTTGCTAGGCATCCTCACTGTATTGCCATGTAAGTAAACTTCTTAGAATAGATCAGAAAATGTAAAATAATTCAACTCTGTTGCTTTCCCCAAACTTAAGACCTTATGATGAATGTGCCAAGTTGTGTAGACAGCTCAGTCTCATCCCCATCCGAGAGACACACTAGTGACTATTAGGATAGGATCAAGGAGGGACCTGGGTAGAGAAGCACAGACAGAAAGGTCACAGGAGGGAGCAGGCACATCAGTTATGGAGATTAGGCTTTCTGGAGGAGTTGATGTAGAGAATGCACTTTGAATGAGGGATAGACTTTCATTATCTCCAGTTTGGGTAAAGTTGTTCTAGCCAGATGAAGGTATGGGCCCCTGAAAAGGTGTGAGTATTAAGAAACTATGCCTAAGGGTTTAGGCAAATACAGGAATATAGTGTCCCCTAGACTGATTAGAAGCATGAGTTTTAAAGTAAGAATCAACTGGGAGAAAATGACCACTTAAACAATGGTTTGGTGATTTTGATCTTAGTCACTAAGTTGTGTCTGACTCTTGTGACCCCACGGACTATAGCCTGCCAGGCTCCTCTGTCCATGGGATTCTCCAGGAAAGAATACTGGAGTGGGTTGCCATTTCCTTCTCCAGGAGATCTTCTTGACCAGNTTTTGATCTTAGTCACTAAGTTGTGTCTGACTCTTGTGACCCCACGGACTATAGCCTGCCAGGCTCCTCTGTCCATGGGATTCTCCAGGAAAGAATACTGGAGTGGGTTGCCATTTCCTTCTCCAGGAGATCTTCTTGACCAGGTCTCCTGCACTGCAGGCAGATTCTTTACCAGCTGAGCTATGAAGGAAGCCCTACTTAAACTGCAAACGTGAGCTACCTTCTTCTCAGATGCCAGCTATTGTAAAAGTGCTTTGTATACGGAATCTGTTCTCATGTGAAAAAGGTCAATTCTATTTTTGTTGAAATATTTCTCATGAAAGAGCAATATTATCAGAGATACAATAAAGCAGATTCCGTTAGAGATGAGGCCCAGGCAAAGACCAAAGGCAAAAGAGCATTCAGGAGGCCATCTGTATGTTCTTTGCAGGATGTAATGAAGACAGGAGTTATGCCAGCATGAACATGAGTGAAAAAACAAAATTGGGTTGATTTGAATCAGATGTCACTTTAAGCTTCGTCCTGTCGTTTCTGCTAAAAATTGGGTTTTCTAACTCAAGACACTTCAGTGGAATCTTGAGAACTTAGCCTGATTCCATCTAAATTCTTCCATCGGGATGTAGAACCAAGAGTCAGGAAGGCTGACATCTCCGAGTGTTACCTGAGTCAGGAACCTGAAGACATAGACTCTTCCCTCATTCATTGTATTAACTGTTCCCTGCTGTCTGATAGTTCAAGGTTGTCTCAGAAGACTGTGACCATCCTCTCTCATTGCATGTATCAAAAAGCACAGATTCCTTAAATGTTTAAATTTTATGTTGCTATGAAATACTAATCCCAGTGTTAACTGTCTTACAGATTCCATTGTGATTGGATTTTGGGTTGGTCTTGCAGTCTTCGTGATTTTTATGTTTTTTGTGCTGACTCTGCTGACCAAGACAGGAGCCCCACACCAAGAGTAAGTTTGGGCTGTTCCTAAATGTCCCTTGAACTCCACAGGGTCTTGAAGAAACAGAAACAGTATCCGGGGGGTGGGGTTGCTTCTAATGGGTGGAGAGATGGATCTGCTGTCCAGACCCAGGTGCTGGTTGGGTGGGACCTGTTTTCCTCCTAGCGCTTTGCCTCTTGCCTCTAAGGCTTCTTTACAAGTGAATCCTTGTGCACCTGGGTTTCCTGGTATTTCCTGTAGTCTTAATGCTGATCCTGGCTTGATGTTTATTTTGAAAGGTTACTAATTAGGATGGATTTTCTCCTTATTCCCAAAAGAATTTAGGTGACTCACCAGACTGAAAACAATGAAAAAGGACAATAACAAAAATAGGATGAAAGCTAGCTTAAAAAATATTTCAAGGAGCAGAGAAATCATTGTTACTGGATACTCGACTAAATTGTTTAATTATTCACTGAATTCAGCCCTTAATTTCCTCAAAATGAGATAAAGGATTATAAAATTTTCATGATGTGGTAAAGAACATCTGGGATGGGCTTTGGATTTATGGAGGAAATGATTGTGTGGATGCTTAATGAGTGCTGAATAACATCAAAACATAATTGGTCAGTTATGGTTTGCAAAAACTCAGAAATGTTTTAGAGACTTTTTAAAATCCCAACTCTTTCAAAAAAAGGAAAAAATAACAACTTGTTTGATACCTTGTCAGTCAGTTCCAGAAGGCAACAGATAGCACATTCAAATTAGGTAATTAGAAGAGCTTTTTAAAAAATTAATTTTCTTATTGAAATATGTTGTGTTAATTTCTGCTCTACAGCAGAGTGACTCAGTTATACACATATTTCTGGGGGTTTTTTTAGTATTCTTTTCCATAATAGTTTATCCCAGGCTACTGAATGTGGTTCTCTGTTTTATACAGTAGGATCTTTCTTTTTATCCATTCTATATCTACTAGTTTGCATTTATTAGTCCCAAACTCCCAATCCATTCCTCTGATACCTTGGCAACCACAAGGCGATATCTATGAGTCTATTTCTGTTTCATGGATAGGTTCATTTGAGCCATATTTTAGATTCTACATATAAGTGATATCATATGGTATTTGTCTTTTTCTTTCTGACTTACTTCACGTAGTAAGATAATCTCCAGTTGCATCGATGTTGCTGCAAAATGGCATTATTACATTCTTTTTTATGGCTGAGTAATATTCCATTGTATATAACGTACCACATCTTCTCTATCCATTCATCCATTGATGGACATTTAGGTTGTCTCTGTATCTTGGCTCTTGTGAATAGTGCTGCTGTGAACATAGGGGTGCATGTATTTTTTTGAATTAGAGCTTTTTACAAAGGGACTAGTCACAAGTTGTGGCCTGGGAAGAGAGCAGCCCCTCTTCCTGGATGGTGCAGGATGCCAGGGCTCAGAACACCAAGGAGTAGATGCCCTAAATCTGAAGGTCCCTGATTGTCTCCCAGGAGCCCTGCAGAGAGACTAGCTGAGAGGAGCAATGACCCAGGTCAAGGGACACAGCCCAGTGTGACCTCTTAGGGAGGGAGCCTCCGATAAATACTCAGACTTGTCTTTCTCCATTTCTCCCCTTTCTCACCACTGCTCCCCGCTGGCTGAGCACCACACCACTGCCAGTGGCCAGAGCCTACAGCAGAGGTCAGTTTCCCAGGGCACAGAGCAGGGTGGGGAAGGGTAGGGAATGACCTGGAGACTAAATGGAAGAAAGTGAGCACAAATCCTCACATTTCCTTTTAGTGTCTTGCTTCATCCTCCCAGCCTAGCAGTGGTGTTCTCACTGTATCTCATCACACAGCCTGCAGTGTCTGCTGTCCAGTCTTCAGCCTGCACTTGAACTCTAACAACTATTCATGGACAAAGGGAAGAGTTCTGCCCATCATGCAGCTGTTTTCAGACATTAAGGTCTGGGAGAAAAATTCAAACACATGTTAAATGAAAGTAAAAGACCATTTTATTGAAGGCTATGGAGATGGATGGTTGAGAATCTCTGGAATAGCCACTAAAAAAATAAGAACTTTCCCTTTTCTGTCTCCTTGTTTTTGTAAGCATGTCTTTGCTTCAGCATAGTCCAAGGAGTTTAAAATATGGTGTGGATTATAGCAGTAGTAAAAGAAGCTGAGGACAAACTCAGGTTAGGGCACAACTGGTAGCATGCCCTAATAGTAAACCCCTTTATCTTTGTTCTCTTCAGAGAGCCAGATGGACTTTTGCATGGTTATTGAGATGTACTTGTTTGACAGAAGATGCACGTGATTTTATAGATGGAAACATCCTAGCTCAAAAGGGAGCATGACTTCCTGTAATGAGTAATTTTGTGTTTGTCTAGGCTGTGATATTTGATAAAATATTATTCTAGATGTTTCTGTGATGGTTTTTTTATTTTAGGTGAGATCAGTCTTTTAGGAAGACTAATCATCCTCCAAAATGAGGGTGGGCCTCATCCAACTGCAAAAGGTGTACCTAGAAACAGATGGACCTCTGTCTAGCAAAAAGGAATTCTGGCAGAGGACTGCCTTCAGACTCAGACTGCAGCTCTTCCCTGGGTCTTCAGCCTGTCCAAACCCTACAGATTTTGGTCTTGCCTGTCTCCACCATCACATGAATTAATTTCTTAAGCTAAATCTGTCCCCACCTCACCCTGAATGGATAGATAGATAGATAGATAGATATAGAAATAAATGTGCACAGGCATACACACACATCCACACCCACACACACACCCACCCCTGTTGGTTCTATTTCTCTGGATAACACTGACTAATACATTGCCTTAACATTTCACATTAACCCTGGGTAGCTGAGGCTTGTTTTTTCCCCTTTTCCAGTCGGCAGTTTGTCCTTCTAATAGATGATTTATCTTTTGATGGTGATTCTTAGTCATCTCAAGGAACAGGGGTCATTGTAACCCTACATGCTTTTGGTGAGGTTAAGGAGAAAGTTTGACCTTTTTATTTTTACTTTTAATGAAATGATGGATCAACCCTCAACACTTTAAATGTTTTTCTGAAGCAGTGTAAGACATGCATTTGGCTGTACTATATCAAAATCAAACTGAATGATACAGGCATATGGAAAAATCCCTAAATGGAGCAGTTAAGAATGGTTTTATATCTTAGTAAACTTGACATTTATTTGACAGGAAATATTTTTTGTAAAATAGACATTATCCAAGCAGCCAACTTTAATATAAAGCAAATAGTTTTAAGTTTGCCCCTGATAATTAGACATGGAGGACATAATGATAAATCACTGAGAATAATGCTAAGAACATTTTTTGACATTTACCATCTGCCAGGGTTTTTTAATCACTTTATAGTATAATCACACTAAGTTCTCACTCAAAGATGAAGTAAATCACACAGGATTTATCCTGTAAAATCTCACCTTACAGATGAGAAAAAGGAGACTGAATCACACATATAAGGATTCACAGGTTTTAATAAAACTATGCATATTAAAAAGCAGAGATATTGCTTTGCCAACAAATGTCCATATAGTCAAAGCTATGGTTTTCTCAGTAATCATGTATGGATGTGAGAGCTGGACCATAAAGAAGTCTGAGTGCTGAAGAATTGATGCTTTTGAACTGTGGTGTTGGAGAAGACTCTTGAAGAGTCCCTTTGACTGTAAGGAGATCAAACCAGTCAGTCCTAAAGGAAATCAGTCCTTTAGGTCATTGGAAGGACTGATGCTAAAACTGAAGCTCCAATACTTGACCACTTGATGCAAAGGGCCAATTCATTAGAAAAGATCCTGATGCTGGGAAAGATTGAAGGCAGGAGGAGAAGGGAACGACAGAGGACAAGATGATTAGAGGGCATTGCAGACTCAATAGACATGAGTTTGCACAAGCTTCGGGAGACAGGGAAAGGAAAGCCTGGGGTGCTGCAGTCCATGGGGTCTCAAAGAGCCAGACACGACTGAGTGACTGAACAACAACAACAACAGCAACAAATGGAGCCAAGCCTCAAACTAAAGTCTCTTTGAAGCTCCTGTTGTTAACCCTACATTAAATGACTTCATATCAGTAATATTAAATCTTTTTCTCGTACAGCAAAGATATTAGCAAGCAATCAGATTTGTTTTCTTTTATCACATATTGGATCAAGCATGGGCTCTAGAGTCAAACATTTCCAGATTTACTGCATTCTTAGCCTCTCTGTACTTGATGATTCTTCACTTGTAAAAATAAAGTAGTATCTGCTTCCTTGGGGTACTGTAAAGATTGAGTGAACTGATGCCTATAGAACTGCTGATATGCACTAGCCTCACAGCAGGCAGCCCTCAGTGAAGGTCAGTCCACCCCTGCATGGCTCATGGCATCCTAAGGAGAGCAGAGGGCTGCAAGTAAAGAGTAGGAATGAACAGAAGATTCTCATCCTCCCACAGGGCAGCCAGGCCCTAAGCTTTCATGTTGGAGCTACATGTGCCAAATGTGACTTCGTTCTACCCTAACTTCACCTCACCTTGGGTATGTCTCTCAGAAAAAGTTTTTTTTCAGTTACTCAATCGTGTCTAACTCTTTGCAACCCCATGGACTGCAGCATGCCAGGCTGCACTATCTCCCAGAGTTTACTCAAACTCATGTCCATTGAGTCGGTCCATCTCACCCTCTGTCATCCCCTTCTCCTCCTGCCCTCAATCTTTCCCCACATCAGGGTCTTTTCCAATGAGCTGGCTCTTCACATCAGATGGCCAAAGTATTGGAGCTTCATCTTCAGCATCAGTCCTTCCAATGAATGTTCAGGACTGATTTCCTTTAGGATGGACTGGTTTGATCTCCTTGCAGTTCAAGGGAATCTCAAGAGTCTTTTTCAGCACCACCATTTGAAAGCATCAGTTCTTTAGCACTCAGCCTTCTTTAAGGTCCAATTATCATATCTATACAAGACTACTGGGAAAACATAGCTTTGACTGTATGGGCCTTTGTTGGCAAAATGATGTCTTTGTGTGAAGAAAGAGTAAGATGATTTTAGAAAGGAAACTAAGTAGAGGGTCTTGGTCATGGCTCGAATGTCTGAATTCTAACAGCTTTAGGTAACAAGCTCTCTGGGTCACAAAGAACAATTGCTTCAAGTAAGATATCAGGCATCATCCTTTTGAAGTATGACTCAGTTCAGTTCAGTTCAGTCGCTCAGTCATGTCTGACTCTTTGCGACCCCATGGACTACAGCATGCCAGGCCTCCCTGTCCATTACCAACTCCCGGAGATTTGGGTATGTCTCTCAGAAAAAGTTGTTTTCTTTGGTGCTTAGCTTTCTTTATAGTCCAACTCTCACATCCATACATGACTACTAGAAAAACCATAGCCTTGACTAGACAGACATTTGTTGGCAAAGTAATGTCTCTGCTTTTTAATATGCTGTCTAGGTTGGTCATAGCTTTCCTTCCAAGGAGCAAGCGTCTTTCAGTTTCATGGCTACAATCACCATCTGCACTGTTTCCACTGTTTCCCCATCTATTTCCCATGAAGTGATGTGATCATAGTTTGTGATCAGATGCCACGATCATAGTTTTCTGAATGTTGAGTTTTAAGCCAGCTTTTTCACTCTACTCTTTCACAAGAGGCTCTTTAGTTCTTCTTTACTTTCTGCCATAAGGGTGGTATGCATATCTGAGGTTATTGATATTTCTCCCGGCAATCTTGATTCCAGCCTGTGCTTCAGCCAGTCCAGCCTTTCTTATGATGTACTCTGTATATAAGTTAAATAAGCAGGGTCACAATATACAGCCTTGACATACTCCTTTTCCTATTTGAAACCAGGTTATTGTTCCATGTCCATTTCTAACTGTTGCTTCTTGACCTGCATACAGGTTTCTCAGGAGACAGGTCAAGTGGTCTGGTATTCCCATCTCTTGAAGATTATCCCAGTTTGTTGTGATCCACACAGTCAAAGGCTTTGTAGTTAATAAAGTAGTAGATGTTTTCCTGGAACTTTCTTGCTTTTTTGATGATCCCACGGATGTTGGCAATTTGATCTCTGGTTCCTCTGCTTTTTCTAAATCCAGCTTGAACATCTGGAAGTTCACGGTTCATGTACTGTTGAAGCCTGGCTTGGAGAGTTTTGAGCATCACTTCTGAGTAAGGTCCTCACTCAGAATTGACTAGTGTTGAATCTGCCATTTAGTTTTATCTTTTTCTCCATGGAGACATCCTGGGCAGACTGAACTGCTGACCTATGGAAAGAGTGCGTGAATACTCTTGGAAGGAGTAAGACNCATCACTTCTGAGTAAGGTCCTCACTCAGAATTGACTAGTGTTGAATCTGCCATTTAGTTTTATCTTTTTCTCCATGGAGACATCCTGGGCAGACTGAACTGCTGACCTATGGAAAGAGTGCGTGAATACTCTTGGAAGGAGTAAGACATAAGGATGGCACATAGGCTTCTTCCCTGAAGTTTACAAATTGGGATCATTTTAGCATGAGAACTTCAATTCCAGAGTCACTGCATACTCAGTGGTTTCTATTAAGGAGAGGATGTGTCGTAATGAAATTATGAGACAGGAGTAAACACCTCTCTAAATCTCACTGTAATGCAACACAGGTTTACATTGTATTTGAGCTACATCTCTTTTGAGGTTTGGCAAGGGGTGGACTGATGCTTCTTCATTGTAGCTGCAGTGTTTCTAAGGTTCAGCCTCCTGAATTGCTGTGACAAGCAGTGGGGCAGGCGGAGAACTCATACCTGCTGATCTGTTCTTCAGCCAGGAAGTGGCTTGCATCCCTTCCTCTCACAGCTCATTGGCCAGGACTAGCCACACCCATCTGACCACCCGGCTGGAGAGGGTGATCTGTGTGTCCAGGAGGAGACTCAGATAAGGGTGAGTGCTGGTAAAGCAGAGAGCAGAGGGAGAAAGACCCTTATAAAGCTGCCATCATGCCTTTTAAAAAAACTTTTAGGTCCAAGAAGTAGCTTTCAGTTCAGTTCAGTCGCTCAGTCGTGTCCAACTCTTTGCGACCCATGAATCGCAGCACGCCAGGCCTNCTTTTTGACACTTTTAAATTTTAAACATTTTGTATTGGATATCAGTATATTAGTATAACTGATTAACAATATCGTTATAGTTTCAAGTGTACAGTGAACAGACTCACTCATCCATATACAAGTTCCATGTGATGAACTCTCTTGCTGATTCTTCACACTCATGACTGAGTGCTGCCTCAGGGCCTTTGCACTTGCTCTTTCTTCTGCATCGAATGCCCTTGCCCCAGATATTTATATGAGTCCTTCCCTCATTTACTTCAGGTTTTTGCTCTAATGTCACCTTCTCTGTGAGTTCTTCCTTGACCACCTTATTTAAAATTGCAACTCCCTATGAATTCCAGGAAGATCCAAACATTCAGCCCACAGCAGTGTTTGAGATCTCCAAAAGTAAGAGGAAAAGGAAAGAATGCTTATCTCTAACTGTGTAACATGAGACTCTCAGGTAAGATGAGGCGATCAGTTTCAAGTCTCAAGGCTGGGCTTGTGAGGCCTTTTTGATGAAGCTCAGCTTTATGGCTTATAGTTAACAGCTTATAAAAATTAACAACTACCCCCAAAATTTGCAACCCCCTTCTCTCTGCTTTCCTTAGTTAATTTTCCACTATAGTTGTCATCACCTAAAGTATTATATAACATATTTGTGTGTTTAACATCCATTATTCCACACAAGCATTTGTCACGTTAAGACAGGATTTTTTTCGATCTTATTCATTGCTGTATCCCCAGCAATTACAACAGTGCCTGGCATGTGGTCGGGCTTAATAAATACGTGTTGAGTGAATGAACAGGAGACATGGCATGACTTGGTAAAGTAAAAGAAGGAAGATAGGCATGTGCCCAGAGTGCCCAAGAAGAAGCTCAGCTCAAAGGGACAGGGCGGCAGACTGAGGAGGGAGAAGTGGCGTGGTGTGAGAATGGGGGCACCTTCTCCGTTTGACAGAAAAGCCAGCGTGGGAAGAAGGAACTTCTAAAGAGGACAGAAAAGGCCCATGAGCATCCACATGGTGGTCTGGGCTAACTCAGGATGCAGGTCTGCCCAGAGTCCAGGAAACGACCACGTTAGGAAGCAGAGGGAGGTCAGGTCAGGGATGCAGCTGAGAACAGCCAGAGTATAAGGTTCAAGGCCCCCAGACACGCCGTGTGCTGCCCTCGAAGTTTTCATGTATTCTAGAGGCTGAGCTGCTGGACAGCTCAGCAGGCATGTATGGAACACCACTGAAGCTGACACTAGGAAGAGAGAAAAGGATAAAACCAAAGCTCTAGGATTGTAGCTGGCCTAGCAGAACCGTTCAGTAAATAAGTTCAGGTTAGATTTGAGCTGATTTGTCTTAAGAATACAGAGCAAAGATGACCTTTCTCTCAGCCCTCCTTCAGTTGTGTATTAATATGTGGACACGAAGTGGTTTTCTCTCAGAAACCCTTGCCCACCCATTCCATCCACCTCATGGAAATACTCTTGCAAATCGTTGTCAAACAGACCTAGGTTGGCATTCCACTTCAAACCCTTATGAACTGAATAGCTTTGAACTATTTACTAGTTCTAAGTCTCTATTTCCTCTTGAGTAAAATAAGGGCAATCATAATATATTTATCACATAGAGGGGTTCTGTAGATTAAATGAGATAAACGCATATAAAGCCCTTAGTGCAGTTCCCAGTACAAAACACAGCTCAATATCATTTTTATTGTCTGTGGATCACTGCCTGCCCCTCCCAACCCCAGCCTACCTTACATCTCTGAATCCCAGCAGTGGGCACAAATTACACAACAGTAATAAAATGAATTTTCTCTGACTTTGAACAATGTCAAAGGGACTGTAGGTAGAAAAGAAAAGATGAATACGTTTCTCCTCTTCAGTAACACATTCCTTGCATCAGGACACTTTCAGAAAGTCAAAAGGGAAATCCTGTGATTGCTGCTGAGCTCAGGGCATGAGGATCCCACCGGTGTGCAAACACTCAGGAGGGAAACCAGTCCCAGACGGTGCAGGCTGGTATATCTCTCTGCATAACCCGCATCTGCTCTTTTGTTTTCTGGCTTTACCACCTAAATGTTCCAACTAACACAATAAATGGCTCTGCAAGATATAAAGGAGAACCTATTGGAGCCCAGGTTGTTTCTGGGCTGGAGTAAAAGTACTGCAAAAGAACTGTTAAAACACCTGTCAGCCGGGAGTTAAGCTGCTCATTGAGATGCAAGTCCAGTTCTCTCTCTCCTGACCTGGAGACTTAATCACAACCCATGACCACAGCCTTCTGTCCCAAAGACTGATTAGGTCTCCCCTCTGGGACTCAGTTCTGTGAAACCTGGAAAAGCTGCTACCCTACGAAAACCATCGAAATGGATACCCCCAATGGTGGAATCCTCCGATTTAAGAGGTCTACTTGATGCCCAGAAAAGTAAATGGGGAATACAGACAAGCAAATATGATTGGATTCCTTTGAGAATTGTGAAACAAGAAGGAAAATTCTGAAAGCTTTTATTTAGAAATTGAAGTCCCCTTCAGCAAAATACTATCTGTGGTTTAAAATGAGCCTGAGAACATGTTCTGAGGAAGACTGCTGAATGTGAGGATTATGCTGTAAATTCAGAGGATAACACACACATGCGCGCACGCGCACGCACACACACACACACACACACACACTCATTAGACACCAATTAAAACATTTTGCTTCTTTTTCCAGGTATAACATCTATTTAGAGCCTATTAATTCTATATTCTTCCTAGTTTTACACAATCTCAAAGATTTACAAAAAGCTGTGCTATGAATGAAACAAAGCAATTCCCAATATTTGAGCACCAAAGTATTTTTGTATACATGATGAGTGGTGCCATATAAACACTACAGCTTAAATTGCAAACCACCCCCGTTGCAGAACTCCCACACCTCTGTCTTGGTTTATTTTCTTTATACGTGTGTTTAGGTTTTCTTCTGTTTTGTGGGAACAAAATGTAAGCTCCATAAGGCCGTGGGGGTGGGGTATCTCCCTCTTCTGTTTACTGCTCTTTCCCCTGGAGCCCAAAATAGTACCTGGTCCCTGCTTGGCACTGGTGTAAATCAGGGTCCAATCAGAAACCACAGCAGCTATTGAAACAGAGAGAATGAAAATTAAACATTTAGCCAAAAAGTTATTAACTTGATAACTAAAAGAATAAAAAGATAATTCTAAAGTAATTCTTCCCTAGGTTCATTTAACCAAGGGAAGAGGTTGAAAAGATTAATTATTAAAAGTTGGAAACTTAGAAAAGGGGCTCCACGGATGTGAAAATCTGAGAAGGGAACACCGCTGCCCTGACGCTGGCACCTCTGAGCTCAGAGGAAGACCCCATGGACCTGGGACTCAGGGCAGAGGAGGGGCACTGCCCGACCCTTGTCTTTGAGGTGGTCCGTGCATTGGAAAAGACCCCAATGCTGGGGAAGATTGACGGCAGGAGGATAAGGGGGCGACAGAGGATGAGATGGTTGGATGGCATCACTGACTCGATGGACATGAATTTAAGCAAACTCTGAGAGATAGTGAAGGACAAGGAAGCCTGGCCTGCTGCAGTTCACGGGGTGGCAAAGAGGCCGGACATGACTTAGCGACTAAACAATGATGAGGCTGAATCCAGCTGCACACTGGATTCAGATGCTGCCACCTGAGGGCGCTGTTGTGCCCAGGAGCTGCTCACAGAACCGGAAGCCATAGGAAGCCCCAGGGACATCACAGCCAGAAGCAGTTCCTCTCTGCCCACCCAGCCTTGCAGAGTCGCAGTCCCAGAATTTCAAGGCTAAGTGTAGAAGGGAGGTGTTTCTGCTTAATCACTTATTAGCAATAACGTTATTAGTAACGGTTTATAGAACAAAGAAGTGAAAAAAGGAAGAAAGGACAGATTGCTAGATATTGCTGATGATAAAAAGGCCTGTGGTATTTAAAGTAAGAGTAATCAAAATACCTACCAGTTACTTTTCTTTTACACTGTACTAAGCTCTGTACACCTTTACTCTTATCCTCTGACAACTCTATAATACAGGGCTTATTTTATAGATGAGAAAACCAAGAACCAGACAGGTTTAAGTATTTACTCAAGATCACAGAGCTAATAAATCCTGGAGTTGGGATTTGAAACTACAGATATTTATATGAAAGCCCATCTTCCTCCCTGCTCCTTCCTCATGCTTATTGGCTAGCATATATTTAGATAGTAGGCATTTCAAAAACTCAGGGCTACCTAGAGAAAGAAAGGATTTGGACTTTGCAGGTATGTGTGTGTGTGTGTATGTAAATTCCAAGTTCAACTGTTAATGTGACCTTATTTATACTCATGAGCCTGTGAGGCCTGGGAACAGTAAGTTACTATTATTTCCATCAAAGTCTTTAGCCAAGAACAGAAAGAAACAAAGAATGAAAGACGGAAAGGAAGGAAGGAAAAGAAGAGGTAAGATTGTGAAAGGGGGGAAAGGAGATGGTAGGAGAGCGGAGAGAGGAGTGAGAGAAGAGATGGAGAAGAACGGAGGGATGGAGAGGTGGAGTTGGGGGCAGGTGGGGAGGGTTTACAGGTTGTCATGGGCACCGGCCCCACCCCACGCAAACAACTGCCTGAGAGAGTCAACTTTTCTTTCTTTCTCTCAACCAGAGCAAAAGAAGCTGCAATGAGGTTATTTATTCCCCACAAGAAGCTCCATGGAAATAAGTCCCTTAGCTGACGCCTCGTAGGCTAAGCTCCCTCACCAATACACGAAATACCCAAACCCAGCAATCAGCACAACTAATTGAAATGCCAGGGTGAAGTTCACAGGATGAGCGCCGCTGGGTTGCAGTCATTACCAGTGATTAAATGTTATGCGAAAAGATCCATGAAGAGACACAAGTTTAGCAATAGACTTTAACCCTACACACACTGTGGGAAAAACAAGGGAAAGAAAGGCTGGGTGGGAAAGCTGGAGTGGAACCAGGCCAGAGATTGGCTCTGCGCAAGGATAGGGAGTGGGGAGAGGGGTTAGCGGGACATAGATGGGTCACAGTAGGTACATAGTAGGCCAGCTATCAGGAAGCTGATGGTAAGAGTGTGGAGCGATCCATCTTTCCTTCCTAAAGGGTCTCTAACTTTAGGAGTAGCAGAGCAGACTCAGGATTAGATCTAGGTGCCAATCATAGCTTCACCTTTGTTTCCTAACCTGGAAAGCAATGATAATACTATGTCTTAGAATTTCCATGAGGATTAAATTAATGCTTTAAGCATGGATATGAATGCATGGCATACAGCTGTTACTCTATAAATAGATATGTCTACCATCAGTCAACAAACAACCAACAGCAAATGTTTATTGCAAATGTATTATTTCCAAAAACTCTTTTTTTCTTTTATTTCCCAGCTCTTTAAAAAAAAAATTTATTGAAATACAGTTGGTTTACAATGTTGTGTTAGTTTAGGGTATTTAGCAAAGTGGTTCAGTTTTGTGTGTGTGTGTGTGTGTGTGTGTGTGTGTGTGTGTACATATATCCTTTTTTAGCTTCTTTTACCTTATAGGTAAGATAGTCTCCTGTGCTTTACAGGAGGTCTTTGTTGGTTATCCATTTTATGTATAATAGTGTGTATATTTTAATCCCAAACTACTAGTTTATCCTGCCTCCCTTAAGGAGCTCTTAAAGGAATGCAAAGATGAATCTGACCCAATTTCTGAACTTTTGTTGTTGCTTAGTTACTAAGTCGTGCCCAAGTCTTTGTGACCCCTTGGACTGTAGCCTGCCAGGCTCCTCTGCCGTGGGATTTCCCAGGCCAGAACATTGGAGTGGGTCGCCATTTGCTTCTCCACAGTCTGACCTTTAGACTAAGTGAAGTAAAGGGACATTAGTGGAGCACATACCGGTCCAAAGACCAGCGTTCAGGACTCTCCATAAATTAAAACCTCCAGTCCCCAAGAAACCTGAAATCAACTGAGACTCAGCAACCAAACAGCAAGGGAACCAGGAAGCCAGGTTTCAAAGCCTGGTATGTCTGTCTCCCAAGACCATGTCATTTCCCTCCTCCCAAAATGCAAACATAGAAAATTTAAAACCAGTGGGAAAGGGAAGAGAGCCCATAATAAAGCAGGTATTCCAGGCAGTGCATGTTCCCCAGACAAGTGAGAACTCTGGCTCTTGGGAAAAGCAGATGCCGCTTCAGGTTGATCATGCCTGTGTTAACCTCATAGGGCTACAAGTTCTCACAAACTCAGGGAACCAAAGCAACAGAAACTTACTCTGTCACAGTTCTGAAGGCTAGACGTATGAAATCAAAGTATCAGTAGGGCTGTGCTGTCTCTGGGGCCTCGGGAATATATATATATATAATGTTATATATATTAACATATTATATATAATTAATGTATTATATATATTCCTTTTCAGATTCGTTTCTATTATAGGTTATTATAAGATACTGAATATAGTTCCCCGTGCTATATAGTAGGTCCTTATTGGTTACCTACTTTATGCATAATAATATGTATCTTATAAACCCCTCCTCCATATCCCCTTTAGAAACCATAAGTTCATTTTCTATGTCTGTGAGTCAATTTCTATTTTGTAAATAAGTTCCTTTGTACCATTTTGTCTTTCTCTGTCTGACTTACTTCACGTAGTATGATAATCTCTAGGTCCATCCATATTTACTGCAAATGGCATTATTTCATTCTTTTTTATGGCTGAGTAGTATTCCATTGTGTATATGGACCACGTCTTTATCCATTCATCTGTTGATGGTCTAAGCCCACCACGTTGGGACTTCCCTGGCAGTCCACTGCAGGGGGCATGCCTCCATCCCTAGCCAGGGAACTAAGATCCGGAATACTACATAGGGAGACCAAAAAATAGAAGGAAAAAAAAAAAAAAGGCCCACCAATTTAAAGGTTAATCTCAGCTAAAATCATCCTTATACAAACATCCAGAATTTTGACCACATATCTGGATGCTGTGGCCCAGCCAAGTTGACATGCAATTAACCCTCACACACCCTGACTCCATCACTTGCATAGCTGATGCCTCAACATTCTGGTTTCACCATTTCAAAGGCCATTCCCTTGCCCTGCAATCTAAAGCAGTCTCCCATTTTGTTTTCTTTGTAGCAGATTTCATTATCTAAAATGAGCATATTTATAACATTCTGGTATCACCATTTCAAAGGCCATTCCCTTGCCCTGCAATCTAAAGCAATCTCCCATTTTGTTTTCTTTGTAGCAGGTTTCATTGTCTTAAATGAGCATATTTATTCCTTTGCTTTCTTATTTGTCCTCTGTTGTCTCGACCACTCCTGCCACTAGCTACATGACATTAAAGACCATAGCACTCCCAAGGCCGTGCATAAAACGGTGCATGACATGTGTTAGGTGCCACCTTACTGTATTAGTTTGGATCCTCAGGGAAGTCAAAACAGAGAAGCAGCTAGAAGTGCAAGAGGTATCTAGGTGTGCTGAGTTCTGTCCGACTCTTTGCAACCCCATGGACTGTAGTCCATCAGACTCCTCTGTCGGTGGGATTTCCCAGACAAGAGTACTGGAGCGGGTTGCCCTGCCCTCCTCTGGGGGATCGTCCCCACGCAGGGATCAAACCTGAGTCTCCTGCGTCTCCTGCATTTGAGACAAGCCCACTGTGTGTCAAAGTCATTCTGTTGAGTCCAACTCTTTGTGACCCCACGGACTATACAGTCCATGGAATTCTCCAGGCCAGAATAGTGGAAAGATCCCCTTTCCTTTCCCCAGGGGATCTTCCCAACCCAGAGATCGAACCCAGGTCTCCCGCATTGCAGGCAGATTCTTTACCAGCTGAGCCACAAGGAAAACCCAAGAATACTGGAGTGGGTAGCCTACCCCTTCTCCAGCGGATCTTCCCGACCCAGGAATTGAACCAGGGTCTCCTGCATTGCAGGTGGATTCTTTACCTGCTGAGCCATTTGAAGAGGCAACGAGCAGAGAAGTCCTGCACCCCAAGGGGATAGCCTGCCATCTGCAATCACTGGCAGGTAACAGCCCAGGAGAAACATACCCTCAGCACCTATGTATGGGTGACCTGAGGGTGGGGGGAGGGTGGAAGCTGGGCAGGGGAGAGGCTGGGCAGTCAGTCTGGTGCCTCTCAGGAGGAGATCTGAGTGGGGCATTTTCATGGCCACCCCAGACACTCAGTAACCACTGGGTGACTAAATGAATGAATGTGCTCAGTCTATATCCTGCCCCATCTCTTGTCTGCTGGCTCACTGCTTCCTTCTCCCCTCACCACGCTCACCACTCTCCTTCGGCCCCTACACGCTTGCATCCTCCTGGTGTTCCTCCTCCCCCTCTGCTCCCTTGTCTCACCACTGAAATAAAGACAACCCCAAAGCGGCTCTCTCTGTCAGGTGTCCTTCCTCGGCCACACTGTCCTGTAACCTGCACCAGGCTTGGGATGAGAGATGTGCACGAAGACATTGGCCTGGGTGACATCAGTAAAAACTGGAGTTTGTGGAGCACTCACTGGGTGTCAGGTGGCACGGTGGTAAAGGATCTGCATGCCACTGCAAGAGACACAAGAGATTCAGGTTCAATGTCTGGGTAGGAAAGATCCCCTGGAGGAGAAAATGGCAACCCACTCCAGTGGAAATCCCATGGACAGATTCTTTACCTGGGACAGAGTCAGTCCATGGGGTCGCACGGAGCCCGGCACGATGGAGCATACCACCATCACAGGATGCCAGGCCTTTCCCTGCACGTTTTATGTGCATTATGTTGCTTATCTTCACTTTGCCCCTGAAGAGGTGACAGTCTCCCATTTTACAGACAAGGAAACCAGTTCACAGGGGCTCCTTAGCCCAAGGCCCCACAGCTTATAAATTGCCAGGGTACAGACTCAGGATTACGTGACTCCGGAGCCTGTGTTCTACTAGATGCGGGTCCTGGCGGTCAGAAGACGTGTTTCACAGCTTCTATCCCCATGGCACCCAGGATGGCTAGCTGAGCACACAGTAGGTGCTTTGCCACCAACGAGTGCCTGATAGGTTCTGACCCTGGTACACACTTGCCTGCAGAGCCCCTGTCAGCCAGGAAAGGGTTAACAGCTCCAGCAGAGGGAACCTGGCTCTGGGCAACCTATTCTAAATAATGAGCCTCTGGTCTGCTTGCTAATGACATTCTCCTCTCTCTGCTGCAGGTTTGACTCACAGGAGTAATGAATTAATTAGTGAATGTGGGTGAGAAGCTCTTTGAAGTTGTAAAAAGCCTCCAGTACAAATGCTGAAAAAAGGGACCTGATAGATTAAATCGGATACCCTGTGAGTGCTGAGGGGCTTCTGGGGGCCAGGCCACCTGCCCTCTGAGGACAGCACAGACAGAACACAGGAAGGAAGAAGGGGCACCCACTGGCATCATAAACACAGCCAACACCCAGGGCCACCTTCAGCGGCTCCAGCACCTCCTGGGAGTCTGGGGAACAATCTGCCTATTCCCCAGGACTAATAGTGGAGGGATCTGAGGCCACTAAGAGGCTCAGCAGGAAACAGTGCCCTGTTATCAGTGTCTTGGGGATTATATTCCTTTAGCTACCGCTGCAAAATTGCTGCATAACCACCCACCCCAAAACCCAGGGACTTACAAGAGTCATCTTTTATTTTCGTGATCTGCAGGTCAGTGGAGGGTCAGCTGGTCGAGGATGGGTTTGGCTGCTGTGGTCCAGCTCTTGTGCCCCCTTCTCCCACTCCCCTCCTGGGATGGCGGTAGCTCAGGAAGGGTCTCCTCCTGGGTACGGCAGAGGTGCCAGAGGACAGACTCTCTCAAGCCTCCATTTGTGTGTCAGCCGCTAATATACCATTGGGCCAAACAAGTCATAGCAGTGAGATGAGCCCAGGAATAAGAAAACATCCCAAGTGCAATGAGAGGACACTGTAAATTATATGAAAAAGGGCTGGATACAACGAGGAGTAAAGAATGAAGGCCATTAGTACAGGGTACCATGAGGATGGAAGCGTGGTGTTGTGGTGGCCACCAATCTAAGTGTCTGCCACTCACGCCCATCGCCCATCCATCTAGACTCCCTCCCCCGCAGTTTCTGCAAAACAACAGGCCAGCGCTGAAATAAGGCCTCAGCTCCGTTCCATCAGGCCCGGCTAGGCTCGCCTCCCTCACTTCTGCCCCCTGTCTGGCTCCTTCAAGCACTGAAGTTTGAAGCCATCATCATAAAACACACTGTAGCCTCAACACTACATGTAGGACACATACATAACAGTATCTAAACTGAGGAATCTGCCACTGAGAAAAAGAAGGATTGTGATCCGTATGGTTGTATGTGTGATAAGAGGCTAAATAAGAAGTATGGCCAGTGTTCGAACAGGCTACACCTGGTGAAGTATAAGCAGGAAGCCTTTCTTCCCTCTGAGCCCTGCCTTCAATGCTACCATATCCTCTCTCTTTTTCCATCCCTCAGGGATAGTCCAAAGCTTTTCATGCCCTTTTAACTGTTAAAAAATGCAGCCCAGTGCAGTGGAACACGCAGCATCATGTTTCACTTGGCATTCACACCTCCCCCTCCTCGGTGCTCACCCTCAGTCTGCGGGACTTGGCAGGGGAGAGGAGGTGCTGTGTCCAATCCTATCTTCCCCGCCCTCTTCCGTCTCCACTCCCAGCTCCTTCAGGGAAGAAGAGGGATTTAGGGGGAAGAGGAGGACAGTCTTTTCAATAAGTAGAAGCTTTTACAATTGCTATCTAACATCTCAAGGCTCTGGATTTCTTATCTAAGCAATGGTGATAAATAACATTCAATATGCATACTCCTGGACTTTGATGATGTCACAATAAGATAATACATATGAAGTTGCTCTGAAAAACCAAAAATATTACACATAGAAAAGGCATTATTATTACTTCAAAACCAAAATAATTCTATTTGCCATCATTCAGATCACCTCGCTGTTTCTGAGTAAGAGCATTGCTCCTCTGGCTTTTCATAGAGTACTCACAGTAGGAACCCATTTCCATAAAGTTTGTATGGAGTGAAAAAAAAAAAAGATTTGCAGAATTACCTGATAACCTAACACCTGAGAATATTCTTGTATTATTGTTTCACCGTGGCCAGAAGGTTGGTACCCAAATGTGCTCTTGAGTGGTTGACACAGGATTCCAGGAAGAAAGGAGAATTATTATCCAAGGATTGTGGAAATACTAGGTGTCTTTTAAAGAGATTTACTGAACCAAGGTGATGGAAACTAAACCAAAGGAAAATATCACCAGAATCTAGGACCACATGAGTCCCCCGTTCAAGGAGGATATTAATAATTATCTCATATTTCTTAAAAAGTGCAAATAATATACCAATGGCAAGACATGAAATGACATACATACAACAAAACATCACGACCTGAAGCCAAAAGCCAAGCATCCAAATATTTGTATATATGTATATAGATAGATAGATAAGTAAATGAAAATACGTGAATATATAAAATAATAATATATTCATTTTATATAAAATATAACAATGTGTAAATATTTTTTATATTATACAACAGGCTGGTGTGACCAGATTCCTCAGATTCAGGTTCCTCAGCTGGGCTTCAGGGGAAAATGGTACCCTTGGGGCCACGCATCTGGTGGGTGTGGGCAGCTCCTAGAGGAAAGGGAGGCTGACGGTCCCAGGACCTGAGCCGAGAAGAACAGACTCCCCTGGGACCCTGTCCCTGCATGGGATACCGCCTGGTTTCATCACAGTCATTCAGAAGCTCTGGTCTTTGCAAGACAGCTCCAGGTCCACCCTCATCAACAGTCCGTGTCCGAGAGGATGTGACACTGATCTGTGCTGATGGGTGACAACTGGCCTGCTACATCCAGACCTCACCCCTCAAGTTGTTGGTGGACAGGACATCAGTGCTGCCCCCAGGCCTCATTTCTGATAGACACAATCAACACACAAATCATCCACCCCACCAAAACCCAGGTGATGGGGGCTCTTGGCCGCAGCCTGAAGCCTGAAGCTTCCAGTTGGACCTGGAGAGCCAGACCTGAGGGTTCCAACAGTGAGGGAATAGCAGGCGGCAGAGGGAAGGGATATGGGGACTTGAGTCTGAGATGAGGGACCAGGAATGGCCTGGTGAGTCCTGGTCAAACCAAACACTCTTACTGCCAAGGCCCTCAGCCAGTCTGATCTCAGTGTAACCTGCACCAGCCATCACCGTGGGGGCCAGGTCTCAGAACTCCGGCATCCCCACACTCTGGATGCTCATAGAAGCCAGGCTGGTGGCCAGGAGTCCAGGGACTACGCAGATCGGCACTTTGACTCTTGAGAAGGGACGAACCAGATGGCAGCCTGGGTCAGAAGGGCGGAGAAGAGGGCGAAGAGTAGCCAAAACCTACAAAGAGAACCCCTGCAACCAAAAGTTTACATTCAAAGCATCTGAGGCTCCAACTCCGGTGTCCCAGAACTTGAAGCAAATGAGCTAGCTGTTTGTACTGCTAAAGAACTCAATACTGCCACCTTCTGGCAAGAAGAAGACGTGTAAGCAGCAGAATTTGAAACCTGTTTTAACAGACCCACCTTAATCAGTTCAGTTCAGTCGCTCAGTCCTATGTGACCCTTTGAGACCCCATGGACTGCAGTGCGTGAGGCTTCCCTGTCCATCACCAACTCGCAGAGCTTACTCAAACTCATGTCCATCACATCGGTGATGCCATCCAGACATCTCATTCTCTGTTGTCCCCTTCTCCTCCTGCCTTCAATCTTTCCCAGCATCAGGGTCTTTGGTTCCAAAGAGTCAGTTCTTCACATGAGATCGCCAAAGGATTGGAGTTTCAGCTTCAGTATCAGTCCTTCCAATGAATATTCAGGACTGATTTCCTTTAGGATTGACTGGTTGGATCTCCTTGCAGTCCAAGGGACTCGCAAGAGTCTTCTCCAACACCACAGTTCAAAAGCATCATTTCTTTGGCACTCAGCTTTCTTTATGGTCCAACTCTCACATCCATTCACGACTACTGGAAAAACCATAGCTTTGACTAGATGGACCTTTGTTGGCAAAGTAATGTCTCTGCTTTTTAATATGCTGTCCAGGTTGGTTATAACTTTTCTTCCAAGGAGTAAGTGTCTTTTAATTTCATGGCCACAATCACCATCCACAGTGATTTTGGAGCCCAGAAAAATAAAATCAGGCACTGTTTCCACGGTTTCCCCATCTATTTGCCATGAAGTGATGGGACCAGATGCCATGATCTTTGTTTTCTGAATGTTGAGCTTTAAGCCAACTTTTTCACTCTCCTCTTTGACTTTCATCAAGAGGCTCTTTAGTTCTTCTTCCCTTTCAGCCATAAGGGTGGTGTCATCTGCATATCTGAGGTTATTGATATTTCTCCCCACAATCTTGATTCCAGCTTGTGCTTCAGCCAGCCCATTTCTCATGATGTACTCTGCATATAAGTTAAGTAAGCAGGGTGACATTATGCGGCCTTGACATACTCAAAGGAGTACGGAATCAGTCTGTTGTTCCATGTACAGTTCTAACTGTTGCTTCCTGACCTGAATACAGATTTCTCAAGAGGCCGGTCAGGTGCTCTTGTATTCTCATCTCTTTAAGAATTTTCCACAGCTTATTGTGACCTACACAGTCAAAGGCTTCGGCATACATAGTCAATAAAGCAGAAGTAGATGTTTTTCTGGAACTCTCTTGCTTTTTCGATGATCCAACGGATGTTGGCAATTTGATCTCTGGTTCCTCTGCCTTTTCTAAATCCAGCTTGAATGTCTGGAAATTCACAGTTCACCCATTAATAGAAGACATCAAACCAGTCAATCCTAAAGGAAATCAGTCCTGAATATTCATTGAAAGGACTGATGCTGAAGCTAAAGTTCCAATATTTTGGCTGCCTGATCAAAGAGCTGACTCATTGGAAAAGACCCTGATGCTGGGAAAGAGTGAAGGCAGGAGGACAAGGGGACAGCGGAGGATGAGATGGCTGGATGGCATCATCGACTCAACGGACAAGAGTTTGAGCAAGCTCCAGGAGTTGGTGATGGACAGGGAGGCCTGGTGTACTTCAGTCCATGGGGTCGCAAAGAGTCGGACACGACTGAGCAACTGAACTGAATAGGAGACAACAAGCAGATCAAATCAAAAGAAACTTCATAAGCCGTATTCGAGGTCAAATCCCATTTTACAAAGGGAGAAACAGGCCATGAAAGACGAGGTGACTTGCACAAGATCAGATTGCTGGGCAGGTTGAATATTGAACTTAAGGGTTGAAACTTGACACTGAAGAAGTTCTGCATAAAGATTCTAGAAAACAAACTTGTTTCTTCAGTTAGGAAGAAAGAGGAGGTGAGACAACGCCCCATGGTCAGGGTGCCGAGTAGCATCTGCCGTAGATTGCTACTGTCCCCGCTTCGCGAGGGAGCCCTGTCACTGGGCTTGCTCAGGCGTGCTGCCCCGCAGCTGGGTCCTCCAACGCTGACCTTGTGCTGCCTCCCGGCAGACTCCAAACTGAATCCTGGAAGACTTCTGTTGCAGCCACCTCCCTTCCAGCTATGTCATCAGACTCCTGTTCTACACCAAGCAGTGAAAGAGGCAAGGTGCGCCATAAAGGAGGAACATTAATCTTCCTAAAAACTGTGTCTAATCGTGTCACTCCCCTGCTTCTAGTCACCTAGAGGAAAAAGAGCCTTTTGGCCTCACGTGGCATGCAGATCTGACCCTTACGTGACCAAAGCACCGCATCTCCACCCACTCCGGCCCTCATCTCCTGTGTTCCCATCAGGCCAGTCTCCCCGGCCTTCGCTGGACCCACACTCCCTTTCTTACCTCCTCCACTCTTTACTTGCTACTCCCTCAGCCTGAACTAAATGTCCCCCACTTTTCTGCCTCCCACATATAATCCTGTCCATTCTTTAAGACAAAGCAAAGTTCCTCTCCTCCTAAAGCCTTCTCCTTCTCTCCAGAGCAGGGAGTACATATTTGATGTCCAATAATTATCAGGAATACAACAGTCGCTGTTATTGAATGAATATGTGGCTGAAAGAGTAAAAAAAACTTTTCTACCCAACTAGATTGTAAATTTCTTACAGACAGGAGCCATGATTAAGCTTGTCAAAACCTTGCCACAAACAAAAATGATGACGGTGGTGATGGTGGTGGTGGTGGGACAGTAAGAATGACCACCATTGAGTCAGCAGCTTTCTTGGCCTTCATCTTCCTCTCTAACATACAGCACCTCCAATCTCACTGATCTGTTGGCAGAAGTAAATGGTAACATGTTGGAGCAATATTTTGCACATATAAAATGCTCTCCAAGTGGTTTCATCCCCTGAAGCAGTCCCTGGCTTTGAAGCGAAGTGGCTGTCTAACCACGTTAGCAAAGACTTGTGTTCTGGAATACACCTGGGGCAATCCCTTGTCATACACTAAAAGGTTTCAGAGCAAGAAAACACCCCAGCTGAAAGAAGCATGAGGAGCTTCAGAACTGCTGCCAGTGGTCAGACTCTGACTGACGCTGTCTCCCAGGACACAGTATCTGGCTGAATCTTATTCTCCCTTTTGTTCAGGTCAGAACAGAAGAATGTGGTTTTGTAAGACACAGAGGTCTTTTGTCTCTGTAACAGGGTGCTGGGCTCTCTGGGGGCTTGAGCCCACTTCAGGAGGGTCTGGGCAGTGTCCTCTGTGGCAGAGATTGGGTTCTTGCCCCAAGGACTCCAATCTGACACTGACCAGCTATACTATCAGTTCAGTTCAGTTCAATCGTTCGGTTGTGTCCGACTCTTTGAGACCCCATGAATCGCAGTATGCCAGGCCTCCCTGTTCATCACCAACTCCCAGAGTTCACTCAGACTCACGTCCATCGAGTCAGTGATGCCATCCAGCCATCTCATCCTCTGTCGTCCCCTTCTCATCCTGCCCCCAGTCCCTCCCAGCATCAGAGTCTTTTCCAATGAGTCAGCTCTTATAATCCTGCAAAAGTCACTCACCTCTCTGAGCCTCAGTTTCCCTTTCTGTCTCCATGTCTGCAGAAGTCATCTGGTTGCCCTCATCTTTCAAATCAATGCAGTAAAACTCATTTCTTTCCCTTGCTCACTCAGGTCTGGCCACACTGGTCTCTGTGCTATTTCCGGGGCATTCCAGACATACAACCTACCTCAAAACTTTTACACTTGCTTTCTTTCTCCCAGAAAATACTTCTTGCACGTAGCAACGTGACTCTCTCTTCACCACCTCAGTCTTTCCCCATCATCCTATTTATAATGATAGTCCCACCCTACCCCTCAGCAGCCCCTGCCCCCTTCTTTCTGCTTTACTTCTCTTCATGGTGCTTATCACCTTCTAACCTACTGTATGTTCACTTAGCTTCTCTCTCTCCCACCTCCCACTCCATGACAACAGAATCTCTAGGAGGTAAGAGTTTCTGTTTGTTTCTTTCACTGTTCAGAACAGGGTCTGGCACATAGTAGGGGCTCAAAAATATTTGTTACCTGAGTACACGAGTTCAGTTCAGTTCAGTCGCTCAGTCGTGTCCGACTCTTTGCGACCCCATGAATCGCAGCACGCCAGGCCTCCCTGTCCATCACCAACTCCCAGAGTTCACTCAGACTTGTGTTCATCGAGTCCATGATGCCATCTAGTCATCTCATCCTCTGTCGTCCCCTTCTTCTCCTGCCCCCAATCCCTCCCAGCATCAAAGTCTTTTCCAGTGAGTCAACTCTTTGCATGAGGTGGCCAAAGTACTGGAGTTTCAGCTTTAGCATCATCCCTTCCAAAGAAATCCCAGGGTTGATCTCCTTCAGAGTGGACTGGTTGGATCTCCTTGCAGTCCAAGGGACTCTCAAGAGTCTTCTCCAACACCACAGTTCAAAACCATCAATTCTTCGGCACTCAGCCTTCTTCACAGTCCAACTCTCACATCCATACATGACCACTGGAAAAACCATAGCCTTGACTAGATGGACCTAGTCGGCAAAGTAATGTCTCTGCTTTTGAATATACTATCTAGGTTGGTCATAACTTTTCTTCCAAGGAGTAAGCGTCTTTTAATTTCATGGCTGTAATCACCATCTGCAGTGATTTTGGAGCCCCCAAAAATAAAGTCTGACACTGTTTCCACTGTTTCCCCATCTATTTTCCATGAAGTGATGGGACTGGATGCCATGATCTTTGTTTTCTGAATGTTGAGCTTTAAGCCAACTTTTTCACTCTCCTCTTTCACTTTCATCAAGAGGCTTTTTAGTTCCTCTTCATTTTCTGCCATAAGGGTGGTGTCATTTGCATATCTGAGGTTATTGATATTTCTCCCGGCAATCTTGATTCCAGCTTGTGTTTCTTCCAGTCCAGCGTTCAGCACGTGTTATATGAGAACCCACTGTGTATCAGGTTCTGGCATGTAGAAATAAATGTGGCAGCTTCTCAAGATGCTAAGTGTCTAGCAGGGTAGACAAATGAGAGGAAAATAAGTTTATTAATCAATAAAACAGAGGCAGAAATGGAAAGGTGATAGATTCAGGGGTAACTCAGAGGAAGAACTAGCTCACTCTCTTGGGAGGAGGGAAAACTCAGAGATTTCCTTAGGTACTGACTCCTGTTCTGAACCTAAAAAGTTTCTGAGGGTCAGAGAGGGTCAGGGAAACTGAGAAGACCCACCAAGGTTTGACTTGTCATTTGCTAAAAATTCTCTACTATGAGCAAGGATGTAGATCTCCTAGGTTACTTAATAGATGTTGAATGGATGAATAAATCCATGACTTAACAGAAAGGGATCATCTAAGGAATCTTCCAGCTCTAATACTCTTAATGTGTCTCTCATTCTATGTTACATTACTAAAACTCTCTTCCAGAAAAAAGAGGGGGAAAAAAGACAGCTCAGTCGCTCAGTCGTGTCTGAGACCTAATGGACTGTAGCCCACCAGGCTTCCCTGTCCATGTGATGTTTCAGGCAAGAATACTGGAGCAGATTGCTACTGCCTTCTCCATGGGCTCTTCCCAACCTGGAGATCGAACCCACGTTTTCTGCATCTTTTGCATTGGCAGGTGGACTCTTTACTACTTGAGCCACCAGGGAAGACTCACTGCTGTATTTTAAATGGATAACCAACAAGGACCACCTGTATAGCACAGGAATCTCTGGTCAATATTCTGTAATAAGCTAAATGGGAAAAAAAAACTTGAAAAAGAATATATATTATATGTATATGTATAACGAACCACTTTGCTGTATATCTGAAACTAACATAACATTGTTAATGAACTATGTGCCAATATACATTTTAAAATAAATAAATAAACAACATTTTTGAATTTAAAATTTCCCCAGTACCCCAAAAGGATATTTTACCATTATAACTTTACCATTATAGCTTCTTTGAGGAAGAAATTCTCCCCAGAAGCTGCAATTAAAAAGCATATTTTCAGAAGAAGCTATTATATCTTTAACTACCAGATTGTTTTATTGACTACCTTACGTGACACCCAGATATAAGTAGGACGTGAGAATGAGAGATGGCACAGGTGAATTTTCTTGGAGACAGCAATGGGATAGAGAAAAGATGGCAAACTACCCTTTCCCACCCCCTGTTTCATATCACCTGAGAGCTACTGATGCTTTTGCTATTGTTAGATGGTTGAGAGGAGTGGCAGGAGGAGGAATAGGAAGAACCTATGAAAATTACATAAAATTCAAATGTCCATTTCCATCAGTAAGGTTTATTGACACAGAGCAGGCTAATTTGTTTACATGTAACCTACAGCTACTTTCATATATCATGGTGGAGTTGAGTAATTGTGTCAGAGATGGTAGGACTACAAGGTCCAAGACATTTATTATCTGACAGCTTGGAAGTGCACGACTTTTAGGTTCTTTGGGAGAAATGATAATAGCTCAGAAGCTACCATAGGTTAAAGATCAGGGTGGAGTAAGCCACTCCCTTACAGGCTCACTACCAGATCATATGAAAGCAGGACTCAGACCAAACAGTGCTTGCAATGGTTAATTTTAAGTGTTGACTTAGCTAGGCCACATAGCACTCAGGTATTTGCTCAAATATCAATCTAAATGTTGCTATGAAGGTATTTTTTAGATGAGATTAACATTTAAATCTTCCCTGGTGGCTCAGATGGTAAAGGATCTGCCTGTGATGTGAGAGACCTGGGTTCGATACCTGGTTTGGGAAGATCCCCTGGAGAAGGAAATGGCAACCACTCTAGTATTCTTGCCTGGAGAATCCCATGGACAGAGGAGCCTGGCTGGCTGCAGTCTATGGGTTTGCAAAGAGTCGGACATGGCTGAGCGATTAGCACTTTCACTTTCATCATTTAAATCAGTAGGCTTTAAAGAAAGCACATTACCCTCCAAAATGCAGGTGGGCCTTGTCTAATCAGTTGAAGGCCTTAAGAGAAAGCAGACTGGGGTCCCCCAAAGGAAGGGAGAATTCTGCCTGCAGATGGCCACCAGACTTGAGCTACAACATCATCTCTTCCCTGGGTATCCAGCTTTCCAATATACATCTTCTTTACTAGATTTGTAGACCATGCAATTATTGGAATTTTCTCTAAAATATTTAAACCAACCCACATAGCTCAGTCAGGAAAGAATCTGCCTACAGTGCAGGAGACCCAGATCTCCAGGAAGATCCCCTGGAGAAAGAAATGGCAACCACTCCAGTATTCTTGCCTGGAGAATCCCATGGACAGAAGAGCCTAGCTGGTTATAGTCTATGATTTTGCAAAGAGTCAGACATGGCTGAGCGATTAGCACTTTCACTTTCATCATTTAAATCAGTAGGCTTTAAAGAAAGCACATTACCCTCCAAAACGCACGTGGGCCTCTTCTAATCAGTCGAAGGCCTTAAGAGAAAGCAGACTGGGGTCCCCCAAAGGAAGGGGGAATTCTGCCTGCAGATGGCCTCCAGACTTGAGCTACAGCATCACCTCTTGCCTGGGTATCCAGCTTTCCAATATACATCTTCTTTACTAGATTTGTAGACCATGCAATTATTGGAATTTTCTCTAAAATATTTAAACCAACCCACATAGCTCAGTCAGGAAAGAATCTGCCTACAGTGCAGGAGACCCAGATCTCCAGGAAGATCCCCTGGAGAAAGAAATGGCAACCACTCCAGTATTCTTGCCTGGAGAATCCCATGGACAGAAGAGCCTAGCTGGTTATAGTCTATGATTTTGCAAAGAGTCAGACATGGCTGAGCGATTAGCACTTTCACTTTCATCATTTAAATCAGTAGGCTTTAAAGAAAGCACATTACCCTCCAAAACGCACGTGGGCCTCTTCTAATCAGTCGAAGGCCTTAAGAGAAAGCAGACTGGGGTCCCCCAAAGGAAGGGGGAATTCTGCCTGCAGATGGCCTCCAGACTTGAGCTACAGCATCACCTCTTGCCTGGGTATCCAGCTTTCCAATATACATCTTGCTTACTAGATTTGTAGACCATGCAATTATTGGAATTTTCTCTAAAATATTTAAACCAACCCACATAACTCAGTCAGAAAAGAATCTGCCTACAGTTCAGGAGGCCCAGATTTGATCCCTGGGTCAGGAAGATCCCCTGGAGAAAGAAATGGCAATCCACTCCAGTACTCTTGCCTGGAAAACCCCATGGACAGAGGAGCCTGGTGGGCTGTAGTCCATAGGGTCACAAAGAGTCGGGCACGACTGAACAACTGACAATTCACTTCACACATTGTCAGTAGCACTAATTTTGCCAGTAAGAGCCCCTTTCTAACATTCATTACATTCATTAAGCTAATTAATATCCCACGTATGTCACCAATGAAATCTATTTCTAAACTCATTGAGATAATTAGCAAAGTCCCTGGTATTGATCAGAGGGAAAACATAACAAAAGTGATTATCATGGTCATTTCTGGACTGTGAGCTTTCTGATTAGATTACTTGATGCCCACTTCTCAGAGATGGACTTCTGATTTTTGGAACTGACTGCACCCAGGATGTGGTTTAAACTAATTGGCACATATATGAAACCACACTGAGATATGGAAGTATTTAAAAGCAAATTACAGACATTCTGTTGATGGGGTATAAGAAATGTCAGCTTTCTACATTACATTTTAATCTGCTTTAAGCCATCATCCTACCAATATGGCAGGAAATTCAGTCCCACTGGGATCCTCCACCCACACCCCCAGCTTAGACCCCATGAGGGTCCCAGGAGTCTTATGCAGTTTCTATCTTCCCAGGAGGACCCTGTAGTCTCTCCTCCATGTGGCTTTTCTCATGTGCTCCCCATCACAAGCCTGGTCTCAGGGATCTTTGCCAAGGTTGAAAGACCAGGGCCTCAGTCCCATCTCTACAGGACCCCCTCCATCCAATCTCTAGGCCCCTCCTTTAGTCTGAACTCTGGCCCCACCCAGCCACACTCGCTGCAGGGCTGAAACACAAAGTGCACGGGAGATTGCAGGGCTGAAAGCCAGGAGTGCCCTCCCAGCCCACACACATGCGTGTGTACACACACACACGCACACTGCTCACATGTGAGTGCACACACACACATGCACACTGCTCACATGCGAGTGTACACACACACACGCACACTGCTCCCTGGCCATGGTACCCAGGTACTCAGTCAGAGTCTAGATGTTCCTGTGAAAGCGCTGTTAGATGAGATGAACATTTATATCAGAGGCATTTCATAAATTACTCTCCATAATGGAGACGGGCCTTATCCATTCAGTTGGCAGTCTTAAGAAAAAAGACTGAGATCCTCAGGAGGGAGAAGGAACTTGTCTCCTCACAGCCTTTGAATTCTAGCTACAACATCAACTCTTCCCTGGGGCTCCAGCCTGCCAGCCTGCTCCATGGATCTTGGACTTGCCAGCTTCAATAACTGCATCAAGCAATTCCTTAAAATAAATCCCTCTCTCATACACACACACACACACACACATATAGTGTGTATATACATAGGATTTGTGTGTATACATACTCACACATATATCACATCCCACTTATTCTGTTTCACTAGAGAACACTAACTAATACAGCTTCCAGGATGAAATTTCTGAGTATCCTCTCTCTGTTCTCACAAGATCAATTATTCCATTTTATGTATTTCAGAGGTAGAAGAACAGAAAATAAGAAAATGAAGGAAAGTGACATGAAAGTCTCTCAGTTGTGTCCAACTCTTGCAAACCCATGGACTGTAGCCCACCAAGCTCCTCTCTCCATGGAATTCTCTAGGCAACAGTACTGGAGTGGAAAAGGAAAGGGAAGGGGTTTTTCGACAGATGCACAAGAAAAAGAAGAGGAAGAAAGCGCTGGCAGCCAAGGAAGGCCCGTGTTAGTTCGGGTCCCCAGGAAGTGGACACCAATACAGAGTCTGCAGTGTGAGAGATTTTTTTCTAGCAAGAATAGTAAAAAAGGAAATTGGTATCTTTAAAAAACAAGGAAGTCTAAACCAGCAATTACAAGTCCATAATAAATCAATTATTCAGTGAAGCCCCAGTGATTAATTTAGTATAAAAACAAGGCTAAATGTAAATAATGGACAATAATATGTGAGATTAAAGAGGAAGACCAGGGTTACAGTAATCCAAGAGCCTTGCATTTCTCAGGAATTCAGAGATATATTTAACTCTAGAGCTGTTTAATGAAGATGTGTGTTAAAATTAAAGGTAAGCAGGGTCTTCCCTGGTGGTCCAGTGGCTAAAACTCCACACTCCCAATGAAGGGAGCCCAGGTTCAATCCCTAGTCAGGGAACTACACTGCACATGTCACAACAATGACCTGATACAGGCAAATAAATAACAAATATTTCTTTTTTAAAAAGTAAGGGTACGCATTAAAAGATTAGAAATAAAAAATATAACTCCCAAATGGGAAGTAAGGGGAAGAGGAGGGTAAAGAAAACTAAAGTAAATTAAAACACAGGCAAAGGAATGTAGAAAAGAAGCATAACAAAATGCCAAATAGAAAATACAAAACAGGGAATTCCCTGGTGTCCAGTGGTAAAGATTCTGTGCTTTCACTGCAGAGGGCCCAGGTTCAATCTCTGGTTGGGGAATTAAGACCCCACAAGCCATGCTGCATGGCCAAAAACAAAAGAAAACAAAGGAAGGAAAAAAATAATAAAACACAAAATAAAGTGATAGATCCAATAAGTACAAATATATAATTAACCAAAGTAAATGCAGAATGCATGCTGAGTTGCTCAGTCGTGGCCAGCTTTTCGCAGCCCCACAGATTGTGGCCTGCCAGGCTCCTCTGTCCATGGACTTTTCCAGGCAAGAGTACTGGAGTAGGATGCTATCGTCTACTCAAGGGGTAACGTAGAGTAAGCCTGCCAGTAAGAGTCAAAATGTTTATCAGTTCTGGGGCAGGAAATATATTAGGTAAGCCTGGAGCATCTTGTTACATTAGAGAGCGAAGAAGTTGCCAAAGATGACAAGGGTCACATAAAAAGATTCAGAAGCGCAGTCCAAGAACCTCCTATTGTCCCAAGACGGGACCATTTGAGCAACGGTAAGAATTATTATAACTGCAAGAACAGAAAATATATTTGCAATATCCAAACACATAAACTACAATAGCAAATAATTGCAACAGAGTGAAACTCTTCCAATATATCACAATGGTAACGTTTAAATGGTCATAATGAAGGAAATAAATTCATTTCTAAAAAGCTAGTAAATAAAGGGGAAAAAAAATAAGTTTTATCCTGCTTTTCCTGTACAAACAATACCCCAAGACAACCCAACAGTTGAGTAGAGAAAACTCCTTATGGAAGGACCCCAGCTATCAAATGAAAAATATTTATAGAACTAGAGGCCTCCCAGGTGGCTCAGACAGTAAAGACTCTGCCTGCAATGCAGGAGACCTGGGTGCAATCCCTGTGTCAGGAAGATTCCCTGGAGAAGGGAATGGCAATTCACTCCAGTATTCTTGCTTTGAGAAATCCATGGACAGAGGAGCTTGACAGGCTGTTATAGTTCATGGGGTCACAAAGAGTCAGACATGACTGAGTGACTAACACTCTTACTATAGAACTAGAACTATTTTAAAAGCAATATAGACCCATCATTTTGCAATCCTACTAAAATAATGAATCTAGTTCAAAGGTTGGCAAAACTTGTCTTAGAAGGCCAGCTAGTAAGTATTTTTTAGGTTTCACAGACCACACAGTCTTTGTCAGGACTACTTAATTAAGCTGTTCTGGCTCAAAAGTAGACATAAACAATATGTCAATGAATAAGCATGACTGCCTTCTAATAAAACTTTATTTACAAGAACAGGCATGATCAGGATTTGGCTCACAGTTTGCTGATCCCTGACCTAGATAGTGATCAGCAGTATCTCCTAACATCATAGAGGCAATCATACTATGTTTTCAAGCACAATGCAACTAATTGAAAAAACAAATAGCAAAAAGAAAATTATAGTCAGAAATTATAAAATATACTTCTTAAATACTCAAAGATCAAAGAAGGAATCAAGATGGAAACTAGAAAATATTTACAACTAAATGATAACAAAAATGCTATCCATCCAGCTTGTGGAATTTACCTAAAATGGCACTTAAAGGGACACTATAGCCTTAAATATTATATTAGAAAAGAAGAAAAATGGGAGNGAAGGAATCAAGATGGAAACTAGAAAATATTTACAACTAAATGATAACAAAAATGCTATCCATCCAGCTTGTGGAATTTACCTAAAATGGCACTTAAAGGGACACTATAGCCTTAAATATTATATTAGAAAAGAAGAAAAATGGGAGATTAAGGAGCTAAGCTTGCAAACATTTGGGCAAAAGACAACAGGACAAATCTGAAGAAAAGAGAGGAAAATATATAATAAAACAAGAAAAGTTAATAAACTGGAAACAAAAACATACCACAGAAGACAAGGAAAGCCAAAAGCTGATTATTTGAAAAGAACAATAAAACAGACACAGCAGGAAAACCAGTTAACACCCACGCTTCAAACAGGCTAGATAGAAAGGAATCAAGAAATTTCACATTAAAATGCTACAAATGACAGATTAGGAAGAGAGCTAGTGTTTTAACTCTTGACTGCAAGCAATCAGGATGTTTTTCTAGAAGTTCTCAATCTTTTTCTTAGGGATTTATAATTATTTCTTATATTCAGAATCCATTATTTTCTGCCTGATTCTCTCCCTACGACTCCACGGAGCCTTCCCCTCACTCTGAGCAGAGAAATATCTCACCTCCAAGGTCACTGAGGAAATAGAAATCATTAGATGCAGCCCCTTCTCCCACTTCCCTGGATTCACTAACCCACCTGGCTACAGTAAGTGCATTACTGTCTTCCAAGCTCAACTATTTCAATATGCCTTTCCCTGACCTTCTTCTTGGTAACTAGTATTTTAAATATTTCTTCTCAATGTTTCTCCCTGCAGGTCTTTTCTATCCAGGACAACTTCATTAGCACATAGCTCAACTATTTCAGCGACCTCTCACCCTGGCTCCCTGATTCCTGTGTTTTTTCCCCAACCCACCATGGCAACCATGAACAAAGTAATTTCCCTTAATAAAAATTAAAGAGAAAAAATAAACTGACCATGCTCTCAAGCTTCAAAGTCATGCGGGACTCCCTCCTGCCCAGCAGATGAAGACCAGGCATTGATGCTGGGCATTCAAGACTTCATCTTCCCACCCTGTTTCCACTCCTCCCTTCGAGACCTTTCAATGGACTCACTCACTGTGGAGCCTCCTCCTTTGTCCCTTAAGGATTTCCCTCCCAGGAATCTCCTTATATATCCAACCTCTCCCCCAAACTCTGTGAACTTCCCCCTAGCAGATTTAGGGGCTTTGGTTATAAACTACTTTGCATGATTTCTCATGCAGCAAGTAATTATTTTTTCACCAAATATTCAGTAAGCATTGTCACCTAGAGACCTATATTGGAATATTTATACCAGCCCTATTTGTAATTACCAAAGATTAGAAATCACCTAAAGTCTTTCCACAGCAGAATGGGCAAGCAAATGGTGCTGTGTTCATAGAATGGAATGCTACATACATAGTATTAAGAATGGAGGAACATTCACGATATGAGGTGTATGCATGATTTTATCCACATCAATTTCAGAAAAAAGCAAAACCGAATGATAGCGTTAGAATCAGGATGATGGTGACCATTGATAGAGATAAGGGGAGGGATTGGTGACCAGAACAGAGCACGTGGGGGCTTCTGGGGCAACGGTAGTTCTGGTTCTTAATCCTGCTCCCAAGGTGTGTTCCCTTTGTGATGATTCATCAAGCTATTATAGTATGTATACATAGTTATGCAATACATAGTTACAATATAGACACTTTTCTCTATACATTAAACTTTGACAAATAGTCAATTGAAAAACAGCAGTGAGCACCTACTGTGTACCAGACACAGGGTTAGAGGCACTGGGAACATAGTCTATCCCTCAAGGACTGGAAGCCGAGTGCAGAGGCAGGTGAGGAAGCGTGGCAGGACTTACAGCACAGAAAGGGAGTGATGGTGGAGGTAAGCATGGCATGCAGCCCATTCAATTCAGTGAGCCTCAGTTTCCTCATCTGTAAAATGGGGAACATATTTCCTACTTCAGTGCATTACATAAGGACCCAAAAGATAATATAGATGGACGTATTCCACAGAGTCCCTGGGGCACAACAGACACCCCACAAATGGTTCTTGACTCAGAATTTGATTCTCAGCACGAACATTCCTAGAAATCTCCCCAGATAGCAGCTTCTCCCACTCTGCCTCCCTTCCCCCTTCACACTCTCGCACACACACTCAGACACACATAAACACCACATGCACACAGGCCATCAGTCGTGGCTTCTTGGTTTAAGACAACAGTGGAAAATCCATATGAAACGTCAAAGGTGTTCGTGGTCACTCTCACTTCTGAAAATGTCCAGGATCCCATACACACCCCTCTGCCCAGTCCTGAGGTGCTCCCACCCAGATTTCCTCTGCTGCCTGGAGCCCAGCAGTGAGCCAAAGGGCCTTCAGCATGCTCTCTTAGAGGTACACGCCCCAAGCCCTGAAGAATCTGGATAAGGAGCGAATGGCGTCATCTCCAGTCTCTTTCCTTCTCATCAGGATTGAGGAGCTTTCCAACCTGAATGAAAACAGTTCTCTGAAGTCTGCTCATGTGTAGAAATGGAGGTGTCGAAGTGTGAATGCACTCTGCCAGCTTTGGAGGCTTTGGCTCCAGCTGGTTTCATCTGACAGCAGTCTCATGAAGTCTGACAGTTAACACAGACAGTGGCATCAGACCACAGACTGCAGAGTTGCTGCAGGATCCTGAACAGGTCCCAGAGTTGTGTGTGGGGCACAGGGCCCTCCTTCTTGATGCCATCTGCAGTGACTCACCCGAGTATGCAAACGTGAGCAAGCAAGCCACGGATGGGAAGGAGATCTGCTAATGCAGGTGCAAGCCCACACATCTGTGCAAAGAGCAAGAAGGAACCTTCACCCACTGGTTCCCCAAGTCTCTCTCCCACCCCACTGCTTCTCCCCATCTCCCTCTTCAAAACATCGGCCCCCATTCACTCTCAGCAATACTTCTAAAGTCACCTCCTCAACCCAGCTCCCTGGTTCCCTTCTTCCCCCGCCAGCTCCACCACTTCCCATCACCCCCTCAAGCCCACCAAGCTCCCTCCCAAACTTGGAAGTTTGCCCTGCCTGGAACATTCCACACCTCCTCTTCACTGGGTTGAGTCCTGCTCATGCTTCAGATCTCCATTCCCAAGCCACCTTCCCCTCCTTCTCACTGACCTCCATGCCAGTCTAAAGTAGATCTCTACCTGGCACTTTTCCCCCAATAGCCATCACAAAGTGTAAGTAATTAGTGATCTGTGTACTTGTTTGCATATCTGTCTCATCTGCTGCTGGATTATAGAAGTTCATTCATCACTCTGTCCTCGGAGTCCAGAGTAGGTAATCAATATTATTGGTTTGATTGGGTTATTGATTGATCGATGGATCTCTGGACAGGGAACATTGCCAAACAAATTTAAGCTGAAAAATGAGGCCTTTTTCCTTCATTAGTGAAAGAGGTGTAGGGAAGCAATGGAAGAATCATGCTGCTTTCTATAGTGAAAAGTTATGGGCAGTCATATGGTCTGAGCGCACAACCAGACAAACTTGTTTCTGCCATGCATCAGCTGTGTGATCTGCAGAAATTCTCTTAACCTCTCTGAAACTTCATTTCTTCCTGACAATGGGATAAAAATAATGCATTTGGGGGTTATTGACAGGATTGGATGAATTGAGGGATATAAATGTATTTTATAAAATCCTGAAGCACAGGAGCTGGAGAAGGACATGGCAACCCACTCCAGTATTCTTGCCTGGGAAATCCCATCGAGAGAGGAGCCTGGCGGGCTACAATCCATGGGGGTCGCAAACAGTCGGACACGACTGGAGTGACTGAGCACAAAGCACAGGGGAATTCATGGGGTCTGAGTTGAGGCAGCAATAGAGAGGCTGACCATAATGGAAATGTGCCAAGCCTGTCTGAGAGGCAGTCCACACGCACACTGCTGTGTTGAAGAGTCTTCTCCAAAAATTTACAACCACCTGGAACCTGTGGATGTGACCTTATTTAGAAATAGCGTCTTTGCAGGTGTAATCGAGTTGAGATGAGGCTCTACTGGTTGAGGGTGGATCTAATTCAGTAATGGGTGGATTTATAAAAAGAGAGAAATTTAGCCATCGGAGCTTGGGAGTGTCAAGGAAGGCTGCTTCCCTAAAGCCTTCAGAGGGAGCAGGGCTGTGTTCATCCCTTCACTTTGAACCTCCAGCCTCCAGACCTGTGGGAGAATGGATTTCTGCTGTTTTAAACCACCTACCTTTCGGTGCTTTGCTACAACAGTGCTAAGATACTAATGAACACACACTAGCAATTGGCCATTTTGGATACCTACAAGTGGCCCACGTGGCCCACCTTTGCCCCAGGGAGTGAATCTTTGTAACCAAGGAAACAGCCGGCCCTTCAGTACAGCCTGAAAAAAGCTTTCAGGAAAATTTCACTTCAAAAGATAAAGCACAGAGATGAATTGTTCCTCTTGAGCTGCCCACTCCAGTACTCTTGCCTGGAGAATCTCATGGATAGAGGAGCCTGGTGGGCTACAGTTGACGGCGTAGCAAGGAGTTGGACACGACTGAGCAACTAACACTTTAACTTTCAGGCCAATGTGTTCTGAGCATGTGTAAAGTAGGCTGTGATGGTCAGTATTAAATGCATTTTTGGCTTAGGATAATTTCAAGCTGCGATGTCCATCATACCTTGATAAAGATTTGTAGATATGGAAAATGGGCCAGAGGAGGGATATACTAGAGATAAAATCTAACTGACTGTCCCTCATACTGGCCACCCTAACACCCGTCATAGACTCAGCACCTAGAATTCATGACTATTTCTATAAAGCACTGGGCACTGCATTATTCCATTACCCATACAAGCAAATATTAAGGAACCGCTGCTCTGTCGAAGAGAAACCATAAGGTGAACCCACTCACTCACAGTTATGCAACAAGGCCAGACAGAACCAGAATTCAGAACACTCATCCCTACACTGAGCAACTGCCTGCCCGGAGAATATGCAGATTCTCCAACCCAATGGGCATGAACTCCACTGCTCCCGCCCTTGCTTACCCATTGCCTCCTGACGTAAAGGATGTGACTACATGGACTCTGTACAAGGTAACAGTATCTGCTTCCACCTCCTCACTTCACATAGAAGGCAAATGGCATCCAGGCAATGGGGATGGGGGATCGGCCACACCACCCAGTGGAGAGAAGAGCCCAGAATTTCCAAGTCTCTCCAGGGTTACCTTATGGAGAAAGGCCTGGATTTCAAGACTCTTGCTTGGCTGTGGCGGTCCTGTTTACCAAGCACCTATTATGCTCCCTCATTGTCTCCATCCCTGTGAATGGGTGGGGGGTGGGGGGGGTGGAGATACAGCCCTCTCTGAACTCACTGCTTCAAAGCCTTCCCAGGTGTGGCTCAGAAGTGCAGCTGCAGGATACCTCGGTTTGGTTCTAAATCCACAGAAGTAAGAACATAGACTTTCCCTGCTGTGTGCGAACTCGTGACTTTTTTTCCTTATGTTGGTGAGGTCAATTACTCTCCTGCAGTTCTGCAGTAAAGCTTTCAAAGACTCTCAAGTCACTGCTCTTATTAATTACTGTATCAGCTGTTTTACATACCCTAATTATCTCCCTGTGGCACAGACAATGGCTTTTTTTTAAGTTTTTCTTTTTTTCTTGCTCTTTCTGGTAAAAATAGAAAATATGAATATGTATATAAAGCTTTTTCAAAATTTAAACACAGCGTGAGCGCCATCTGCTGCTTAAAATGAGGAATAGCTGCCTTGATTCCTAGTTTCAACTTTGAAAATCCTCCTAGTAAAACTAATGATAATAAAAATAAAGTAATAATATCTTTCAAAATTAAAGATAAGGGACTTCTCTAGCTGTCCAGCAGTTACGACTCTGTACTTCCACTGCATGGGTTCGATCCCTGGTGAAGAAACCAAGATTCCCACATGCCCCACAGTGTGGCCAAAAATTTTTTTAATTTAATAATAGATAAAAATATATTTAGGCACATAATGCCTTCCTCTGCTAAGTGACTTAACCCTCAGAACATAATTAGTTGTTCTGAAATATTCATCATGAATATCACAGCTAACACTTGGTAAGAACTTGTTATGTGCCTGATTTCATAAAATGTTCACAACTGTGTTTATTGGATTCTGTCACTCTCCACATTTTAAAGATTAAGAAATAAAAGCACAGAGAGGGGAAGTGACTTGCCCAGGAAGTCGACGGCACAGCCAAGATTTGAGCTCCTCCGCACCCGCCTTCTCCTCCGCACCCACGCTCTATAATAAGTTTAGTGAAGGAGAGAGGTGCATGTAAGGACACAGAATGAGTCATGGTTTGCAAAGCTCACGCAAGTGCACCGCCTGGGTCATTCCGCTCAACCACCTCGTCAGAGAGGCTGTGTCATCACTGCCCCGTCACACGTGAAAGAGGTTGAGGGTCCCGCCCAGAAGTCACACTCAGAGGGGGCACAGCACCAGAACCTGGGTCTGCCGACTCTGGGTTCCAGGTTGTACCTCACCGTGGTACAGCTGTCCAGCCCTCACAAGCGATAGAGAAGGAAGGCATCTTAGTCAGAGTCCAGCCTCCCTCAAGTCCAGCAGGGCAAGTAGGAGAATGCATCTTCACCTTCTGAAGGCATGAGACCCAACAACAGGGCCTGCCCTCCACACTCCCTCCTGCCCGCTCCCATCCTCCCCGCCCTACCCGTGTGCCTTCCACACCCACGCCTGCTGGGGTAGGAAGTGCTCGGACCCTCCGCCTACAGGCGGGCCACCCTCTTCACATACTCACACACACACAGTCACACACACCCCAGAACTGGCTGATTCAGCAGGCAGCTTTTTCTGAGGCTCTAACAACAACAGGTGTCACATTGACGTCTCCCAAACAGTGCTTTACACACACTGTTGGTGATTCGTTGATATCTAAGGAGTGATTATGATGGAGAAATCCCAATAATTTTTTATGGTGACAGGCGGTAACCAGACTGGCTGATTATTTGTAATATATAAACTTAGCAAATCACCATGTCATACACCCAGAGCTAACATAGTGCTGTAGGTCAATTATACTTCCATTTTTAAAAGGTTTTCAAAAGTAAACCCATGAACAAGTTAAAAAGAAAATAGAGGAATCCCAATAACATGGCCATTCAGAGTCAGGCAGGTAGGGTCGGAGCACAGTTTCGCCCTTTACAGAAAGTCTGAAGCCTCTCTACACTTCAGTTTTCTCATCTCTAAAATGAGGATAATAATCCCAAACTCTACAAAATTAATTGAGGGTTAAAGGGACATCACACTCAAAAATGCTTCATCAAGTATTCAATCCTTTGTATATGCTAAAGAGGGCTTCGCTGGTGGCTCAGAGGTAAAGAATCCATCTGCCAATGCAGGAGATTCGGGTTCAATCCCTGAGTCAGGAAGATTCCCTGAAGAAGGAAATGGCAACCCGCTTTAGCATTCCTGCCTGGGAAATACCATGGACAGAGGACCCTGATGGGCTACAGGCCATTCGGTCACAAAAGAGTCAGTCATGACTGAGTGACTAAACAACAACCAAATATGCCAAAGAAAGCCCTTCCTGAAGAATCTGGCTTTGTGAACTGTAGATTACTCCAAAACTATGAAGCTAACTAGAAACCACAGTGATGAAAAGACTAAAATTGTAACATGCCATGAGAATACAGGATGTTATCATTATTAGACCAGAATAGTTGAGGTTCCACAATGAGTCATCAATTCCACAGTTTACTGAGTGCTTCTGAGTCCCAGGTACCATGCTGGGGGAGGGGAGAGTATGCACAATACTCAAAATACCCCTAAGCCCTGGGGCTTAAGGCACTCACTCCTCAGCAGGGAAGACTGGACTACACAGGAGGGAAGACTGGACTCCCCCCTCCTCTCTGACACAAGGAGGACCACTGGGTATTTGCACAGAAGGCAGCTCCAGCTCTAGCCCAGCATGGGCACAGCATCAAACCTCTCTCAGCTCCTCTGACTGCCACTTACATGCAATCTGTCCTGGGACAAGCTACTTATTCCGTCTACCATAGGAGCACCAGCCCAGATAATAAATTTTAAAATGATATCTAAATAGCAAAGTGCCAAGCCAATGTTGTGGCAAAGACCATTCTTATTCCTCAATACAATATCATTCTCCCTTGCCTCCCTATCTGAAAACATGGCTGTTCAGCCACAAAACTACATCTCCCAAATGTCCTTGCAGTTAAGCATGGTCATGTGACTAAGTTCTTGCCAATAGGACGTCAGCAAAGTATCATGAGGTAACTTTTTCCCACCTTCCTCTATTATGTATTTGGGATGTGGAAGCTGTTGAAAATGAGGATAGTAGCTAAACTCCCAGAGAGTTGAGTAGAAGGATGGTCGTGATTTCAAAGACTTTGTGGAGAGAGCCATCCCAGCTGTCCCGGGCTGGAAGGCCTGTAGATGTTCACATGAGAGAGAAATAAATATATATTCAAGCCACTGTCGGTTTGAATTTTCTGTCACTTACAGCTGAACCTCATTCTACCAAATATAAATATAGTTTGCTATCATGACTTGACATGCCACAGTGGCCTTTCTAACAAAGGCTTTGTGCAACAGAATCAGTTCAGTTCAATCAGTTCAGTTGCTCAGTCACGTCCGACTCTGAGACCCAATGGACTGCAGCACACCAGGCTTCCCTGTCCATCACCAACTACCAAAGCTTGCTCAAATTCATGTCCATTGAGTCAGTGATGCCATCCAACCATCTCATCCTCTGTCATCCCTTTCTTCTCCCATCTTCAATCTTTCCCAGCATCAGGGTCTTTTCCAATGAGTCAGTTCTTTGCATCAGGTGGCCAAATGATTGGAATTTCAGCTTAAGCATCAGTCCTTCCAATGAATATTCAGGACTGATTTCCTTTAGGAATGACTGGTTGGATCTCCTTGGAGTCTTCTCCAACACCACAGTTCAAAAGCATCAATTCTTCTGTGCTCAGCTTTCTTTATAGTCCAACTCACATCCATACACGACTACTGGAAAAACCATAGCTTTGACTAGATGGACTTTTGTTGGTAAAGCAATGTCTCTGCTTTTTAATATGCTGTCTAGGTTGATCATAGCTTTTCTTCCAAAAAAATGAGCAAGCGTCTTTTAATTTCATGGCTGCAGTCACCATCTGCAGTGATTTTGGAACCCTAAAAGATAAATGGTATGGCCCTAACAGTACAACAGAATGGGTTGGACAAATAAGAAAGTCACCTCTCACCACAAATGAGACTCAAGGAAATACTGTACAAACTTCTTTGAAGGTTATTATAGAACAGAATCTTTCATCAGTTGGATTCCAAGAACCAGCAATCCAACAGGCATGAGACCCATGTGCGTAATAGGAGTCACGATAGAAACCATTTTGTGAAAAATTCGTGTAAAATATGTTCCTGAAGCACCTACCATGCCAGGCCAGGTGCTCCGGCTACAAGGGTGTTAAGATATGGTCCCCGCCCACAAGTGGCTCTCAGCCTCAGGGCAGACAAATGACGACAAGGCCTGGAGCCTGTACAATTACAGAGGTGTTTGCGGGGCTGTGGGAACTCAAGAGGGAAGAAACATGGACAGCCCGGGAAGAAAGCAAAGGGAGAACTAGGAAAAGTTTCTTTCTTTCAAATGGTTATTTATTTATTGAAGAATTGTTTATTTAAAATATTGCGTTGTTTTTAAGTGTATAGTAAAGTGCTTTGGTTACACATATTCCTTTTCAGATTCTTTTGCATATACATTAGTGAATATGAAGTATTATAAGATACTGAGATAGTTTGCTGTGCTATACCGTAGGACCTCGTTGGTCATCTGTTTCATGTATAGTCGTTTATATCTGCTAATCTCAAACTTCTAATTTATCCCTCCTCCCTCCCTTCCCCTTTGGTAACCGTAAGTTCATTTTCTTTGTCTGTGAGTCTTAGCCATAAAAACAAATGAAATAATGCCATTTTCAGCAGCATGGACGGACCTAGACATTATCATATTAAATGAAATAAGTACAACAGGGAAGAACAAATATCATATGCTACCACTTATATGTGGAATCTAAAAAATAATACTAATGAACTTAGTTACAAAACAGAACAGAATCACAGACATAGGCAAGGTTTCTTAAAGGCGACATTGGAGCTTGGTCTTAACGGATCAATGGAAGTTATCCAGAAAGAGAAGAGTGGAGAAAACCTCCCAGGCAGAGCACCAGTGCAGAGGCCAGACGGCGTTGGTGGAAACCCAGAGCAGGCGTCCAGCAGTGTCCACCTGCCCCGGGCCACAGGGAGACGCCTGGGAGCAGCCGCCACCCCGGTGAGCCCCACCAGCCCTCGGAACGCAGCTGCACCCCCAGGTTTCACTTTCCAGGGTGACTCAGAGGATGACGTGGAGCAGCTGTGGGCTCCCTGGGGCAGCCTCTGCATGTGGGGTCATCGCTGGTGAGTAATCAGACAGACAGGCTTTACAGATGGAAAGTGAGAAAATACCAAAGTGCTCGAAGCAGGAAGGAGATGTGAGACGAGCAAAGGAGAAGTGAGCATTATTGATTCCCTTTTCGGAGACAACACAGGAGCTGGTCCTGCTGCCTCACTGCCTGCCCCCCTCAACAAGAGGAGAATCTCAGTCCCATGGATCCATCAACACCAGAGGTCACGTAGAATGTTCTCAGGGCCTCCCCAGACCGTCTCTCCCTTTCCTCTACATCAGGACTGAGGCAACCCTTTCTACAAAGTGTAATGGGTGTGTTTTCAGTCATGTCCAACTCTTTGCAACCTCATGGACTGTAGGACATCTAAGCCATGCCCACCATGTGCCAGGCACTGCACTGCTCCCTAATATGAACCATCTTGAACAGACGGTCGCTTTCAACAACCACAATGAGGTCTGCATTATCACACAGACAAGGAAACAGAGACTGTTCGACAAACAAGGAAATAGAGACTCCCAGAAGCTGAAAGTGATCCGTCAAAGATCCCAGAACAAGTAAATAGAATATTTGGCCCCAAAATCTGTAGCTAAAAAGTGCCAACGATCATCTGAGCCTTTAGCAAGCTGTCATCTTTTTGCTGGTGGAGGGTCTTGCCTCAGTGTTGATCGAGGTGGTAGTCACTGAAGACTGGGGTGGCTGTGACAATTACTTAAGGCAATAAAGTCTGCACTGATTGACTCTTTCTTTTACAAATACTTTCTGTGTGTTATGCAAAGCAGTTTGATAGCATTTTACCCTCAGCCGAACGTCTTTCAAAATTGGAGTCAGTCTTTTCAAACCCTTCTGCTGCTTTACATGCTCTTTTGATCCAAGAGAGATCACCATGTGAACGAGGCAGATTCCTGGGCCCTACTGGTTGAATCAGAATCTGAGGGTGGGATCCCAGTCACGGTTTTTGTGTTTTGTTTTTTCTTTTTAATGTTACTTATTTGGCCACTCTGGGCCTTATTAAGGCAGACTTCGTTACCTTAAGTAATTGTCAAAGTGCAACAGCCAGGATCCTTTTTATTTTATTTTTTTTTTAGTTTTAGCATCCAGGTTTTTAGTTGCAGCATGGGGGATCTAATTCCCTGACCGGAGATAGAACTCAGCCCCCTGCTTTGGGAGCTTGGAATTCTTAGCCATTGGACCACCAGGGAAGTCCTCCTCAGTCGTGTGATTTTAAAAAAATTTTTAACTGAAGAATTACAACATTGAATTGAAGCTTTACAACATTGTGTTGGTTTCTGCCATATACTGACATGATTCAGCCATAGGTATATATATGTCCCCTCCCTCCTGAACTTCCCTCCCACCAGTCATGTGCTTTTAAAACCATTTCTCTCCGTGATTTTCTGATCAGTGAAGTGTGAGAACCCTGGCGTCTACCAGGGGCCCCTGAGCTGGGGACTCAAGGTCCTTGTACCTCAAAGGTCCAGCAATAGGCGCCAGTGAGCCAGGATGATTTGTCAGCAGGAGGCTGCGACACAGGAGGCTGTTGTCACACAGCTGTCAGAGCGCAGTCTCTGGAGCCAGGCCACTTGAGTCTGAATTCCAGTTCTGCCAAACACCAGCTGTATCACCTTGGGTAAGTCCCATTCCTCCCTGTGCCTCGGTTTCCACATCTGAAAAATTGCAGTCAAAATAGAGCACATCTCGGAGGTTGTTTGGAGGACTGGATGAGTTCAACGTGTAGAGAGTTCAGACAGTGCCTGCCACAGAGTAACCCTCCAATATGCTGTTGTCACTGTTCCATGATGCAACTGCTCCTAAATGACGCAAGAAAGAAGAGGGCATTTGACCCTGTGGCTCCTGAAGATGGAGGTCAAAGGGCATCATTCCAAAGGATGTGGAAGGATAGAGGGAAGAGATTAAATAGTTCCTGGCTCATCCGATGTCACTGTTTGTAATTCCTCCAGAAATGTCACCAAAAGCAAGTCACTGCCGTGGAGACAAGTCATGAATCAGTCTGTGAGGCTGAATCACAGACAGAGACTGCTCCGGGGTCTTCCGGCCAAGATGACATCTGGTTCTCTGTGGTGTATGCTTTTGATGGCCACCAGGGGGAGACAAAGGGAGCTTAATCAACCTTACAAAATGTGAAGGGTATTCTTAAATTCCTTGAACATTTGGGCTGCTTTCCACTGATTTGTTTTCCCTCTTGCTATTTCCCCTCCTTAAAATGCCCCCTCCTTTAACCCTTCAACCTGTTAACCTCCCAGCCAAATTCCTCATAAGCAAACGAACCACGGGCCAGCCTCTGTGCTAGCGGCCAAGGGAGATTAAAAAAAAAAAATTACTTAGGCGTTATCATCACCACTTAAGGAACGCTTGCTGTGTACCAGGTAAGGATTCACTGGAATCCTTACAACTATTAATAGAATGAGGTTTTATGTATTCATTTTTTAAGACTCAGTTCATCAGAAGTAGGATTCAGGGCACTAAGTGCTAAGAGTACTGTGATAAGCTCTTCCTGTGAATTAGCTCATTTAATTCCCAGAACTACCCAGTGTAGCTACGGTTATACTCATTTTACAGTAGAAGAGACAGAGGCTCGATGAAATTTAAAAGCATCCTTGCCCAAGAACACAGAGCTAATAAGGGAGATGGAGTTCAGATATGAGCCCGCGGAGTCTAATTACAGAACCAAAGCCACATCCTGGCCACCTATGTGGTCCTTCCGCAAAGCCTTCACGCATGCCCGCACTGTGCTCTCTCTTCTCAGAATTCTGACCTTATTTACATGCAGTCCAATAAAGGAATTTGTCCCTTTTCCCTCTCTCACATACACAGGTAAATTCCACTCTCCCATCCTATTCTCACCCCACTCTTGACAGGTAGAGTAAGTTCCCTGAAGCCAGTAACCCTAACTCACCCTCTTTCATGTAGCTGCCATTTTTTGAGCACCTCTGTGTCTGTTATTATCAAGGGCACATTTATTCTTTAGATTTGTTGCTTATTAGTCTTCACAGTAACCCTGGGACATAAGTAATACTATCCACATTTTACAGATGGAAGATTAAATCTTGAAAATTACCTGACTCTAGACCATTGTCAGCTAAATGACAAGCTGAATATGCAGGACCCCAAAGCCTGTGATCTCTCCATGACCCTCAACTGCCATCTTACCCTCTGCCTTGCATAGAGTGGCACACAGGGTGAAGGGAAGCCTCAGAACCGGAACTTAAAGACTTAAAGTCCCTGGTCAATGACTGACTAGTTGAACAGGTCACTTCATCTCACTGGGATGCAGGGCAAAAGCATCACCTATTAATTTCTCTTCTGGAACAATTCCCAGACCCAGGCTCTCTCCTGGTCTCAACCCTGCCCCTTCTTTGGGGAGATTCCATGTTTGGATCCCAAACATTAGTTTAAGAACCACATCATATTCACCATCAGGTCCCTAGAACCCAGCGCAGAGCCTCGCACAGAGTGAACTCAATACATGCTCAGTGAACACATGGACAAATAAACACACAAATTAATACATCTGTGCTCGTGGCCACATCCCAGCTGTGGTGCCCAGGGCTGACCTTGGCTGTGGTTGTTGCTGCCTAGCCTCCCTGGATTCCCAGCCTGGTTCTCCAACCCTCTCCCACCCATTCTGTAAATTGCTCAGTACATGCCAGTGACTTCTAAACTGAGGCAGAGCCCATTTCTGTAGCTTAAAAACCGCTGCAGAAGCTGGCCAGATGCTCACCAACCCCATTTCCTCTTTTCCTAAGCTCAAGACCATTTCTCTCAGCCTCCCTTGCAGTTAGGTAGTGGAGTTCCGGCCAATGGGGTGGTCATCACAGAACCCTTTGAGCCATCACCACGCCTTATTCCCTTGTGCAGGGACATCAGTGGCTAAGCTGACAGTGCCCCAAGATGGAAGGAGCTATATCCCTAAATCATCACTTGGAGAAGAGATACTCCAGACACAGCCAGCATCAAGCCATGAAATAAATCTCTTAGCTGTTCCATGACCAACATGTCCAAGGTAGTTTGTGACATGACACAGAGTCTATCACTCTAGCTAATACCATCATTAGCCCAGACTAGTTCAATCTCTATTATCAAGTAGGGTTGCTATTATTAACATGACTCTTCTTAATATAGTGGGTATTCAAATAGGTACTTTATTGGCAGGAAATTGTGCCACTTTCAGGTCTTCAATAACTTGCTCTTGGTTTTCTATGAGGTGCCTTAACTTATACTGGGTATTAGGAGGCTCAGCAACTAAGATGTGAGAGCTTTAAAGGGAATGTGGGTGTGAATTGTCTCGTACCGGGAACATAGTACATGCGCAATAAAGAGTGATATTCTCAGGAGGTGGGAAAGTGTCGTGGTAAGAGCGATGATCCCTAGTGAGACACACACAAATCCTGACTCCCCCACCCAACTGTGGGAACCACGCCACCCTGCTTCCCTGAGATGCCTTTTCCTCCCCCGTTGAAGGGAGAAATTCATGATTTCTCCACTAAACACTGTTTTACTAAAAACTATCATCTTGGAGGATTAAGAAAGACAAAATATGTACATCACAAATACAGCTCCTAGCACAAAGTAATTATTAGAAAATAGAATGTTCTCTATTAAAAGCTATTGCAATATTTAAATGATACTCAGAAGCAAAGATCTAAAGGGGATTTGTTTCCACAGACCTTTTTATCTCTTACATAGACTCCACAACTGCTTAAGCTTGGATAAAGTGTTAACTGTGCTTACACTTTCTCAAGTTAGCATTTCTAGTTTGTCTATTTACTTCGAGTTTCTCTGTCCTCATCAGGTACTGTAGCATTAGCGTGTTTGTGGGGGCAAGGCCAGAAGATACCCCTGGAGTTTTCTCCTTAAACCTCCATGGCCAGCAGTTGGGAGGGCAGTTTTACTTCTCAAAATAAGAAGAAGATCAACAATCCCAATAAACAAACACTACTCTGAGGAAAAACAAAGTCTTCGCCTGGGATGTCCTCAGCCAGGTGGCAAGTCTTCATGGAACCACCGGCATTTCATCTTCGTGAAATACCAGCAACTGTTTACTGAGTGTCAGGTATTCAACACGCACCATCCCACTTAATGCCAAGATTAACCATCAGAGGCTGAATCCATGATGATTCCCACTGGACAGCTGAGGGCGATAAGGTTTAGATATTCTTGTAGCACATTGAAGCCGTGCTACAAAATCGACCTCCAGTGGAGGACACTGACTCCCCTCCACCGGCATCCTCAGCTTCTCATCCAGCACTGAGTGCACACAGAAGCAGACACCTCTCTCTGCCTTGCATGTTCCCTCTTCTTACTTTCAGTTTGAACCCTAAGTGCTGGAAACACCTATTAGTGCCATTATCTGAATGCAAGCTCATTTCCCTGCCTCGGGGCTCTTCCAGGGGGTCCACAGGATGCACTGACCCTGAAGATCTGGCCTCAGCGGGCACTGATTAAACACCTCACGTGCCCAGGTCCGACTCTTGGTCCCACCGTTTATTAAGTCACTTCACCTCTACAGTTTCAGCTTCCTCACCTATAAAATGGGTATAATCCCACCATACATTAAGCTCTGGGGATAAGGTGCATAACACACGCTCCCTGAACGATAGCTCTGTCGCTTTACTTTCTCCCAACTTTAGGCCAAAAGATGCACAACCTGGTGGAGCTCCCAGCCGATCCACAGTCGTGACTGCCATCGTTGTTACTGTCGTTGTTTTCTAGACCTGGGTAGGAACTGGGCTGTGAGCCAGAGGTGTGTCAGAGCCTCATCATACGCAGAAAAGCCCTGAGGAATCTGTTATAAATAAAGAACCGTGGACTCCACCCACAGAGACTGATTCAATAAATCTGGATTTTTCACCAGTAGCAGGGGCTGGCTGACACAGATGGTCACCAGACCATCCTTGGTGGAACTCTGCCATTCAGTCATCCAATTCCAACATCACAAGTTTCGCCCTATCCTCAAACCATCTCAATACTTTTTTATTCACTGTATTTATTCCCACCAATGTGCTTTCTAGTGCAAAACAGATTTTACATCAGTCTCTGGAACACAAATTTATTGCAAGAAAAGACAGCAAGTGGTTACCAGGGGCCCCAAAGCCAAATTGCTTGATTGAAATCCCATTTCTGCTGCTCACCGGTTTGGACAAGCTACCTGAAGTCTCTGTCTCAATATGCCATGTATTCAAAGGGATAATAAGAGTTGATACATGATGAGGCGTCCTTGGTGGTCCAGTGGTTAAGACTCCGTGCTTCCAATGCAGGGGGTATGTGTCTGAGCCCTGGTCAGGGAACTGAGACTCCACGTGCCTCACAATGTGGCAGAAGCAAACCAAAAAAAGTGGATGCATCACAACACTGTTGTGATAACGTTTTACTATAAGGCTCTTACAACCATACCCAGCAATGGTAAGTGCCCACAGAATGTTATTCTTATCATAAGAAATGGAAAAAAAAAAAAAAGTATCCCTTGCTACACATAGAAAATAATCACCACAAATACATGCATAACCACGAAATGTTATTAAAGTTCATCCACAAACTATTTAAAGTCATCTGTGTAGCGGCAGTGGTACACATCCCAGGTTTAGACTTTACTCCAGAAAGTGCCAAAGAGCATGCGGGGCTGGGGTGGGAGTTGGGTGCATCACGAGACAGACTGACTTGGGGGCTATCTTGGTTCTGTTTCAGACATATTTTGCATTTCCAGTTTACCTGGGAGCTGCATGTGTCTAGGAAATCTTTCCTTTGGAATCCACTGCACTGGCTCACCTGGAAGCAGCTGGAAGACACCGTGTCCCAGGGATTAGGGGCTGATCTCTACTCAGTAGGAAACAAAGCCGTCTCTCAGAGCAGGTTACTCCACACCAGACTCATTAGGGCTCCATGCTTTGTGAGGCTCATTTATCTACAGATCTCAACTCACCTCAAAACATTCATTAGTCTAGCTCACACCACCACCCTGTCGGCCCAGAAGTGTGGTCCCCATTCTGCAGATGGGAAGATGGATAGAATGGGCTATTAAGTGACGCCACTCATAAGTGACTGAGTGATTAAGTGGTTGTTGAGCAAACAAGGAGCTGTGGCAAGAAGGGAAATAATGACTCTTAAAGATCCAGGCCTGCTCTGCACCCCACAAATCCAGGACAGAGACACACACTCAGCAGAAAGCTACACGGTTCCTTCTGTGGTTCCCTGATGGGGTAGGGGGAGGGGATGAGACAGGGTCTCTGGAGAGCATCACGGGAGCTGGCCATACAGTGGGCATTTCATAAGGCTTTTTGGGCGGGGCGGGGGGTGGGTGATTAAAGGGTAGAGAAGATGTCCTGAAAGGAGTCCAAGATCTCCTTCTCATCCAATTTCTCAGAAGAGAGGTGATAAACTCGTCAGGGTACAGAGAGTAGGGCAGATTGGGCTGAAAGTTTTGTGATCAGAATGATGAAGAGGTGTGTAGAAAGTAATAAGGACAGACGCCAAGACACGCAGGCATCAGACCCAGGGAGAAAGATGAGGGCTTGAATACAGGAGACGCAAACAAGGTTCATAGCATATGCTGAGGACTCACAGGCATAGAGAACACAAGAGAAAAGGGAGTGGGGAGTGGATGGAGTGGGAGTTTGGGACTAGCAGACGCAAACTATTATATATAAAATGGTTCCCTGTGGGAACTATATTCAATATCCTGTGATAAAACATCAGTTGAATTCAGTTCAGTCGCTCAGTCACGTCCAACTCTTTGGGACCCCATGGACTGCAGCACGCCAGGCTTCCCTGTCCATCTCCAACACCTGGAGCCTACTCAAGCTCATGTCCGTTGTGTCAGTGATGCCATCCAACTATCTCATCCTCTGTCGCCCCCTTCTCCTCCTGCCCCCAATCTTTCCCAGCATCAGGGTCTTTTCCAAAGAGTCAGTTCTTCACATCAGGTGGCCAAAGGATTGGAGTCTCAGTTCAGCTTCAGTCCTTCCAATGAATATTCATGACTGATTTCCTTTAGGATTGACCGGGTGGATCTCCTTGCTGTCCAAGGGACTCTCAAGAGTCTTCTCCAACACCACATTTCAAAAGCATTAATTCTTCGGGGCTCAGCTTTCTTTATAGTCCAGCTCTCACATCCATACATGACTACTGGAAAAACCATATCTTCAACTAGATGGACCTTTGTTGGTAAAGTAATGTCTCTGCTTTTTAATATACTGTCTAGGTTGGTCATAGCTTTTCTTCCAAAGAGCAAGGGTCTTTTAATATCATGGCTGCTGTCACCATTTGCAGTGATTTTGGAGCCCAAAAAATAGTCTGTCGCTGTTTCCACTATTTCCCCATCTATTTCCCATGAAGTGATGGGACCAGATGCCATGATCTTAGTTTTCTGAAAGGTGAGTTTTAAGCCAACTTTTTCACTCTCCTCTTTCACTACCATCAAGAGGCTCTTTAGTTCTTCTTTTTCAGCCATAAGGGTGGTGTCATCTGCTTATCTGAGGTTATTAATACTTCTCCCAGCAATCCTGGTTCCAGCTTGTGCTTCATCCAGCCCAGCATTTCACATGATGTACTCTGCATATAAGTTAAATAAGCAGGGTGACAATATACATAAACCATAATGGAAAGAATATTAAAAAGAATATATATATATGTATAACTGAATAACTTTATGGTAGAAATTAATACAACTTTGTAAATCAACTATACTTCCATAAAAATAAATTTAAAAACAAATGTATACTGTGAAAATGCTCATTTCAGGAATTTATCCAAAGCAAGTAATATGACAACTATTTAAAGATTTCTGTAAAAATATTTTCAGGGATTTTTTTTGCAACAGTGTAATTTATATTAACAAAAATATAATAATAATCTAAATATCCAAAATTGGGGGTCACTTTACAGGATTTATGGTTCACTTACACTATGTAACTATTTAAAATATATTTAAGGATATTTAATTCTATGAAGAAAAGATCTTTGTAAATAAGTGAAATTTCAGGAAACAAAATAGTAAGCATATTCATAAAGTTATCAAAGGAAACATAATTCTATATCAAAGAAAAAATATCAGAAGTATATACTGGAAAAGTATGTGGATAATCTGGGTGCCAAAGTTAAGTTGAATTTTATATGTGTCCTTCTATATTTACCAAAATTCCAACAGTAAGTATGTATCACTATAATTTTTAAGATGCTAAATTTTGTTAATTTTACTGTGAATGTTGTTGGGGCTTTAGTTTGTAACTTGCTTCACTGGGAAATAGCTATGTGNAAGTTGAATTTTATATGTGTCCTTCTATATTTACCAAAATTCCAACAGTAAGTATGTATCACTATAATTTTTAAGATGCTAAATTTTGTTAATTTTACTGTGAATGTTGTTGGGGCTTTAGTTTGTAACTTGCTTCACTGGGAAATAGCTATGTGATTCTAAACCAGATCCACAGACTTTAAAAAGTCAATGTCTATTGCTGGATACTTAAAAGGATCCAAATGACCAAGGTGATTCCAGCCCTCTGTGTTTATGAAAGGCAGCATCAAGTATGTGTGTGAGCCTGGGATAAGGAGTATGAGGTCCTGCTGAAAGTCCCAGACAGGCTGCTCACCCACTCCGCGATCTTGAGCAAAGCACTTCCCCACCAATTCCTCACCTAAAATGGGAATAACAGTGCCTGTCCTGACAACTTCACAGTGGTATAGTTTGTAAAAGGCATTCTCACATGGGTCTTGTCATCCCAGTGAAGATATAATAAATAGCATCCTAGACCTTGACCCAAAGAATGACCTCAGAACCCACCCCTGGCAAGGTCAGCCACCTGTGGTTCACCCTTTTCCTCTACCAGCCACCCACTAAGAATTCATGTTCACATTTGTGACCCTGAAGTCATGGTCAGCTCCTGGAGGACCTTCTGAATCACATCACTGGATCAAAGCACACCACTCCCTCTCACATATCGGCCGTGGCATCCCATTGCCTGAAATTCATACTCTCCAGCACGGCATTCAGGGCTCTTCACCTTTACACCCCAAACCACCTTCCAGTCTCATTTTCCACAGCAGTACATTTTTCCTTTCCTTCTTTACCCAGGCCGTTGATTGAGCTGCTGAAGGATACAGAGCAGGGAGCATGGTTTTTGTATTCTCTCCTAGGGCTTCCTTGGTGGCTCAGTGGTAAAGAAACCACAGGTTCAGTCCCTGTGTCAGGAAGATCCCTGAAGAAGGAATTGGCAGCCCACTCCAGTATTCCTGCCTGGGAGATCCCTTGGACAGAGGAGACTGAAGGGCTACAGTCTATGCAGTTGCAAAAGAATCAGACATGACTTAGCAACTAAACACCACCACCACCACTAATCCTCTCTTAAGGCTCATTTGATTTGCTAATAAGCACATTTAGGAAATAAATGCTTACCACCCACTAGCAGGAAATAGTCCTGTGGCTCCAACTCAAGTCTAGGACACCCATGAAATGTTGGGGAGACAATGTCTGGTGGCATGAACCAGCTCTGCCATGGCTGGGTATCTCTCTGTGTGATCCCATGATCATGTTTTCCCTCTTCTGTGCCAAGAAACCTTGATCATTCACTTGAACACAGTTAACAGTTCTAGAATCCTCCACACTGAAGTCTTGGGACAGTGTCCATTAGCATCAACCACAAGAGTCATAAATGCCAGCACAATAACTTGGATGTTCCAAAATATTGCTTAAGAGCTCCCTTTCATGTCATTGAAACACACACACACACACAACCATCCAACCCTCTGGCCCCTGGAGCAAAAGAACTCTCAGTTCCAAACAGTGAACCTGACTAAGTCTGATTAATGAATTTCTGAAGTTATTTTTGTTGATCCTCCCACCCTTGATGCCATAATTTGCCTGTGGCAATGTGTGTGTAGATTAATGAGGCTTTCAGCCGCTAGTGGAAAAGTGTTCATTAGCTTAATTATCCACACCTTCAGGATGAGGGCAGCTAGGGGCTGTCAGGACCCAGTCAAGCATCTGAACCAGAGAACTCCTGCTCCATGCTGCTCAACCAGGACAGTCTTCCTTGGAGAGCAGGGTGAGAAAAGGGGGAATCAAGGATGAAGAGGGACAGAAGACAGAAGGACAGAATTTGGTGTGATTGCCCAATGGAATGCTGAGCGCGCCCTGTGCACCTAGAATGGGTGATCCTTGGTAAGCAAGCAACTATTTACACATCTAGCCTGCTTGATTCGCATGCATCTGACAAGCCCTCACCTCAGAGACCAATCTCTACTAAGTCAACAGAAATGGAATGTATGGAGTATCACCAAGATCAAGTGGTCACATGCCAAGTCTTCCTAATTTTGGACTGATCTGACTTTATGTCTCACTTGCGGTCATCTTCCACCTTGGACCTGGGACTTAAAAGACTCAGAGCTGCTCAGTGCACCTGGGTGCCATGCTTTGCCTCCAAAGTCTCCCACTCTGGCCCTCCCACACACACACACACTAAGAACCTAGTCCTACTTCTGAGTCCCATGCTGAGAAGGGAAGTTTCTTCTGCTTCTTCATGCTGCCCTTCTCCTGCTTAGTTCTCAGCCTGTTGCCTCTCGCAGTCTCCCTGTTTCTATGCTCTGCCAATTAGGACCCATCTTTTGCTTATCATCCCAGATGTGGAATTTCATGTTGACTTCCACACCCAGTGGCTTGCGGAGCTCTCTGTTAGACCCTGGGTAGGACAGGGATGGTCCTACGAGAGTTCATGGCTCTTAGGAGATAAGACATGGAGAATGATCACTAAAGCAGAGAGAGCTTCAGCACCTCATATACCAGTCTTGCTCAAACTTCCTTGACCCTAGGAATAATCTAAAGAGCCAACTTCCAAGACCCTACCCATGAAGATTCTAATTCAGAACATCTGAGGTTTAGACATTTTGTTAAAATGTCTAACAACAACTTTTAAATTATTAGAACATTTTTAGCTAGCACCCAGGAGATCTTTATTGTGAAACTAGTTTGGAAAATACTAGTAAACAACTTTTTGACAGCAGAAGCGACTATTGATTAAACCTCCACCAGCCAGCCAAGGGACTAAGAAATGTACAAATATTGACTCATTTTAATTATCCCAACAAAATTTTCCACTAAGTTGTTAAATTCCCATTCTGCTAATGAGAAAACCCAAATCCAGATATCAATACATTGGACTAATCACTCAAAATCATACAATTATTAAGAGGCAGATTCAAAACTTCATCCTCTTGACTTCTGACCCACATCAACTAAAATAACTTGTTTATAAAGGGTAAATGCTGGTGTGGACCAGAGGTCTCTGAGCTTTTTTGATCTATTATCACATCAATAAAAAAATTTCAAACATGCACCTCCAACACATATATATGTATTTTTAATTTATATGTACATGCATGCGTGCATGCTGATTCACTTCATTGTGTCCAACTCTGCACAACCCTATCACCTGTAGCCCACCAGGCTCTTGTGTCCATGGAGATTCTCCAGGCAAGAATACTGAAGTGGGTTGCCATGCCCCGCTCCGAGGAATCTTCCCAACCCAGAGACTGAACCCACATCTGCCTGCATCTCCTGCATTGCAGGAGGATTCTTTACCACTAGCACCACTTGAGAAGCCCTTATATGTACATACTATTATTCTAATATATTATCGATATTATAAAATATAGAGAGCCATTAAGAAGACTGGAGTCAAGAGAATTAAACAATTTTAGTGGTTCTTATTTTATTTAGCAACACCTAAGAACAATTTGATTTCTTGAAAAATTGCTGATAATATTCAAAAAACTTTTAGGGAGATCAATGTGATTTTACGTTCCAATTTTTTTTTTCAGTCTTGGTGAATCTTTATGACATAGTGATTGATGGTTTGGTATTAAATTCAGTTTGTTCTGATACCTGCTTTTAGTGACTGTCATTGCTGGAAAGGAAGCCTCACAAAAATATGTAGATCCAAGTGCAAGATATGCAGCATTATAGCCTTACTCAGTCATAATACTAAGTTTTCATTTCATCTACCAATTTTGGCAAATGTATTTGGTGAAATTTGGCAACTAAATTTCCAACTTCCCTGATGACAATCCATTATTCTCACAATTTATTGGAATTAAAAAAAAAAAAAGTTTCCCTGATAGCTCATTTGGTAAAGAATCTCCCTGCAGTGCAGGAGACCCTGGTTCAATTCCTGGGTCGGAAAGATCCACTGGAAAAGCGATAGGCTACCCACTCCAGTATTTTGGGGCTTCCCTGTGGTTCAGCTGGTAAAGAATCGCCCTCAATGCTCAATTCCAGAAAAATAAATTACCCAATCAAAAAATGGGCCAAAGAACTAAACAGACATTTCTCCACAGAAGACATACAGATGGCNACTCCAGTATTTTGGGGCTTCCCTGTGGTTCAGCTGGTAAAGAATCGCCCTCAATGCTCAATTCCAGAAAAATAAATTACCCAATCAAAAAATGGGCCAAAGAACTAAACAGACATTTCTCCACAGAAGACATACAGATGGCTAACAAACACATGAAAATATGCTCAACAGCACTCATTTTCAGAGAAATGCAAATCAAAACCACAGTGAGGTACCATTTTATTCCAGTCAGAATGGCTGCCATCAAAAAGTCTACAAGCAGTAAATGCTGGAGAGGGTGTGGAGAAAAACGAACCCTCTTACACTGCTGGTGGGAATGCAAACTAGTACAGCCACTATGGAGAACCGTATGGAGATTCCTTAAAAAACTGGAAATAGAACTGCCTTATGACCAGCAATCCCACTTCTGGGCACACACACCAAGGAAACCAGAATTGAAAGAGACATGTGTACCCCAATGTTTATCACATCGCTGTTTACAATAGCCAGGACATGGAAGCAACCTAGATGTCCATAGGCAGACAAATGGATAAGAAAGCTGTGGTACAATACACAATGGGATATTACTCAACTATTAAAAAGAATGCATTTGAATCAATTCTAATGAGGTGGATGAAACTGGAGCCTATTATACAGAGTGAAGTAAGTTGGAAAGAAAAACACCAATACAGTTTATTAACACATATATATGGAATTTAGAAAGATGGTAACAATGACCCTATATGCAAGACAACAAAAGAGACACATATGTAAAGAACAGACTTTTGGACTCTGTAGGAGAAGGTGAGGGTGGGATGATTTGAGAGAACAGTATTGAAATGTGTATATTACCATATGTGAAACAGATCACCAGCCCAGGTTCGGTGCGTGAGGCAGGGTACCCAGGCCAGTGTACAGGGATGACCCTGAGGGATGGGATGGGGAGCACAGGTATACCTATGGCTGCTGCATGTCAATGTATGTCACAGGCCACTACAACATTTTTAAGTAATCAGCCTCCAATTAAAATAAATAAAAGAATCGCTTGCAATGCGGGAGACCTGGGTTCAATCTCTGGATTGGGAAGATCCTCTGGAGAAGGGAAAGGCTACCCACTCCAGTATTCTAGCCTGGAGAATTCCATGGACTGTACAGTCCATGGGGTCGCAAAGAGTTGGACATGACTGAGCGACTTTCACTTGCACACACACCAAAAAAAAAAACAACAACAACACTAGTTCAAGGGAATTCCTTGGTGGTCCAATGGTTAGGACTCAGCACTTTTTCACTGCCAAGTGCTTGGGTTCAATCCTTGATCAAGAAGTAAAATCCTACAAGCCATGCAGTGTGGTGAGGCTAAAACAAGCAAACAAACAAAAAACTAGCTTAATAGACAATCATTAATAATAATTCATTTAGAAACTTAAAACAGGCTAGAATATTCTGTCTCAATTTTTTCAAGAATGGAGGCATAGATTATGTGTGTTATTTTTAACAAGGTTTTAGCATTGGAAAAGCCTTTGACTGTATGGATCACAATAAACTGTGGAAAATTCTGAAAGAGATGGGAATACCAGAGCACCTGCCTCTTGAGAAACCTATATGCAGGTCAGGAAGCAACAGTTAGAACTGGACAAGGAACAACAGACTGGTTCCAAATAGGAAAAGGAGGACGTCAAGGCTATATATTGTCACCCTGCTTATTTAACATCTATGCAGAGTACATCATGAGAAACGATGGGCTGGAAGAAGCACAAGTGGGAATCAAGATTGCCAGGAGAAATATCAATCACCTCAGATATGCAGATGACACCACCCTTATGGCAGAAAGTGAAGAGGAACTAAAAAGCCTCTTGATGGAAGTGAAAGAGGAGAGTGAAAAAGTTGGCTTAAAGCTCAACATTCAGAAAATGAAGATCATGGCATCTGGTCCCATCACTTCATGGGAAATAGATGGGGAAACAGTGGAAACAGTGTCAGACTTTATTTTTNGAACTAAAAAGCCTCTTGATGGAAGTGAAAGAGGAGAGTGAAAAAGTTGGCTTAAAGCTCAACATTCAGAAAATGAAGATAATGGCATCTGGCCCCATCACTTCATGGGAACTAGGTGGGGAAACAGTGGAAACAATGTCAGACTTTATTTTGGGGGGCTCCAAAATCACTGCAGATAGTGATTACAGCCATGAAATTAAAAGACGCTTGCTCCTTGGAAGAAAAGTTATGACCAACTTAGATAGCATATTGAAAAGCAGAGACATTACTATGCCAACAAAGGTCCATCTAGTCAAGGCTATGGTTTTTCCTGTGGTCATGTATGGATGTGAGAGTTGGACTGTGCAGAAAGCTGAGCACCGAAGAATTGATGGTTTTGAACTGTGGTGTTGGAGAAGACTCTTGAGAGTCCCTTGGACTGCAAGGACATCCAACCAATCCATTTTGAAGGAGATCAGCCCTGGGTGTTCTTTGGAAGGAATGATGCTGAAGGTGAAACTCCAGTACTTTGGCCACCTCATGTGAAGAGCTGACATTTTGGAAAAGACTCTGATGCTGGGAGGGATTGGGGGGCAGGAGGAGAAGGGGACGACTGAGGATGAGATGGCTGGATGGCATCACCGACTCGATGGACATGAGTTTGAGTGAATCCTGGGAAATGGTGATGGACAGGGAGGCCTGGCATGCTGCAATTCATGGGGTCACAAAGAGTCGGACATGACTGAGCGACTGAACTGAACTGAACTGAACTGATACTGTCCTTTCATGATTCTTCTTTTACAGATTTGTTCTGGCTAGCCTCAAATATGTATTTTTCATCTGAAATTTGGAATACCCTTGTCCAAAAGAAAAATCATTTTGCTTTTCATTGCATGATTATTCAAAGTACAGATTGACTTAGAAATCACATTTTTATCACATAAGGTCCTTACAAGCAAGAACATGATTGTTGTTGTTATTCAGTCACTAAGCCATGATCCACTCTTTGTACCCCCATGGACTGCAGTACACTAGGCTTTTCTGTCCTTCACTATCTCCCAGAGTTTGCTCAAACTCTTATCCATTGAGTCAGTGATACCATCCAACCATGTTATCCTCTGTCATCCCCTTTTCCTCCTGCCTTCAATCTTTCTCAGCATCAGGGTCTTTTCCAATGAGTCGGATCTTTGCATCTGGTGGTCAAAGTATGGGAGCTTCGGCTTCAGCATCAGTCCTTCAGTGAATATTCAGCATTGATTTCCTTTAGGATTGACAGGTTTCATCTATTTTTCTGTCCAAGGGTCTCTCAGGAATCTTCTTCAATACCATACTTTGAAAGCATCAATTCTATGGTGCTCAGCCATTCTATGTCCAACTCTCACATCCATACATGACTGCTGGGAAAACCATAGCTTTGACTAGAGGGACTTTTGTTGGGGAAGTAATGTCTCTGCTTTTTAATATGCTGTCTAAATTTGTCATAGCTTTTCTTCCAAGGGGAAAGCATCTTTTAATTTCATGCTGCAATCACAGTCCACAGTGATTTTGGAGCCCAAGAAAATAAATATGTCACTGCTTTCATTTGTCCCCCTTCTATTGGCCATGAAGTGATGGGACAAGATGCCATGATCTTAGCATTTTTGAATGCTGAGTTTTAAGCCAGCTTTTTCACTCTACTTTTTCACCTTCATGAAAAGTCTCTTTAGTTCCTCTTTGCTTTCTGCCATAAGGGTGGTGTCATCTGCATATCTGAGGTTATTGATATTTCTCCTGGAAATTTTGATTACAGCTTGAGCTTTATGCAGCCTGGAATTTCACATGATGTACTTTGCATATAAGTTAAATTAGCAGGGTGACAACATACAGCCTTGACATACTTCTTTCCCAACTTCAAACCAGTCTGTTTTTCCACTTCCAGTTCTAACTGTTGCTTCCTGACCTGCATACAGGTTTCTCAGGAGGTAGATAAGGTGGTCTGGTATTCCCATTTCTAAGAATTTTCCCGTTTGTTGTGTTCCACACAATCAAAAGCTGTGGGGGTATTTAGTGAAGCAGAAGTAGATGTTTTTCTGGAATTGCTCTGCTTTCTCCATGAGCCAATGAATGTTGGCAATTTGTTCTCTGGTTCCTCTGCTTCTTTGAAACCAGGTTATACATGTGGATGTTTTCAGCTCCTGTACTGTTGAAGCCTAGCTGAAGGATTTGGAACATGGTAGATCTACCATTAGTCAAGTCTTCTTTGTCTTTCAACAAGCTTAGGACTTTTCTTCATATAGGTAATAGCATAGTTTTCAGTTTTCCTTTAGTAATCCATACTTTTTATTGCTGTTTTAAGTAACATATTTTTTCATCTGCGTTTAGTTCTTCCTTGGGCACTGAAAAGCTAATTTTTGTGCTTACTATTGTAACTAGGCACCCTATTGAATTCTTTCTTAAAAGTATTTTTCAATTGATCCTCTTGAATTTTCCAGGTTAAAAGTATATACCATATACTAAATAATTGCTTTGCCTCCTTTTTTAAAACAAGAATTACACCACTTTTATTCCTTTTCTTGCTGAACTGCATTTCCTTGAATTTCTAGAGCAATGCCTAGTAAATTTGTTCATGGTAGCTTCCTTTTCTTGTTTGCTACTCTTATGGAAATGCTTTTAGTAAAATTAACCATAACACTATATATACATAAACTTAACCATATTGTTCTATATTTAAACTTATACTAAGAAACTTTCTATTAATTTTACTATAGTAAAACATTTCAGATGAGGAATGTATGTTATTTTTAAAAATACTTTGATAGTCTCAAATTTTCTCCTTTTGACTACTAATGTAGATCATTCTATTAAAATGTTTCTGGTAGCAAGTAATATTTTGCTACTAGATTGTGGTACATTCTGCTTTTATTTTGTTGCTGAATTGTGTTCTAAAGTAAGCAAGTAATATTTTGTTTATGACTTTGCAGTGAAATTATGAGTAAATTGATTTGTAGTTTTCCATTTTTGTGCCATTTTGGTCAAGTTCCAGTGTCAAAATTATTCACATTTTCCAGACAGAATTTGGAAGAATTATTTTACTTTTTATGGCTTCGGACAGTTTGCATAATGTTGAAATTTTATTTGTCTCAATTATTTGATTGTGTTCCCCTCTGAATCCATTTCAGTTACATATTTTCTTTGAGGTAGAGTTTGGAAAAGTAAGTTTTTATAGAAAAGCTCTCACTTCATTCAGTTGTCTTACTTACATAGTGTCAAAGAAACTACCTGCTATGTCATTGAATTCCTTCACTATTGGAGGTCACTTCTCACACTCATTTCTCATTTTGTACTGGCTCCTGATTGCCTCACTACATTACCTAGCATTGTTTATTTTATAGCCCTTTTAAAAAGACTGACTTCGTAGATTCTTTTTTTTTCTTTTTATTTATTTGTTTATTTTACCTTATTTTACTTTGCAATACTCTATTGGCTTTGCCATACATTGACATGAATCCACCACAGGTGTACACGAGCTCCCAAAAATATTTATTTATTTACTCATTTACGTTTGGCTGTGTTGGGTCTTAGTTGCAGCATGTGAGATCTTCCTTGCAGAACACAGGTTTCTTTCTAATTGTGGCACACAGGCTCCACAGAGGGTTCTGTAGTTTGTGGCACATGGGCTTAGTTGCCTCACAGCGTGTGGGATCTTAGTTCCCCAACCAGGGGTGGAACTCGTGACCCCTGCATTGGAAGGTGGATTCTTAACCACTGGACCAACAAGTCCCCCCAAACTGGCTTTTAGACAGCATTTTAATTAAGGTAAAAGCTGAGCTGATATAACAAAAGACACCAAAGTACAGTGGCTTAAACCAGATAGAAGTTGAGTTCTCTGCTGTTCACACAACAGTCCAGCTGTTCAGAGTGATCAGAGATCTGTTCACAAAGCATCTCCCTTAATGGCTCTGTTCTATTGCTTAGTATGCTGTGTGATACAGCACTGTGCAGAATATGGTGACTCTTGGAGTCTTCCCAGGTCATGCCAAAAAGCAAATAGTTCATTCTCTTAGAGGTTAGTATCACATATCTTCTAGATCTTTTTATAAATTCTTATTTTAGAGGAGTCATAGCTTTTGTTGTTGTGATTGCTTTGTTTTCCTGTTTGTATTTTATTTTCATGAAAGAATATTTATTTTCAATGAAACAAATGAAACAAAATGAAAACAAATATTTTCATTTGTTTCTGATGCAATTTTTGGTATTATGTTTTGATGTTTTATTGGTCATTTTTCCTTTTTCCTCAGCATTTTCCTATGGGATTTTGAAATTGGTAACTGATGTTTACTGAGGAAGATTGGGAAGGAGAGTCAAGAGTGAGATGGACAGTGGCCATGGGGATTTCATTCTGTCATCAAGGGATAGGTCTGTCTGGTTCAAGAGAAATTCTGAATATGAAGTACCCTGTGGATGATGAACCACCCTGTGGTTCTCAAATTCAAGTTGAGTCAGAACACTAATGGGCTTATTATAAAAAGTTTCATCTTTCTGATTCAGTTGGTGTGTGGTGGGCCCCAAGGATTTGCATTTCTAAAAAGTTCCCAGGTGATTCTGGTAATGATGATATAGGAATCACATTTGGCAAATTGCTGGTTTAAAATTTTTCTATGACTGACCCAGATCAGCCACTACAATATCAATGTCACTTGTCACACTTTCAGCAGACTTCCTGCAAATATAGCATGTCTGTGTCTCTATGTTCAGTTCTTCCTGCACCTAAGCCCATGTATCACACTGAATCCAGAGATGCCACTGCAGACTGTCTACACACCTGAGCTTGCTTTTCCACAGAAGGGAGTAGATTTTGGTTTCTTGGAGTGGACCATCTCTCTTAAAGAACCCAAGTACTGCCTGAAATCCACAGAGGCATATGTTTATTTTCCTTTACTTGGCCCTATGTTTTAAGACATTGGGCAACCACTTTTTATGGCTTTGCTTCAGAATTGTCTCTCTTCCAAGTTTCATCTGATTTGAAAGATTTTTTAATTTTTTAAATTCTCTGTGTTATTTTCAACTGACTTCATTAAGGAGAGTGAGCCAGAAATACCTTTCCTAACAGGAGATGAAGTCCTGAATATCTTGTCCCCAAGGCCTATTTAATTCCATATATATGTTTAAACATTTCAATTATTTGCCTCTCCTAATGCAGTAGTCAGGGTAGGTTAGGGATACAAAGTAACAAACACTCTCAAAAATCTTGGTAAATTGAAGCAACAGAATTTTTTTTTCATTTACTTTACCTGGCCATTGTAGATTGACAGAAATCCAAGCTTCTGAAGCAGCTACGTCTCAAAAATCGCTGTTCACCTTGTCAGATGGGAAAGCAGAAGTACACACTGATTCTTGAAGTTTCTGCTCACGTCTCTTAGCAGGAAAATCCCATGGCCACCACTGACTTCAGGTAGCTAATGAAATACAGTCCTACAGTATTCCCAAAGGGAACAGCTCTAGTGATTTTCACATGCAGATTTTCCTAAGGTAGAGCTTGATTTCACAGTCTGGGTTTACTTACCTAAGAATCTGGCTATATATCTGCTTTCATTCTAGAGTTTCTTTTTCACTTCAGTGTTTGCTTCCACAATCTCAAGAAGTCCCACACATTTCCACAGCTCTGTTTATCCCTGCTCCACCCAAACCAAAGGTGACAGGGCATGTATCCACATCTTTGGGTCTTATTCTTTTCTCAAACAAAATCCATTTTCAGAACTAAGTCCAAATGATTGTCATATGGTCATCAAGTTGCTTTTAGAACTTGAAAATTGTTTCTCAGGTCTCCTGTGTTTTGCCTGCTCCTTGGGCAACTTTAAGAGCATGTCCAATAAGATGGTCTTAGTCTTGCTGGGTTACTTCTAGAAAGCTTGAATTTACATTNCTGGTGTGCTGCAATTCATGGGGTTGCAGAGAGTCGGACACGACTGAGCGACTGAACTGAACTGAACTGAACCAGGCCCTGCAGGAGAAAAACAAGGCCCAGAGAAGACCATGGCTTGGGGACCCAGGCAGCCTGCAGGGACAGCCTCGGGCCTTTGAGGGAACCTCAGCGAAATCCAGGGGGCAACAGTTACCCCCAAATCTCAGCAGGGCAGCTCCCAGAGGCAAGGTCACGTCAGAGAACAGGACAAGTGAGATGCCCCAGGATGCCCTGGGGGGCAAGGGCTGGCTGTCAACAGGTATGTGTCAGATAAGGCTGAAGGCCCCACAGTGGGGACAGGGTGTAAGGGGGCTCTAAAGACCACAACAGGGCCGGTCTAGTGCCCTGGACAAGGGCCTCAAAGGCTCGGGACAATAGTGGGTGGGGAGGGGTCTCAGCTGCTGAGAGCCCAGGCCACAGCAGGTGAGCTGAGGGCCTGAGTGTGCCAGATACTCTTAGCTTTTCTGTAAGACGGAGCAGGTGCCATGAGAAACAGTTAGACATGCGGAACCCAGAAGTACAGATGGCTGGGACCTCAGGCATCTTTGCCAGGCCCCGCAGGCTGAGCCCTAGCTCTCAGGCCCTAAGCACTGAGGGGGTGTGTGACCAAGTGACAAGCCCAGGGGACCAGTCAGATGGCCAGGCAGAACTGTCACCCTGAGGATGCCTGAATAGATGACGCTGAGCTCAGAGCCAACTCAGCCCCAAGGACTTCTGGCTGCTCTGCTCCCAGCGGGTGCCGGAGCCCGGTTGCCAGGTGGGGCCTGCAGCCCCGCACCCACCCCGCTTTCCCAAGCTAAAAATAGGAAAGACGGCGGAGGGGGTTGACCCAGCATGGCCCCGCGGCGGCTTCCTTCATCAGGACAGCCAACCGCCTCCAAACTGTAAAGTGCCTGTCTGACCCGGGGCCTGCAGACCCTAACCAGGGAAGGGGAGAGGGAAAGGCCACGCCTCCCCTTGCCTCCTCCATGCCCCGGCCGCGAGGACACCGAGGCCCGGGGAACGCCGGGATGGGCGCAAGAAGCGACCAGAACTCGGCTCGAGCCGGTTCTCTCCCGGCCGGAACCGCGCGGCCGATGGAGGCCACGCCCCATGCCCCGGCCGTACCTGCTTCGCGGCTTCGGCGCCCCGGCCCGGGGACTCAGGGGGCCGCTCGGGCTTCACCCCGGGGCCGCCTGGGAATGGAACCTGCAGGACCCAGGCGTCGAACGCCGAGGCCTGGGGCGGGCGCGGGCCCCAGGCTCGCAGACGGACGGGCCCCGACTCCAATCAGAGCGCTCAAGGCCCGTGCCCACGTGCCAACCTGAGGCGGCCTCGGCCAATGGCGGCCGAGCGCCCTTCGGGGCGTGGCTCCTCGGCGAGCTCCGCCTTAAAGGCGCAGGGCCACGCTCCGGGACTCGGCCGGTGGGAACGTGAGCTTCTGCCGGGCAAAGGAAGCATCCGGTGGAGCTCCTGGTCACTGTAGTCTGCGGCCGCCTCTCCCGTGAAGGGCATACTGGTCCTGTCACTTACTGGGACCGCCATGTGCCGGCCCAGGGAGGCCTCCCTCGAGGGGCAAGCGGGCACGTAACCGCGCACCCGGGCTGGCCTCCGACCTGGGACGCCTAGGAGTGTGGGCACTGGCCCCGGAGCGTCTCCCGGAGGCTCGTGGCTCCGGACGAGGACCCGGGCGTCCTACTGCCACTGCCGCCTGAACCACNATCTTTAAAAGGAAAGGAGGGAGGGAGGGAGGGAGCGGAGGGAGGAAAGCATCAATTCTAAGGCCTCAAATTCAGCAGAGATTGTCAAAGTAGCCTAGAAGCTCTTGGGGGCTAGCATTTCTGTCTTAATTATCTCTGTATCCTTGGCATGCTTAGCACATAGTAGATGCTTAAAAGTTATTACTGATTGCAGTGGGTTCAGTGGTGGTCCCAAAAAGGTAAGTCCATCTCCAAATCCCTGGGAACCCTGAATATGACTGTATTTGGGCAAAGGGTCTTTGCAGACATAAGTAGAGCATCTTGAATTGAGAACACCCTGGAATATATCCAGGTGGAGTCTAAATCCAACGATGTGTCCTTGTAATAGACAAAAGACACGGAACACAGAGGAGGAGTCCATGACAAGATGGAAACCAAGATTGGAGTTACACAGCCCCAAGTCAAGGAGGGTCAGAACCACAGAAGTTAAAGAAGAGACGAAGGAAGTTTCTTCCCCAGGGCCTGTGGAGTGACTTTCACTCTGCCGACACTTTGATCTTGATCTCCTAGTTTAGAATTGTCAGAGAATAAATTTTTGTTGCTTTAAGTCATCAAATTTGCGGTCATTTGTTGCCACAGTCCTAGGAAATGAATACACTCGTCTTGTTGGTTTCATGTAATCGTGCAAACTTGATATTTCCTGATCTAGTGACTTCCAGACTTATGCTCTGCAGAGCCCTCCATGGCCCCTGTGAAGCAATTTTGTATTTAGAGCAACCTTTAGTGTTCTTTATGATTTAAATATTCTTCAGCTTAAACAAACAAACAAAAAAACTAAATTAGGGAATTCCTCTGGTGGTCCAGTAGTTAGGACTCAGCACTTTTACTGCTGTGAGTCTGGGTTCTATCCCTGGTCTCAGAACTAAGATCCTGTAAGCCCCACACTTGGTAAAGAATAATAATAATAGTAATTAATTTTAAAAACCTAATCAACCAACCCTCCGGTTACAGTGAATGACATGGCAAAGATGCTCTTGACTATCAGCACCACCGTCCAAGGTTCAACTGTCAGTTCCACTGTGACAAGTGGAAACAAGAAAGAAAATGGAAAAAGAGAAAGGAGAATTCGAACAGCAGAAGTTCCTGGCCGTTCACAGGACATGTAAGGAAAGCATCCATGGTATCAGCACCTATGAGGGTTAAACATTCTTCCTCAAAAAATAAATAAATAAATAATAAATAAATAAAAATAAAAAATAAACATTCTTCCTCCACAGACTGAGCCGTCAGGTCAGCCTGCAATCACTTTGAATGTGAAGTCACTCAGTCGTGTCCGACTCTTTGCAACCCCATGGACAGTAGCCTGCACCAAGCTCCTCCGTCCATGGGATTTTCAAGGCAAGAGTACTGGAGTGGGTTGCCATTTCCTTCTCCAGGGAATCTTCCCAACCCAGGGATCGAACCCAGGTCTCTCGTATTGTAGACAGACGCTTTACCGCTTTGGAATCAGACAAAAGTGAATTCCCACTGTATCTCTGTCACTTACATTTGACTGACCTTGAGCCAAGTTAACTTCTCAGAGCCTCAGTGTCCCCTGAGGAAGTTACCTGCAAGATGGTTGCAGACTTACATGAGGATTGCAAGAATTAAATGAAACGACACAGTCTAGAGCTATAGTACAGATTCTGGAGCCAAGCTAATAGACCCTTGACTCTGTGATAGCAGCTGTGAGTTTTGGACAATTAATTACCTCTCTGTGCCTTGGTTTTCTCATCTATAAAATAGGGACATGCTGTCTGCCTCCACAGGTCTTTTGAAGGATAGAATGAGCTAATAGCTATAAAGTACTTACAGTGCCTGGCAGAACAGTGCCATGTGAGCATTTGCTAAATTAAAACTTAATATGAAAATGTACCTATGGAAGGAGGGGCAGTTTCTCACCTTCTCAAAAGAAGGAACTCGTCAGTGACTTTCAGTTCAGTCAGATCAGTCGCTCAGTCGTGTCCGACTCTCTGCAACCCCATGAACCACAGCACACCAGGCCTCCCTGTCCATCACCAACTGCCGGAGTCTACCCAAACCCATGNTAATATGAAAATGTACCTATGGAAGGAGGGGCAGTTTCTCACCTTCTCAAAAGAAGGAACTCGTCAGTGACTTTCAGTTCAGTCAGATCAGTCGCTCAGTCGTGTCCGACTCTCTGCAACCCCATGAACCACAGCACACCAGGCCTCCCTGTCCATCACCAACTGCCGGAGTCTACCCAAACCCATGTTCATTGAGTCAGTGATGCCATCCAGCCATCTCATCCTCTGTCATCCCCTCCTCAGTGACTTAGAATTTGGTATTAAAAAAAAAAGACACTATTTCAATTGCATAAAATGCATTAATGCCAGTTTTGGCAAGAGAAAAGCTTGTTTTTCTGACAGATGCTCTACTCTGCGAGTCTGGAAGCTTCCTCTCTGCCTGACTCAGCGTGGACAGAAAGAGAGTTTGATGGGAGTCATAAACGTTGAGGGTTCAGTGACTGACTGGCAATGAGAATGCTATCTTTCTGATGATGAATTATCACCCGCCCATCTTTCCAACACCATGGGCATGAATGAAGAGTATACACATCTTTGGCCCCTGGCACAGCACAAATGGTAAGTAATTCTCCCCCAGTAATGCAATTTGGGTGACTCCAGGCCTAGGATCAGGCATTCCTGGACTGACCACAGGGCTTGCTGACTCGGATCTAATTCCTGTGACACTGGTCTACAAGCATCTAGCTCATGTCAGCTCATCACTGAGCACTCTCATCCTTCCTAATGAAAATAATAATATCAATAAATACCAAGTACCAAGTATCCAGCCCTCTGCTGCTAGGCACTGGGAACACAGAGATGGTCTCATGGGGAAACGAGATTAACAAACAAAACATTGCAAGTCCCATTAGGTGGGCTCACAAAAGAGACGTTTCAACTAACCAGGGAGTGAGTGTAGAACAATTGCTGAGCCCTTGCTCTGTGCTAAACATGGCTCCAAGTATCTCCATGTATTAACTCACTCCACCCTTACAGCCACTCAATAGGGGAGGTAGTTTGGCTTCAATTTACAGTCAGGGAACATGAAGAACAGAGAGGTTAAACCACTTGCCTAAAGTCACACAGCTAGTAAGGGTAGACTCAATGTGCATCCAGGCAGGGGGACTCCAGAACCTGTGCTCTTGGCCTCCCAGACAGGGCTGAGGTGTCCCTGATCAGTGGCCCATCGCATTTCACCTTTGGATTCTCAATTCCCTCCACATGAGAAAAGACAGGGGGATCTGCCTAGGATGTCAACCCTGGACTCTTGCCAGGGAAGAACCCCTCTTACCCTCAGGGCCCTGCTGCTCAAGGTTATTGCTGTGGATGACCAATGTCTCCTGTCATTCAGTAAATAAAGGATTTTGTAGCCAGCCAGCAGCCACTGTAGCTGCTTTCAATTGGCATACCTAGAGAGGATTCAGGATGGAGAAAAGCAGGACACCGGCCCTAGATGGCCAAGGTGCCTGTGAAAGGAATGATTTCCATGAGCCCAAACTCTTGCATCTTCCCCATACAAAGAAAAATGCTAAATTCATTAACTTGAGAGGTCTGGTTTCCTTTAATTAATAGTAATTTTTGGATGTTCTGGTCACCTGGTTTTAATTGCCAAACTCTTATGTACCCTGGTTCCTCCCTTACCTCTTTGGAGCAGTCCCTCCGAGTGATCTGAGAGGCTATATATCAGACTTCAGCCTCAGAAAAATCCACCAAATAAAACACAATTCTCCACTTTTAGATTGTGCTTTTTAGTCGACGTTGCTATATATCGGGTGACATTTCAAGGACACAATTTGATAGCATACACATTTGATAGAATGTGATCGAATGACTCACAGTCTAACAAGATCAGCCTGGTTAAGGCCCATTATAATCAGGCCTTGTACCTGACCTCACATCCTATATTCTCCCCAACTCTGGCGATGGGTGTTCAGGTCCCCATTTCACAAATAAGGAACACAGAGGATTAGAGAGGCCCTGTGGCCTATTTAATCACACTACTTGTTGGTCCAGTGGTTAAGAATCCGCCCTCCAATGCAAGGGACGCTGCTGGTTTGACCCCTGGTCAGAGACCTGGGATCCCACGTGCTGTACGGCAACTAAGCCTGAGTACCGCAACAAGAGAAGAAGCCCGGTGCCTCAGTGAAGACCCAGTGCAGCCTAAATAAACAAGTAAATGCATAATAAGATGAATCACGCAACAGACCAGAGAACTGTAAACCTTGGGCCTTTTTCATTGTGCCACGTCGGCCATCTAACCTCTAGAGCAAAAGCCTGGAACCAGACAATTCAGAGCTTCTGTTGCTTAAAGGACCAAAAATTGAGGGTGAGGAATAATAAATAACCATGATAATAATGGCAGGTAACATTTACTAAGTGCTTAGCATGCCATGCTGGACAATTACCTCATTTAATCTTCTTAACATCACCGTGACATAACTTCTTTCTAATCCTTGTTTTACACATAAGGAAAATGAAGCTCAGGTGATAAATGATTTGCCCAGTTTGGATGCTGTGCAACAGGAATCAGACCCAGACAAGCCTGAATCCAGAGCCCGTCCCCCCAATTCCTCTTGCCTTTGCAGCCAGCAATGTACCCATCCAGCAGTCCCAGCCATGCAGAGAGACTGGGAGTCCACCAGCACCCCGTAAGTCTCTGAGATTTAGATTCTTGGGTTGCAGATGTAGGACCAATAAAATCTACCTTTCAGGTGGTAGCAAAGAGCTACTGAATCAAAATCCCAGTAGGCCTGGGGGCTGGGCCTTGTCGCTGTATAAACTCCCCAGGAGATTCTGAGAAGCGGTCAAGGTTGGGCTCCACCCGCTGGGCCCACGTAGGTCGTAGGGGCCTCTCACACTTTAATGTGATATGGATGCAGCTTCTGGTTCATCGAGTCTGGAGCGGGCCCTGAGATTCTGTATTTCTACCCAGGCCTCCCTTCTCACCTTCCACCTCAAGGCTGGGGACCACTTTGTCTCCCAAGACTGTAGGTCATGGTGATGAAATAGGTTTTATTTTATATGCCAGGGAAGTCCCTGCAGACTTTTAAACAGGGGTGTGTTGTGATCTGTTCTGCCACATGGGACGGTCACTCTGGCTGCTGTGTAAAGAATAAAGCCCCGGGTGATGGAGGCTGGTGGGTCGCCATGGACGCAGGAGGCCCAGTGTCAGCCGTGATGCAGAACATCAAAAGACTCTTCCACTCTCTTCCAAGCAGGAACAGATGAGGAACCAAGCACAGCACCCATACCTAGCCCAGGAGGCCAACACTGTGTAGGCGTGGATGTTATTGAGCCTGAGAGGGGCAAAGAGTGGGTGCTCCAGTGGCCCTTCCTGCTTCTCGCCTTAACTGTCTCTCTAGAGGAAGATGCTTCTTAGGGTATGGGGTAAAGAGTTTTCTCTCCTCCACTTCTGAAGGGCCCAGTCCCAGAAAGACACGCCCTCTGGGAAGACCCAACAGGCAGGTTGGAGAGGGAGAGGGAGATTTTCGAGAAGGCTGCCTGGACCCAGGCCAGAGTCTGGCACCCTGACCAGTTCAGTTCAGTTCAGTTTAGTTACTCAGCTATGTCTGACTCTTTGTGACCCCATGGACTGCAGCACACCAGGCTTCCTTGTCCATCACCAACTCCCGGAGCTTGCTCAAACTCATGTCCATCGCATCGGTGATGCCATCCAACCATCTCATCTTCTCTTGTCCCCTTCTCCTCCCACCTTCAATCTTTCCCAGCATCAGGGTCTTTTCCAATGAGTCGGTTTTTCGCATCAGGTGATCAAAATATTGGAGTTTCAGCTTTACCATCAGTCCTTCCAATGAGAATTCAGGACTGATTTCCTTTAGGATTGACTGGTTGGCCCTTCCAAAAGGTCCAAAAGCCCCTAAGGCACCTTTTTTGGGGTGCTCAGATGGAAGTTCAAAGCAAAAGGGTTTTGCTTCCAGAAGAGTGGCCGTGAGAGTTTGACAAAAGACTCACCTCCCCAGGCTCAGCATTTTCCTCTCTGCCGGGTGAGTCACACTGCTCGAAAATGACAAACACGGGCAAATAAGATAAAAAGAATAACACAGGTGACTCAGCAGACATGGACACCCATCCGGCAGGTCTCGAAGGCCCCACAGGGGGAAGGGGACTCATCGGAAAAGGCGGGTGATTGCACTAAGGGATCCACTGAAGACATGGTTTTTTCTTGGCCTGGTTACAGACAGAATTTCTGAACTGCTTCTTTCCATGGCAGCTGCCTGAGTCTGGCAGATCCTGGCCTTATTCACAGGGAAGGGAGGCCATAGTCCAGAATCAAGACAGGATGAATGCATGTGTGTGACTCTTCCTTTGACTGTGGCAGAAAAAAAGGCAGCGCCCTCCCCACAGAAGGCTGGTCTAGGTCTTACTTCCGCCCCCAAAATCCACCACCAAAATGAATTTGGATACTGGGATGTTTATGTGTAAAATAAGAGGATTCTGGGATTTATTTTAAAAATTCTGCTCCCTACTCTAAAATCACTGGGAAGCGATAGATGAAATAAGATTGGCAAAATGTTGACAATCGTTCAACTGAGTGAAGGATGCATGGGTCCATGAAACCATGCTCTCTACTTTGGGATACACTGGGTCACATCTAAGCTGAAGCAACTTGAGGTTAATATGCCTCTTCCATCTCTCTCTTCCTCAGCAGCAGCTGCCCCACAGGCCGTATATTCCAGATGGTGTTAATGCCATGTACAAAACTAAAAAGAACTCACCATCTGCTTTGCCCTTTAGCAGAGCAAGAGATGAACTGTGATTGTATTAAGCCAATGTGATCTTTGAGGCTTCTTTTGTCGTCTACCCTGGTCTAGCCTGACACACAGTGTGCAGCCCTCAAAGCCACACTGACTCTTTGCGACTCCAGGGACTGAGCCTCCTCTGTCCAGAGGACAGGCTTCCTTGTCTATGAGATTTCCCAGGCAAGAATACTGGAGTGGGTTGCCATTCTCTTCTCCAGGGGATCTTCCTAGCCCAGGGATCGAACCCAGGTCTTCCACACTGCAGGCAGATTCCTTACCATCTGACCCACCAGGGAAATCCCATAAGTTCAGTTCAGTTGCTCATTCATGTCCGACTCTTTGCGACTGCATGGACTGCAGCACACCAGGCTTCCCTGTCCATCGCCAACTCTCTGAGCTTGCTCAAACTCATGTCCATTGAGTCAGTGATGCATCCAACCCTCTCATCTTCTGTCGTCCCCTTTTCCTCCTGCCTTCAATCTTTCCCAGCATCAGGGTCTCTTCCAATGAGCCAGTTCTTCGCATCAGGTGGCCAAAGTATTGGAGCTTCAGCTTCAACATCAGTCCTTCCAATGAATACTCAGGACTGATTTCCTTTAAGATCAACCCCATAAAGAACATATCTATTGCTTTTTCCCAAGTCCCTTCCAAGTTATACAGACTTTCTTAGTTTTATTTCTTTTCATTTTCCTGTACCATCCCAAATCCCTCTGCTATGTCAGAATGCCATCTCTGAGTACCTTCAGTCTTCATGCTGTTCTCTAAGCCAGCACCCAGGAATGATGATGACCCCCACATGGCCTGACTTTCAGTAGAACAGGACCACTTATGGGAATACACACTCGGGTCACATCAGGTGTGTGTGCGAGAGGGAGGTCAGATCTTATTGCTGGTACATATAGAGTTTCCAGAGAATCAAACCCCTAAGTATAGGGATTTCCCTCGTGGCCCAGTGGCTAAAACCACACTCCCAAAGCAGGGGGGCTGGGTTCAATCCCTGGGCCAGAAATTAGGACTCACACGTCACAGTTAAGATCCCACGGGCCACAATGAAGACCAAAGAGCCCATGTGCCACAGCTGAGACCCCGGACAGCCAAACAAATAAAATAAACACAAAGAAATATTTTTTTAAAAAGCCTAAGTGTATATCATCGTGCCTCTGTGAAACCTATCTTATTGTACTGTTTTTGTAAAATTGGCCTTTAATGGAGATCGAGAGGCTTTGCTCCATTTCCTCCTAAGCGGCCATGCCAGCCTCTCTACAGCTGTCACCCAGCTGAAGAGAATAGGACGAATTGGGAGGAAGAGTCAGGAAGTATTGCAGAGAGTCCCAGTCCCATGTTTCTTACACACAGCAGTCCCAGGTTCTTGGAGGGCTTCTGAGAAATGAGTTCAGTTGGAGCTGTAGTTATGGGGACTGTTTTTTCTGAGCTGAAAATCAAGATACATATCAGATCAAAAATGTGATGCCACGCATGTGTGGGTCAGGCTTGGAGAGTAATATGGAGGCCGACTTCGAGGAGTTTTAGCAATATTGGATGGTCCTTTGGTTAACAGGAAAGGACCCATGGTCACAAGGTTTGCCCACGCTGCCTGGAGGGTGCAACCATAAGAGAGCCTGTTGTTCAGAGGCGTCAGAGTAGGAGGGGGTCTAAACTGCCATCATCTGAGCTGTAGGAGAGCTGAAGGGGCCACTGGGTGTGACCCACAGGTAGAGAGCAAAGGAATTGGCCTTTGGGGCCAAGTAGGCCTGCATTCAACTCCTGGTTCTACCCTTATCCACCACATAAGCCTCGGGCAAGTCCCTAAATTTCTCTGAACCACAGTCTCTTCACTGAATTCCATTTGAATGGTGGCACCTATTTAAGGATTGGCAAGAGGATTAATAGATGAAGGCTTATAGAAACCTCTTAGGAGGTATTGGAACTGAAAGAACCATTTCTCATCCCTTCTCCTCCCACCGGGTACAAGGGTGCTTCTCCCACTAAGTACTTCTCTCTCTAGGTTCTAAGATGCTTCTCAACCTTTTGGCTAAGATCAGGTATAGTATGGGGCTTTCCAGGTGGAACACGGGTAAAGAACCCACCTGCCAATGCAGGAGACTCAAGAGATGCATGTTCGATCCCGGGGTTGGGAAGATCCCCTGGAGTTGGACATGGCAACCCACTCCAGGATTCTTGCCTGAAAAATTCCATGGACAAAGCAGTCTGGTGGACCACAGTTCATGGGGTCACAAAGAGTCAGACACGACTGAGCAACTAAGCACACCACTGGGTACTAGTTACTTCTTTAAGTACTAAGGTGCTTCTCCCTCTTGGTACTAGGTACTTCTCTCTCTAAGTACTAAGGTGCTTCTCCCTCTTGGTACTAGGTACTTCTCTCTAGGTACCAGGTTGCTTCTCCTACTAGGTACCTATTCCCACTAGACAATAGAAGAAATTGTCTGCAGAAATGAAAATTTTCACTTCATTTAAATGTCATTATCTTTAGCAATGCAGACTGCCTTGCAGCAGTGGTTCATACTGCATAACAGAACACGGATATATCATCCATATCTGTATTCTAAACAGAGTTGTTTTTTTTAAAGTCCAATGCCTGGGCCTATCTCCAGGGAACTCTGATTCAAGCAGTCAGAGTAACTATCATGCACCACTGGGTTTGAGAACCATAGCCCCAGTGCTTTCTACCTCCCAAGAAAGGGCACTCACCCACATAGCCCTCATGGGTCAAGGAAGGAACTCTCTCCAGCAGACAGCTGAGAAGGCAGTACAGGTAACACCTGCTCTGATTTCAACTTTATCTTGCACAGAAAATGGAAAAACATCTTGTTGAAAAATCCACTTGCTGATATATGTCTCTTGGAATTCCAAACCTTGCACACCAACTTGATTGAAGTAGGTTTTTTTTTTAATTAATTAAGAGACTGGCAAATAAATAAAGGAATCATCTCTGTTCTTTGGCCAAAACTTTTCCTAAAACACCTGCAGGGGAGGGAAGGCAGTTTAAAGCATGAAGACTCAAAGTGCAAGGAACAGCATCCGAATCCAGACAGGTCCAGCAGGAGAAAGAGAAGCGAAGATTCGGTATTAACTCTGCTCCATAGACTACTGTGACCCAGTATTCATCAGTCTTTCCCAGCATTCCCAACATGACAACAGAACTGCTCTTCCCATGAGGAAACAGGAGTAAAGCAGTAGAGAGAAGGACGGTCTGCCTTCAGCACTCTCATGGAGGATGAACATGTTGATGGAGTTTTACATGTCTCTGAGCCAAGGCAGGAAAGTTAGCAGCATCTGTGGAATATTCCAGAAATCATACCAGCCCCATAAATCCCAGGGCAAACCCTTATATCCTTTTCATTCTTTATGTGCTCCTTCAATCTTTATTTAAGCAGCCAACACATAGATGTCCCAGGCACACAACGGATGTCCCAAGTACCTAAAGTAGAAAAAGGAATCAGCTTCCTCTCTTGCATTCCAGGTGGCACTAGTGGTAAGGAACCTGCCTGCCACTGCAGGAGACAAAAGCTGCAGGTGCGATCCTTGGGTCTGGAAGGTCCTCTGGGGCTGGGCATGGCAACCCACTCCAATATTCTTGCCTGGAGAATCCCATGGACAGAGGAGCCTGGCGGGCTGCAGTCCAGTGGGTCTCAAAGAGTCAGACACAACTGAAGTGACTTAGCACGCATCCATGATGCTTTAAAAAAATTCCTCAGATGCCATTATATTAAGGGGAAGCAGAGCTGTTCTCTCTTTCGAACAATTGTCTTCAGGCTTCAAACCACCTGAGACCCAGCCCCAGCCCTGTCTGATCCCCACTCCTCTCCCAGCTCACGCCATGACCCGGGCAAGTCACTCGACTCCCCTATACCAAGATCTCTCTCTAATTAAGATGATGGCAGTTGTTCAACCTGCCTCCCAGGATTGCAGTAAGAATCGAGTTTGCACAAACTCAGGATGGTGACTTAATGAGGCTCTGTCTGCACCCATGCAGATGGAGGCTACAGAGAATGGTAGAGGAAGTGAGGAAGTGGAGGTCTGCCCTGCCCCCCACCCAAAGGGCAGTGACGAGGGAGGGGGAGGAGGGTCCTGCTGCTGCTGACGGTGGTAATGTCACGGACACCACAGCCATGATGATGACCCTTGTCATCTCTGAGTACAGCCTCTGTACACAGGCTGAGCAGCGACCAGGTAGAAAAGGGAAAGACAGGGGCAGACAGCAGTTCCTCCTCTCCCTGGGAGCCCACCTTGGTTGAGCGCATAATCTACCCAAGGAAACACATGATTTTTTTTTTTTTGCAATTCCTTTCCACCATTTTCTTTTTGTTTTAATTAAGGGTGAGTGTTCCATGGAAGATGTCAAAAAAAAAAAAAAAAAAAAGATCAGATTAGAATGAGTGGTGTTGACTGCCACTGATAACCAAGGATTCACGCAGTAATGTTGGTAGCCTGCCTTTCTGCCCAGGTGCTCAGCAAACCAATACAAATGGGATCTGACATCTGGACCCACGGGAAAAGTGGGGTACCCCTCCCTCAGGGATGCTCTCCCAGGATGTTACAGCAATCTTTATGAGCCAGAGAGCAGAGGTGGAAGGAGGGCAACTAATGTTTGCCTAGTGCTAACCAGGTAATCCTCCCAATTATCCTCTGCAATAAAAATCATTATCCCCATTTTACAGATGAGACAACTCGAGGTTGTAGAGATAAGTGACTTGTCCAAGATCACATGGCTAATAAGCAGAGGAACTGGAGCTTGAGAAAAGCCTGGTTCGTTGTATGCTAAGTGCTGTGGGAAATGAGAAATAAATATTCCAGAGTTAATATGCTCTTTAAGGAACTTTCAGTCCAGTGAGGGAGATGAACAGGTGCAACTGACATAAAAGATAAGATGGAATAAATGGTAACACACAATAAAAGGACTTTAAGGGCCCAGAGGAAGGAACAATGAATGCTGACCCCAGATCTAGATGGCGTTTGAAGGGGACCATGAAACATGAGAAGAACCACAGCAAGGGGAGAAGAGGGAGGCAGGGAAGGAAGGAAGGGCAGGGGGAGGAAGCCTGGCCCCAGTAAAGGCCTGGGGTCCGAGAGCACCTGCCGGGCTGCCCGGAGTCCCCAGGGCAGACACTAGCGGCTCTCCTGCTTCCAGTTCCTTTCCTCCCAGGGTAGGATCCAGGCAAGGCTCACCAGGGCTTTCGGGAACTCCGCTCCTCCACAAAGCATGAATTGCCCCAGTCTTGTCAGGGCTCCCTGGTAACTCAGTTGGTAAAGAATCCGCCTGCAATGCAGAAGACCCCAGTTCAATTCCTGGGTGGGGAAGATCCACTGAAGAAGGGATCGGCTACCCACTCCAGTATTCTTGGACTTCCCTTGTGGCTCAGCTGGTTAAGAATCCACCTGCAATGAGGGAGACCTGGGTTCGATCCCTGGGTTGGGAAGATCCCCTGGAGACAGAAAAAGCTACCTACTCCAGTATTCTGGCCTGGAGAACTCCATGGACTGTATAGTCCATGGGGTCGCAAAGAGTGGGGACACCACTGAGCGACTTTCACTTCACTTCACTGTCGTTCTCCCCGATGTCCTGTTCCCTCTTTCAGGCTGAACTCTCTCTTGACAGGACTCACTTTCTGCTCCCACCACCCACCTCTTACTCTGGCAGGCCGCATCCTAATCAATTCGAGGGCTGGACAAGGTACCCTCACCCTAGGCAGATCAGCCTCCCTTCCAATGGGCTCCCGTTAAACTTTCCTTCCCATGGCACTTACTCAACTCCACAGCACTCACCAGTGTATGTGCTTTTTCTCCGGTGAGGCTGTGAGCCTCATGAGAACCGGGCTCTTATTTGGTTTCCCAGACTACAACACAGCTCCTGGCGCATAGAAGATGATAAGCAAATAAAGCAGAATGGCAGGCTGAACCAATGAAATGGCAATGGGAAGAGACGAGAAATGAGGAGAGAGAGGAAATGGGGGCCAGATTTTGAGTTAGAGCAGGGATTTTAAGCCAGTTTTGTAATAGGCGGATTTGCTTTGGATTTGCTCCAGTTTTACCGTGTGGCCACTGGGGAAGGACTGATGGGTTTTGAGGAAAGAAGCAATATATCTTGTGCATCAGTGTCTAGCATGACTACAGAGAGAGAGCAGGGCTGGGGACAGGGAAAGTCTTTAGGAAGCTTTTGTGATGGCTCAGACAAGAAAAGAGAAGGTGGACATATGACTCATTTGCAGAAGCCTCTGAAAAACTGGAACCATACCAAGGGGGAAAGGGGGTGGGATGAACTGGGAGATTGGGACTGGCATATATACACTGTGGATGTTATGTATACAATAGATAGGGCTTCGCTGGTTCTTAACAATAAAGAATCCGCCTGCAATGCAGGAGTTGCAGGAGATACAGTTTCGATACCTGGGTCTGGAAGATCTCCCGGAGGAGGGCATGAAACCCACTTCAGTGTTCTTGCCTGGAGAATCTCATGGACAGAGGAGCCTGGCGGGCTACAGTCTATAGGGTCGAAAAGAGTCGGACATGACTGAAGCGACTTAGCACACACGTGTACACATGCATAAAATAGAGTACAAATACTACCAGTGCTCTGTGGTGACCTAAATGGGAAGAAAATCCAAGGAAGAAGGGATATATGTACATATAGCTGATTCATTTTGCTGTGCAGCAGAAACTAACATAGCATTATAAAACAACTGTACTCCAATAAAAATTTTTTTAAAAAAACCACTGAAACCAGAGGACACAGAGCACATTCAAGCTCTAGCTAAAGTGGCCAAGAGCTGTCCTGGAGGGCTGGCAGGATTCCACGACACCAGGCAAGACTGCTGTGCACAAGTCTGGGGAGGGGTGAGAAATCATCATGTGTACATCGGAGCTCTTAAGAAATATAACATGAATAAGTGGAAGCCTTGGCAAGCATTTCCCTGGGAAACCGCCTATTACATGACTAAGGCCCTGAGAAATCTCAGTTGATGGCCTGGCAGAACCTTCGCTGGCCGAATCTCTCACTGAAAACCTCAGAGGGCTTCTGGGAGCATGTGGATTATGGGCTGTGGGAATCTCGGGTCATAAAACTTTCGCCCAGCTGCTCGAGTGCCCAGCCGGGCAATTAAGGAGGATGCTTTCAAGCAGATCAAAAGACTCTAGTGAGGTGATCTCAGGAAGCTTCCTGCCCTCCCTGTGAGGAAGGCAGGAGTCAGGACTCATTATCCTCATTTTACAGATGAGAAAAGTAGGTTCCCTGGTGACTAAGTCCCTTGCCTGAAGTCAAACAATCAACAAAGGGTGGAACCCCAAATAAGCATCACAGTCACCCAATTCCCAGGACATCATCACTCCAGAGCCTTCCATTCCTTGGAAGCTGGATTGCTTCTTGGGAAGTCTGGAACCACGTTTGGGATGTTAGGGCCTGGAGTGGTCCACAGGGTCTTTTCCAACCATCTAGCACCCACAGACATTTCCATGCACACACAGTGACTTGCACCTGCCCTTTGCAACACTGAGATGTCTTGATAGCATACCCAGGCCCCCAGTCTAACAATAACAACCCAATTACTCCTTGGTCCACCTATATGCAAGCCTTTTAAGAGGACACACTTGATCTTAGCCATCATCTTAGAGAACTCCTCAAGTTCATAAAGTCATACCTGATTTCAGATCCCAGTTCTGCCCTTGCTCTTCCCAGGACCTAGTCAAGTTACTGAACCTAAGTCCCAACTTCCTGCATCTAGGAACTGGAGATATTCAGAATAGCTCTCTAACTGGGATATTGTGAGGAGTCAGTGAAGTCAGACACATAAAAAGCAGAGCAGAAAGCCCAGCACAGAGTAACCATTCAATAAATGTCAGCAATTATGAATAGCTTTGCTCATATGAGTGATCTGAGTTTGAAAAGTAACTCTCCGTTCTTTGTCTGTTCATAGTCTGGCTATTAAAGAGTTAAGTTCAAATCTTAGTATCTGACCAACTCCTTCCCTTCCGGACAAGGAAGTTTATTTTTGCTCTTAATAATCTCAGCTACTTGCCATGTTTTAAACAAGAGGTGATTAATTTCTCTTCATTCAGAGGATACCTGTTAGAGCAAGAATGCTGTGTCTGGATGGTCAGGGCCTTAAAATTCTCTCTGAGGTCCTACCTTGTACCTCCCTTGTCATTGTCATCTGGTCAGCAACAAGTCCCGTGTCCTACCAATTCAAGGCAGCTGACAAGGATAGGTCAGAGGCTGGGATTCTTATGCAAGATGGTACAGGCAGCTGTGGTCCCTGACTCCAACAGCATCTTCAACTGGGTTGATTTCCTAGTGTCTTCTGACCTGGAAGACGGTCTCTCCAAATGAACCCTGGTTATTTAATGCACTTAAAAAGGCAAGTCCTTTATAGGTTGTTGTTCTTTTTCAATATTATGGTTGCACTTCATACACGCCAATGTCCCACCCTAATCCCATCAGCCCATCCCGCAGATCATCAGCAGTTTGGTGACAGTCCCCATAAACTCCGCTGCCTTCTTGCCCCAAATCCCTACATCTCTTGGTCTGAGCTTTTTCTATGCCACAGTAGTGCATTCAGCACTCTCTGGGGGCAGGCCAGGGAGATAATGCCTCCATGAGTGACCCTCAGCTGATACAGAACAAGAACTAGTAGATAAATACCCCAGTGAGCTTATCCCTCCATGGAGCAACTTACTGCCTCTTAAAGGGCCCGTAGCACAACTCAGGCCCAGGTGCACACGGTAACAAGTGACTCATTTGCGCACCTTCACTGGCTTCCTCCTTTCCCTGGATCAGTTCCTCAGTCCCCAAACAAAGCTTCCTCAGATCACCTCCATTTTGACTGCTGGCACTCAAAATCTCTGCCTGGGGTCTGCTTTTGGGAGAACCCAAACTAAGACAGGTTCTTCAAAGAAAGTTGCAGTTATACTAAAAGAGCACAAAGCATTTTACATTAGACAGACACTGTGAAGTATGATACAGAGCAAGCCTAAAATGAATAAAACCCCTGGTTACAAAGTCTCTGTCTCAACAGACTCCTGCAACACTGTTCTTGTTGTTCAGGCGCCCTGACTTTTTGTGACCCTGTGGACTGCAGCACACCAGGCTTCCCTGTCCCTCACCATCTCCTGGAGTCTGCCCAAGTTCATGTCCATTAAATCAGGGATGCCCTCCAACCATCTCATCCTCTGCTCCCTTCTCCTCCTGCCCTCAATCCTTCCCAGCATCAGGGTCTTTTCTGATGAGTCGGCTCTTCGCATCAGGTGGCCAAAGTATTGGAGCTTCAGTTGCAGTATCAGTCCTTCCAATGAGTGTTCAGGGTTGGTTTCCTTTAGGACTGACTAGTTTGATCTCCTTACTGTCCAAGGGACTCTCAAGAGTCTTCTCCAGCACCACAGTTTGAAAGCATCAGTTCTTTGGTGTTGACTACCAGCTAATCCCTGGTGGCTCAGATGGTGAAGCGTCTGCCTACAATGTGTGAGACCTGGGTTCGATTCCTAGGTTGGGAAGATCCCCTGGAGAAGGAAATGGCAATCCACTCCAGCACTCTTGCCTGGAAAATCCCATGGATGGAGGAGCCTGATAGGCTACAGTCCATGGGGTCACAAAGAGTCGGACACGACTGAGCAACTTCACTTCTTCACCAGTTAACTCAAGGTCAGGGCCTTGTTCACTAGTCATGCCAGCCCTGACCAGGAATATGATGTGAATGCTTCCACAGTCTGCAGCCAGCCAGTGCCAAGCTCTCAGAAATAAATGAATTAGAGTCTCCAAGACCAAGAGGGTCAGCTTGAGTGCAGTGGCTCAGAAGTTTCTCAGTAGTCTCTTTACATCTTGGAACTTGACTCAGAATCTGCAAGCATAGAGGTTAAACCCAAAGAAAACAAAAATTAGAAATATTCCATTTAAATCTCCTTGTCTATTGAGAGCAAGGTGGCTTTATCTTACACACCAGATGCAAACAGAGGCAGGCATTTTCCCCGGATCATCAGGGAACACAGTGAAACGCTGGACAGAGACAGTGGCCCTGACACAGACACCAGTCACACCAGCCTTGGCAAGAGCCTCCAAAGCTTGGCCGTAGACATCAGAGCAGAAAGTTGAAGCTGAAGAAGGGAAAAGTAAACATGGGAGCCAGAAGGACAGAGTTCACAGGTACACACGAGTTATCCCCGGGGACTTCCAGAAATAACTGAGGTGAAAGTCTTGGCAAGGACTCCAAGGCCGTGGTGGAAGAGACTAGCACCAGGTGAGCATGGATGAATAGCTATATATATATATATATATATATATATATATATGTATTGATGATGATAAAGGTGATGGATGTGATGGATATGGTGACCCTGACTCTTGCCCAAACATGTGATCCCTGGGGATTTAGGGATGTTTTTCCTAATGGTATTGTACGTCCCTATAGTACAGCAACTCACCTCGCCTTCTAGTGCATTGCTAAACATTCAAAACTGGCTGAAGAATATAGATGAAGAGAAAGACACAATTTTCTTTTCTGTTTAACGAGAGAAGTGAAAATGTTAGTCACGTCTGACTCTTTGCAACCCCATGGACTGCAGCCCACCAGCCACCTCTGTCCTTGGAATTCACTGGACAGAGGCAAGACACTGGAGTGTGTAGCCATTCCGTTCTCCAGGGGAATCAACCCAAGATCCAGAGGTGGAACCCAGGTCTCCCACATTGCAGAAAGATTCTTTACTATCTGAGCCACCAGAGAAGTCCTTGTTTAATGAGCTTAACACAAAAAGTTTAAGCTTCATCCCCTTGCCCTTGTCCCTTGGTTAGAGGCTGCTTTTGCGCTGGGTCTGCTGAGGATAGAAGCCTGTGTATTCAGTGCTTCACACTGGCCTACTCATCATCACATCACAGCCAGACCCACCTCAAATTGGAAAGTACAATCTCAAAGCCCTCCCATGGTGGCCCAGCTCTAAAAACAATCAACCCAGAAAACATGGAATGGAGAAAGCATCTTTGCAGGCATGGACCATTTCCAAAATAATAAATGATGCTGCTATAAAGCACAAAATGTGGGGGTCCCTTGTTACACAGCAACAGGTAATTAACGCATCCTCGACTGAAGGGCTGTGCCCCGCACTTTAGATAATACCATTCTAAAGGACCGACATTAAGTCACCATTCCAGTGGGGTGAGTGGGATAATGATGAAAAGCAGAGAGGCAGAAAGCTAGATGAGAAGTCAAAAGCCTCGCATTCTGGTTCCAACTCTATCAAGACTCCCCAGCTGTGTGAGCTCAGTGAGGTCATTTCCTCTTCTGTAAAGTGGAATTCATGATAAATACCCATCTTACGTCACACTGTCATTATTAGACTCAGATGACAGAACCCAAGCAAAGCTTGTTAATACGTGAGATTATATCCCAAGTAAGGGGTTATAATCACCCACGTTATCAAAATCATCCTTATGGATGGATGTTACAAAGTAAAGCCAGCAAAAGTTAAAATGGCTCAGTCAAAGTAAACAGAACTCACTCTGAGTATTTGGAACAAGGTGAAGTTAACATGGGAAATGGGCTACGCAGCTGATGGAAAGGCTGGAAACCCCACCAAGAAGTAATGAGGCCACCCAACGATTAATAATAGCAGCAAGTCCCGTAGCTGGCAGGACAGAGAGAAGCAGCAGGATCATAGGAACCCAAGGCCTGGGGGCACCTTATAAGTAGCTGGAACCGTGGTGGGAGCCGGAGCCAAGAAGGGAATGCAACCTCTGCCATGTGCTCCTGAAGGCAGAGGGGAGAGGAAATGCCCTTTCCGATTTCTCCCTTCCCGATGCCCTTCAATAATGGTCCAGTGCCTCCCATGTGCCAGACCAGCCAGAAACCAGCTGACACAGGAGTGGCGAGTGGACCTGGAGCCAACAAGCCCTGGGCCAAAGAAGCAGTCTGTTCAAGCAGAAATGTGGTAATACACTGGAAACGGAAGTAGCATGCTACAGAGTCCCAAAGAAGACCCTGGCAATTCATCTGGCACAATCCCTCATTCTCCAGGTGAGGCTTCAAAGAGGAAAATGATGTGACTTGCCCCAAATCAGCTGGCTAGGGGCAGCCTGGGACCAGGGCCTCTGAATTCCCAGCTCATAGCTTTCCTTCACAGCGTTAACTTTAGCAGAGGCACTTCAGCTTCACAGCAGGAGATATCCCAATAGTTGATTTCTAAGGTGGTTCTTTGAACCTGAGAACTCACTTTCCCCTGAAACAAGGTTATCTTGGCTGACTTGACGGTGGTCCCAGTCTGGCTATTGAGCCCACAACATGAGCAGAAAGGAGGGCTTCCCAGGTGGCTCAGTGGTAAAGAACCCACCTGACAATGCAGGAGACTCAAGAGATGTGGGTTTGATCCCTGGGCTAGGAAGATTCCCTGGAGTAGGAAATGGCAACCCGCTCTAGTATTCTTGCCTGGAGAACCCCACAGACAGGCTGTGGCAGGCTGAAGTCCACGGGGTCACAGAGAGTCAGACATGACTGAGCAACTAAACACACACAGAGACAACAGGCTGACGAGCATCTTTCTCCCAGGGAAGAAGAGAAGAGAGTCTCCCCCATGTCCTTGCTCTGCCATCCCAGGTGTGATGGGCCTGGGGACCCCCACCACCCCTCCTGCTGTCCTTTCCCACAGTGGTCATTCCTGTGGCTGCAGGGCCAGCGATGGAGGAAGAGCACCTGGAAGGCTGGAAGCAGGTTCTTTTTTCTTTTTTTAACACCTTCGTACCCTCAGCACTCTTCCAGTAACCAGCCCAGCCCAGTCCTGTGATTGCCAGCATGCCCTCCCTCAAGGGGTCTGAAATAGCAACTTCAAAGAACAGGCATTATTATGAAATCCTTTTATATTAGGAAAATGAAAAAAAAAAAGTCTTTTGTTTTTCTGCTACAAGTGAAACAGTACAATTAGCATGCACACACACAAAGTGTTCTTAGATGGTGAGGAGAGTGAGGGGAGTTGCTGAGAGATGGGGGCCTGCTATCTGTGAGATGAAGGCTCCATTCTCTGGGGCTGCAGTGGGTTCATTCTCTTGCAATTTGGGCAGAGAATTCTTTAACTGCTGCAAGGCTGCCCACACTATATCTTCTGGTTTTGGATGTGGCTCTTGTGATTCGTGAGCTCCAATTTCAATACCCAACCACCCAAAAAGAAAGAAATTACCCATCCACCCAAAAACGAGAATGAGGGCAAATTCCCCAGGAACTTAAAATACAACTTTGGTGCTAATGCAGAAATGGAAACCGAAATACACTTTCTGCTCTGCAGGTCAAAACGCAGAGACGTGTTTCCTCAAAACTTGACCCTACCTCCCAGCTGCAGAGAACAGGAAATCCAAGTCTGTAGAGCTTTGAGGCATTCACACTGCAGTGGCCTCAGCCGTGAAGCTTCCCTGCCCTGCAGGGTGGAAGCGATTGGTCCCATCCCTCACCCCCGTGCCCCTCTTTCTTGTTCCCATCCCACTGGGTCAAGGACACAGTCCCACAGGCCGAGCACTGGCCAATTCAGGAGATGCCATTTCTGTCTGCCGTGGTGTGAATGGCACCCCTGGCGTTGTGCCATGCTTCTATTAGAACATCTTGCCGATGGCGGTGTTAAGACTGACACCTACAAGGTCATAAGCTTCTGGCTGAGCTACAGTCATCTCTGTGACTCTAGCACCTAACACAGTGCCTGGTACAGAGAATCTGAATGTAAATTTGAAGGGATTTCAGAAGCAATGAATTTGAGAGAAGAGTCAGCACCCCCACTTAGACAGGAAATAAGTAGTTATTTTAAATAGCAGTAGCATCCTAATTAGAGTATGGATTCTTCTTCAAATAACCTTGGATACTTTAAAGAGTAAATATAACAGAATGATTAAGATCTCTGGCTCTGAGATCAGAAGGATTTGGTTTTGAATCCTTGCTCCACAACTACTAAACCAAAGCTCTCTAAATTTTAGTTTCCTCATCTGTGAAGATCTACTGAGATCACTCCTTAGCCTAGTGTCTGATACACAGTAATGTACAGTATGTCTTGGGAGTAATGATGAAGTAGATGGTTAATGGCAATTAAGCAACAATTAAATGTTAATCCTAAAAGGTGCGTTTTAGTTATCAATATGTATATCTCACAAGAATGAATATGCCCAGGGCATACTGAGTGCTTGTACGTATGTGTGCACTCAGTCATGTCTGACTCTTTGCAGCCCCATGGACTGTGGCCCGCCAGGTTCCTCTGTCCATGGAATTTTCCAAGCAAGAATACTGGATGGGTTATGGGTTACTATTTCCTACCCCGAGGGGATCTTCCCTACCCAGGAATCGAACCCAAGTCTCTTGAGTCTTCTGCATTGGCAGGTGGATTCTTTACCAACTTGCCATCTGGGAAGCCTCTATTGAGTGCTTAGTTAATGCTTACTGAATGAGAGAGAAAGGAGAGACCTATTGAGAGAATGAGAATAAAGGGTGGAGGGGAGTGAATAGGGAGAGGAAAGAAGGGAGGGTGGAAGGGAAGAGGGCACTGAACCAGGAGTCTGGAGAGATACAGCTTCAGATTTGACACCACTAACACTGTGACCTTAAGTCCCTTTCTTGGTCTCAATCTGCTCCTTTTTTAAGATCAAAGGTCATTAGACGGTGTCTCAGGTCCCTTCTCCACATCCCCTCCCTCCTCGCTCCTGAACCTTTTTTGCAGCTTTCCTTCATATCCTGCAGGTGGTGCTGCTGAGTTAAGAAGAAAACCTGTTTTTCTGCAGCCTGGTTCCCAGCTGCCAAGTCTCTGCTTGAACAGCAGACTGGGAACTAGAGAAATCACTTACTTGTTGCTGAAAATGCCTGGGGGCAGTAAACGAATCATTCTGTTTCCTTTCTTGCCTACTTGGCCTCTCCTGGTGCCATGAAACCTCTCTGGGTGTGGGGAGGCAGCTGGTCCTGAAATTCCAAGTCCAGTTCCACTACTTCCTGGCCAGTGACCTTGAGCAAAGGCATTTGCCCTCTTGAAGTGTCAATACGGACACCCCTGGACACAGTGGGAAAATTTGTTAAGTAGTGTTCGTCACCTGAAGAGCCCAGTGCCTGGCCCATAGTAAATATTCAAGAAATGTATCTGCCTTTCCTTCCCTGCTTTTCACTCACTAAGGACTACGCTGGTGCTTGAGTAGAAATGAACTTTGCAGTGCCAGAGCGATGAGGAGGTGGGCTTTCCAAGGGGATTCACTGAGGATAGGACATGTCATCTGAGGCTGGAAAGATGAGAAGGAGAGATGTCCCCAGGCAAAAGGGCCTACCCACGCAAAGACAGCCGGTCTTACCCAGCTCCCCGGCCCCATACTTTACAGACTAATCCTGAGTCCAGTGGCTGTGTCTCCTGAGCCCAGAGCCCACCTTGTTCACATCTTTCGAAGATAGTTATCTGCCTATGTTGTAAGTCATATATATCCAGTCATGTCTCTTTAAGGACTAGGAGTGAATTTTATTCATCTTTGCCTCCCCAGAGCCTTGCACAACAAATGCCTTCATGAATAGGTGAGCCGATGAATGTACCACCTTGGCATCATCCTGGCTCTTTTTCTCTGCATGCTAAGTTGATTCAGTCATGTCTGACTCTTGTGACCCCATGGACCATAGCCTGCCAGGCTCCTCTGTCCAAGGGATTCTCCAGGCAAGAATGCTGGAGTGGGTTGCCACTTCCTGCTTCAAGGGATCTTCCTGACCCAGGGATGTCTCCTGCATTGCAAGTATGTTCTTTACCATAGCCTCACCTGGGAATCCCTCTCTTTTTCTCTAAGCTTTTTTTTTTTTTTAATGTGGACCATTTTTAAAGTCGAAAAGTCGGTATTGAATCTGTTACAATATTGTTTCCATTTCACATTTTGCTTTCTTGGCCTCCAGGCATGTAGAATCTTAGCTCCCTGACCAGGAATCAAATCAACAACCCCTGCATTGGAAGGTGAAGTCTTAATCACTGGACTGCTAGGGAAGTCCCCTCATCCAGTCATTCATTGGTTATCTAGATACACAGGCATCCTGACCTTTAGCTTCACCTCCCCCAACACGTATCTAGCCCTTGATACCTGGTGGGTCCTCAATATATGCTCACATTGTCGAAATTAAGTTGCATTTTCATTTACTGAGTACCTGCAGTGTGCTGGGCACTGGAGATGCAAGGAAGGGCTCGTTTTGGAAGAATAAAAGAATAAGAACACATATGCAACATTCGCTATGTTCATATCCCACGGCTAAGTGCTCTGTACATACTCTTAATGCTCACCAAACTCTATGAAATGGGTACTATGATTAGCACCATTTCCCAGATGGGGAAATTGAGGCCCAGCTGGGGAGACTTGTACGGGATGGCAGAGCCAGACTGAAAGCCAGGAGTCTGGCATGAAAGGCCTTGCCACTCACCACCGTGTCGTGAACATGCACAGGTGTGTGTTTACAAAGCGTGTGTTCAGTGTGGGAGAGCTCAGGACTGCGATGGTAGAAAGAGTTCCCAGAGAAGAGTTAGGAAGGGCTTTCCAGATGGATCATGGTGCTTGTTGGGGAAGGTGCTGGAGAGGGAGAGGAAGGAACATTCTAGAAGGAGAGAAGAGGTATGCAGTCTGCAGGGAACATGGCAGAGAGACAGAGCCTGTCTGGGAGACGCCGGCTGCTCCTCCCCTCTGGGAGGTCAAGTGCTGGATCTAGAACAGGCCATCTCAGGAAAAGATACACAGTACTAGAGACTCTAAAAACACATTCTCTAGAGATAAGTCTAACAAATAGAAAGCTCCCCCCAACCCCACCCCTTTTGGAGAGCCGATCTGTGTGACTTGCCTGCTTTAGTCTGGACAGTCAAAACATACAAAGGCCCCAAACACTTATTCAACATTCACTAAACACCTACCAAGTGCCAGGCATTTACCAGTGAGCACCCGATCTGGGCTGTATATGTTGTACTATGAGAGCTGATGGAACAATAAGGTTTGAATCTGTCCAGGTTTGAATCTCAGCTCTGGTAAACACTCTCATCTTGCACAAGTTACTTCTCTGATCTGTGTCGTGTTTCCTCATGTGTTAAAAGAATACTGATAAACAGCAATCATACAGGACTGTTGTTTTAAATGAGTTCTTTCATGTAAAGGGCTTAGAACACAGCCTGGAAGATAATAAGTACTTAGTAGATGCTGGATATTTTCATGTGTGCTCCCACTGAAAATTTACTCTTGACTGAACACCTACTAAGTGCCGGGCACTGGGCTAGAAGCAGGTTTAGAGAGATTAAAGAGAGAACCAGGGGGCCAAAGTGGCATCACTTGTGCTAAATCCCATGATATCAAAACTAGATTTTAAACCTGACTTACCTGCAATTTCAACCGTCCCCCAAAATGTAACCTTAATCACCCAGTCTGGAATTTGCTGGTTGGCACCAATGAGGTAATCTGTCACAGGGGTGTGTCCCTCCGCACCCCCTTCCTTTGACAGGCAATTCGCATGACAAAGATGCCTGCTGGTCCTTTCCCCAAAAGAAGAATTTCTGGCCTGAAATGATGTTTTCCTTTGCAACATTTTCCTTTGCTGAAATGATGTTTTCTTTGCCCGTCCTGCCCATAAACACCTTCCATTTGGTCCAGCCCCTCCAAGTACCTATCTACTTGACGTGTGTGTGAGTCACTCAGTTGTGTCTGACTCTCTGCGACCCCAAGGACTGTAGCCCGCCAGGCTCCTCTATCATGGAATTCTCCTGGCAAGAATACTAGTCGAGTGGGTAGCCATTTCCTTCTGCAGGGGATCTTCTGACCCAGGGATCAAACGTGGGTCTCCTGCATTGCAGGCGGATTCTTGACCTCTGAGGCACCAGGGAAGCCCATTTACTCCGTGGTACGCTGCCTGATTCACGAGTCGTTGAGGAAGGCCAGTTAGATCTTCACATTTACTCACTGAATTTTGCTTTTTTACAGAGATGAGTAAGACTGCAGCCACTGTACTCCAGCAGGGTAGAGTCTAGTAAGACTGAAGCTTATGATGGAAGTGATTACACCACAGAGGAATAGTCCTATATTGATAGTAATGAGGAATTCTCATCTGCGGGGTGATTCTTGGGTGTGAAGCTCTGTGTAAAGCTGCTTGTGTATCCGATCCTCCCCACAGAGCTTTAGAGAGAGACCATCATTGTCTCTAGTTCTGCTTGAAGAAACAAGACTTCTCAGGAAAGGATGCAGCTGGTGGCTTGGCTCAGAGCAGAGGCCACGCTGCTAACTAGGATGGGCAGAGCTTGGGGACAGGGGGTGGGCACGAGGAAGGAGCAAGTTCACCCTCCGCCCTCCGGCGGGTGAGAGGGGAGGCCACACAGAGGACGTGATGTTTGAGCCCTGCCTTAAAGGGTGCTGATGCTGAGAAAGANGTCCCTGCCTACATGGCCTTGGGTGTATTTTGTCTGATGACTTTGAACTTCAGAACAGGAGCCTGCCTGCTCCTCTACAGCATGTGGAGGAGCCAGTCCAGGACGGGGTGAGTCCAGGTCTTGTCAGGTGCCCGCTCTCCAGCAGCACAGGGAACCTCACAGACAGCTCTGCAGGCCACGGATGCAGTCCCTGCCACGTCCAGACCCGGATGCTTCCCGCATGGGAGCCTGTCTCCTGGGCACTGGGGCTAGGTGGGGACTTCTGGACCTCCAGCAGGCCCAGCACAGCTCCTGGCAGTCAGAGGACAGAGTGGAGCCGTGGGGAGGAGAGGTGACGGCAGACCCACTGGGTGGGCTCTCCGTGCCTCTGTCTGCTCACTGGTTAGAGGGAAGGTGGACACTCAGCTTGCAGGGTTGTTGTGAAGATGCCGAAGTCACACCCAGACACCCTGTAACCCACCTATGATTTCCTTGACACAGACCTGCGGCCCCTGGATGTGCTGGCAGAGGCGGTCCCTCCCGATGGCTCTGCAGTCGGGGTCAGGGTGATGCAGGTCCAAGGTGCACGAGGACTCCAGCTCTCAGCCGCTGCGCCCCATGCCCTGAGCTTCCCTGCCTCGAGGATCTTCTTCAGATGTGACCTCTTCCCAGAGGAATTTTCCATCGTTGTGACCTTGAAAGTCCCCAGCCTCCCCCCTAAGGTCAGTGACTCCTCCTGCTCTACCTGTAGAATGACCCCTGTGCCTATGCATGTTCGCAATGCCAGAGTGTGCAGAGGGCACGACTGGCCCATCAGGAGGTCCAGAGTGGCCGGCCTTGGTAGGTACTGAGGTGCCCTTTGCTGTGAGTGTGCAGGCAGAGCCCGTGTGACCGTCGCCAGGGGTCTGTCCAGCAGCTGTAACTTTCTGGTGTGCCGAGCTGTCAAAGGCGAGAGATGATGCCACAGTTTTTAGTCTGACATCCTTTGGCAGGAAATGTGAACAAAATAACAAAACATACCCTTCTGGGGGTCTGCTTACCTGAGATGTGCAGTCCCATCCATCCCAGATCCAGCTAACATCCCCACCCTCTCCTGCCAGGATGGGAGTGCTCTGGAAGGCTCTGCGGGGTCCAGGAGAGGCACCTGCTAGGCATGCGACCCATCCCTCACGTTCCAAGGCAGGATCCTCCATCTTCTCATAGCAGTGTCCATGCGGGTTCAGTTATGTCCGACTCTTTACAACGACATGGACTGTAGCCCACCAGGCTTGTCTGTCCATGGAGTTTTCCAGGGAAGAGTACTGGAGTGGCTTGCCATTTCCTCCTCCAGGGGATCTTCCTGACCCAGGGCTTGAACCCACGTCTCTTGAGTCTCCTTCATTGGCAGGCAGATTCTTTACCATGTCCTGGAGTAGAAACAGAGCAGAGCCACAGTGGTTCTCTGAAAGTCCTTGTTTTCATAAGCTACTCAGATATTTGGATTATTTGTTATCACAGCAAAACCAAACCTACCCTAACTAATACAGATGAGCATAACATATAGAAAATTTCTAACGAGTGGCTTGAGATTGAAGCTTAAGGCTTGAATGATAGGTCAGGATGGAAACTGTTGCTTAGAAAGTCATCAGTGAGATGAGGATGAGAATGGAGAACAGACACATGTGCTAAGTAGGAAGGTAGAGTGGGAAGAGGAAAGTAATGGGCCTAGGGAATCACTGCAAGTTTGTGTAAGAGAAGAGCCACACAGAGAGGAGGGAGAATTTGGCCAAGATGTGGCAGTCTGGGTTGGTATTGGAAGAGGGAGCTAATGAGGCAGTTAAGCAGGTCGGATGCCAAATTAGGAGGACAAAGAAAGCCATCGAATTTGCCATGACGGTGGTCAGTGTGAAACTCGGAGACAGCAGTTTTAGTGTAGCTGTGGGGAAGGAAGTCAGACTTCACAGGTTAGGGAGGGAGTCAATGCAGAGGAAATGGAGGAAGCTGGTGGAGACCACTCCTTCCAAAAGTTTGGATCAGGCAGGGAGAAGCGGGGCCGCGGTAACAGAGGCTGGAGCGTGGCTTTGACTTTTACAGAAATGTTGCACACAGCGCTAACAGAGGACTCTTTGATCTTAGAGGGAAAGCACATGTTTTTCCACCCCATAAAATAAGTTTTACATGTGGATAAAGATACTTACCCAATACTGTTTAATATATCATACATTTTGCTTGACACTAACAGCAATTAAAATAATCTACTTAGATATTTTCTTCCTGGGAGCTTTGTAAACTCAACTGTCATTGGTATGTATTATCTTTAAGAACATGTTAATCCTTTCTATTTTATTTTCTTTATGTTTATCATCATGTGTCTGAAGTACAAAAAAATTGTAGGAAAGCATACCAATATTAGTTACATGTTGCTGTTTAACAAACCACATGTCATGGGTTGAATTGTGTCCCCGCAAAAGATTCCTAAGTCTTAGCGTCTGTGAACATCATTTTATTTTGGAAGTAAGGTCACTGTAGATATAATCAAGTTAAGATGAGGTCACACTGGATTAGGGTAAACCCTAAATCCAATCCCTGGTGTCCTTATGAGAAGAGACACAGAGCCACAGGGATACAGGGAGAGGAAGCCATGTGAAGACAGGAAGAGACTGGAGTTATGCCACCATAAGCCAAGGAACACCATGGTCTGCCAGCAACCACCAGAAGCTAGAAGAGGCAAGGAAGAATTCTTCCCTTGAGCCTTCAGAGGTAGCAGGTCCTGCTCGCACATTGATTTTGGACCCCCAGAACAGTGTGAGAATAAATTCCTGTTGTTTTAGGCCACCAGGTTTACGACAATTTGTTATGGCTGCCCTAGGAAACTAATAGAGTACCCCAAAGTTAAGTCACTTAAAACAACAGCAGTTTAGTATTTCTCATGATTCTATGGGTTTGCCCTTTGGGTTGGGCTCAGTGGGGCAGTTTTGTTGGTCCTGCTGTGGTCATTCTTGTGGCTGCAGTTCCCTGATGGCAGGACTGAAGCTGGAGCATCTAAGACGGCCTTACTCACAAGTCCAGAGCCTTGGGCAGCGGTGCTGGCTGTCCCTCTGGTCTCTTTTTCTTCAGTAGTCTGCTCCATATTCCTTACATAGTGAAGGGAACATTCTAAGAGGATGAAGGTGGAAGCTGCAAGATTCCTTGAAGCTTATTCCAGCGTTCATACAACAACACTTAAATACCACATTCCTTGGTCAAAGCAAGTCAGATGGCAGCCCACCTGCAAGGAACAGGGAAACAGACTCAGTCTCTTGATGGGGGGAGCTGCAAAATATTTTTCCACTTTAATCTATTACAATACCCAACAAAGAAGGTGATCATATCCCATTTCAAACCCCACATATTTAAGCTGAAGGTCTTGTCATCCTCCGTTCAGATCATGATACCCATTTCACTGGCAGAGAAGCTGAGAAAAGATTAAACTGACTCCTTCAGAGTTAACAATGAGTCATGCTTTGTGAGAGGCTTTTTTGACCCTGTGGAAGACAGCTGTATGTCTGGAAGAAGTAACCGCAGCCTTGCCTGGAGGCAGGTGAATAAACTTAATAACTTCTTGGGTTTCTCTTAAATCCCATAATTACACTGATGGAGCCCAGATTGCAGAGCTCTATGGTCCAGAGATGAAGCAGCAGTTTGAGGATATCAGGGAAAGAAGGTGCTTGAAAATTGCTATGTGTCATTCAAAGGAATAGGATTTGAGGCTAAATTAAATGATGAGGAAAATGACCAATGAGCTCTTTATCCTCAAGAGATACCAAATGGGCTTAGAAATTCAGTGATTGCTCTGGTCCTGTGTGAGTTCTGGGCTGGAAAGAATTAAAGTGAATAGAAGAAAAGGATGGAGTGAGGCAGAGATATCAACCTGTCAAGTATGTGCCATGGCCTGTTTTAGGAGGTTCGCTCTTGTATAAGGATTGCTTTTTAGCTGCTACAACAAATAGACAACTCACTAAAACAGTGGCTTAAATAAATTAGGGGTTTGTTTATTTTTGTTGAATAAGGAGAATTCCAGTGGTTGGCAGTCTAGGCTTGGTGTGATAGCCCAAGATATCATTGGAGACCCAGATTCCTTGTGTTTTTTTTGTTCCATCATCCTTAATGTGTGACTCTCATTCTCATGGCCAGAATACGGCTCTTGAAACTTTTCCACATTGAAAGAATATTGAAGACAGGAAGTGGGGAAAGGCCAGTGAGGCATATCAGATAACTGTTCTTTTTCCAGACACTTTCACAGAAACTCACAAATGACATTTGTTATATACCTCCTTGGTCATATCTGTGTTACTTCTACTTACAAGTGAGTTTGGCAAATGTCAGTTTTTATTAGTCAAGCACATTGCCACCTCCAACAAAACTAGGCTTGAGTTAGAAGGAAAGGGATAATGTCTATTGATGGGCAACTTATTGTTCTCTGCCATTGCTCCCAGCAATTGCTGTAGGTACATATTAGTGACAGAATTTCCATTATGGCAACATGCAGCCTCCACCCCATTAATACTTGTAGTAGGTTCGAGCTCATCTAATTCCCTGACCTAATGAGGAGGGATATCCAGGCTTATAGGTCTAGTATAAATTGGCTGTTCTAACAAGTAATCCCAAGATGTCAGTGGATTAACCCAGCAGAATCTTACTTCATATTCATGTCATCATCTGATACAGGTCAGGTGGCTCTCTAAGCAATGACTCAGGGACCCAGGCTGCTTCCCCCTTATGGCTCTGCCATCTTGGGACTTTCAGATTTTTCTGGTATCATCAGCTGTTGGCCAGGAAGAAAGAAGAGTGAAAGATTGTGCCTCCAGTTCTTTAATACCTCAACTCCATAGTATTTCTTTTTACATCCCATTGATGAGGACTACTTACAAGTCCACTGATGTGCAGAGAGGACTGAGGAATATAGTTCTTGTCTGGCAGCCACTTAACAGCAACAGATCTTCACTGTGAAAGGGGACATGTTCTTTGGGTGTCAGCTAGACGTCTCTGCCGCAGGGTCCCAGTCACAAAGGAGGAGCCGTTGCCAAAATGTCCAGAAACATATGTGTAGGCTTGTTTGCTGTGCACTGTGCAGTTGGTGGATAGATAAGAGCCCTGTGGTTACAGCCAAAGCATGGATGTGGAAGTTCTAAGGGGAGCAAACTCCAAAAGCATATGCTGAAACCCCTGAAATTCCAGAAGAAGGCAGTAGGAATGCAGGGTACAGTTATCCTGTGAGGCAGGTAGGTGAAAGTTAAAACACAAAATTAAAATCTAATTGCAGTCAAGACCACCAGGAATGTCATGTGCAACTGAACACTTTCTGAAAACTCTGAAGATTGACAAGGAGCCAAGTTGCTCAGCCTGTCNCAGGAAGAGAAGGGGACGACCGAGGATGAGATGGCTGGATGGCATCACCGACTCGATGCACATGAGTTTGAGTGAACTCTGGGAGTTGGTGATGGACAGGGAGGCCTGGCGTGCTGCGATTCATGTGGTCGCAAAGAGTCGGACACGACTGAGCGACTGAACTGAACTGTGTTGAAGTTGCATTCAGCTACATTGTGACACCAACAACTGTTATACACAAATTTGCATCTAAACCAAGTCAATGAGATGTGAATTCAGTTGGGTATGGAAGCTTAGTTCATACGCCTATATTTCCCATAACATACGTCATAACCGTCTATGCTTAGGGCACTACACAATATAAGACACTTTGCTTGGGGGTGATTTTAAACAGCAAAATCACCCAAAAGAAGCCCCAAAATACTCAAAAGGTGAGACTAAATAGAGTATAGAAAGGACCCTTGTTTACAATACAAGAGCTTAAGTAAGAAAACTGTGCACTGTTCAGGTGGGAACGTGAGTGCTGGGTGAGTCAAATGTTTTCACTGTTCTACACATGACCACAAATGATTGTGAAAGAACCGTGAATATAAGTTTAGGGGTTACAAGCAAATATGAGCAAGTACGCAAATTTGCAAAAGCAGACTTCACAAATAATGAGCATCAGTGGTGAGTGGTGTACATATTATACTCGAGTATGGTCCCCAGGGATGCTGGCCCATTGGGAACTCTGTCCTCTGGTTTCAGGCCCTGCAAGCAGATACGGAACAGCTGCAGCTGTGGTTGGCAGCTTCTCATGGTTCTGAGCAGCACTCACATGCAAAGAACGCTTAGCCAATGCTTTCTCTGTGGACTGTTTAAAACAGCCTGCACTACTCTCTGCCCAGGAGTCGTCTCCTAATACATCCTCCCAGTTAGTGGCAACTTTGGTCCAAAGGCTCACCCAGCACCCTCCTTCTTGAGCCCCCACCTGACTCCCACACGGGCAGCTGAACACTCTCATCTCTCCCTGGCCCCCTTGGACCTTGCATGATCCATTGTCCTCTCTGTATCCCAACCTAGGGTTCTAGACCCAGAAAGCAGAAACCACATCTAGTTCTTTTTTTTTTTTTCATTCCCCATACCTGGCGCAGTTCCAATGACCAGGAGCTGCTGAATGTTTGAATCACTGAACAGTAGAAATGACAGGGTCATTCCAGGCCTCAGGATACTCAAAGTGCGGAGCATGACCAATCAGCAGCCCCATTGGGGAGCCTGTCAGCAAGGCAGATTCCTTGGCCCCTCCCCAGACCCTTGGAATCAGAATTTCTGGAGAGAGGTCCAGCAATCTATATTGTAACAAATGTTCCAGAATATTCTTGTGCCCACTAGATTTCAGAAGCTCTGAATTTGTTTGACTCCCCTCCATCCCATTCCTTTACAATGGAGGATTGGTAAAGAGACACGTTTCCCCAAAGGCACACATTTGGCTAAGGGCAGAGGTAGAGAAAGAGCTCACAGTTCTAACTCTTGATCCTGAGCATCCCACAGTGGGGAGACCAGCTGCCCTTGCTGAAACCAACCTTTCACAGTGTTTGTCCACAAGACAAGCATGGTTCTCATCTTGGTCCTCATTCATGGATCCCCTCTTCCTCTTCTTCCTCCTCCTCCTTTTTCTTTTTTCATTTCCCCTCCTCTTCTTCCTCTCTCACCCTCTCTTCCCCTATCCTTCAACTTGGGGAAATAGCTTAAGCTCTCGGGCACCTATTTTCTTTGCATGTCAAATGGGAACAACCACCCCTCCCCTGGCCAATTCAGGTCAACCCAAAGAACACAAGTTACCTCCAAGTGGATGCTCTGGTGCTGACTGGAATGACACAATTTAGGGGAAAGGCCTTGAGAAATTAAAAACGTCCACTCAGAGGGCAAGACTTAGCTTTAAAGCCTTCCTCCATTAGGTTGTCACCCAGATTCCCACTGCCAACCCTCCCTGCCCCCACCATCCTCTCCCTCAGCTGTGAGAACAGGATTTGTTTTTCTCTGCAGTGGGCTCTGGGTTATACATACAGGCAACTAGGTGAATGTTCTGGGAGGCCGTTAGGGTTTCTCAGAATGAGTCATTTTTTCAAAAATAACAAAACCTCTCGACATCACTTGATTTCAGCATTCTCGCTAGTCTCTTGTAACCTCTTTTGCAATTGCATTCCAAACACGCCTGACTTTTTTCTCAGGCTTGATGGCAAGTCCCCCCCCACCTCCCAGCAGAAGGACTGAGAGACAAAGAAACCAAGCCCCAGGATCTGCCCATTCTGTCCAGAACATGTGTAGATTTCAGATGCTAGGAGGGAAACGTTTTGGAGGCTCTGGATGTTGGCAGGGGGCGGGGGTGCATAAGATCAAAGAGGCTGCCCTGGCTTCCAGCCTGCAGTTATGCACTGGACTTTGCAAACCACCCTGCTGCATCTCCTTCTTGACTCTAATTAGGACTGAATAAGGGTCCCAAGGGGCTTCCCAGGTGGCCCAGTGGTAAAAGAATCCACCTGCCAATGCAGGTGATGCAGACTTGGGTTCCATCACTGGGTTGGGAAGATCCCCTGGAGGAGGAATTAGCAACCCACTCCAGTATTGTTGCCTGGAGAAACCCATGGACAGAAGAGCCTGGCCAGCTACAGTCCCCGAGGTCGCACAGAGTCGGACATGACTGAGCAACTGAGCATGCACGCATGCACACACTACAAGGATCCCAAGAGCGATAACTAACAATTGCTTAATGTGTTTTATGAAGCGCAATTCACTTCCATCACCTCCTGTGCTGATGAGAACATTAGGAGTTCCTGGAGAAGCTTGGAGAAAGTGAACGTCTTGCCTGATTTCTGGCAGTTTATGATGATGATAGTCTCCACACGCTGAGTGAGCCACACGCTTTATTGCTTGTATCCCCCCGTGCCCAGATAGGTTGTTACTCTTCCCATTTTCTAGATAGAGAAACTGAGGCTCAGAGAGGTTAAGTAACTTTTCCAGTGTCCCACAGCAAGTGGCAGAGCTGGAACTGAAACCCAGATGTGCCTGGCTTCAAAGCCTGTATCTTTTCCAACCTCTCAGAGGCAAATCCTGCACTCCAAACACTTTGCACATTATTCCACTGACACTTATTGTGGATTTGAATTTTCACTCTTTGTACCTCCATCCTATGAGCTCCTCAAAGCAAAGATGGTGCTTCATTCATCTCTGTACCCTCAGCACACAGCTTGCTAATTGACACAGAGGCACACACCCACCATTGGATGAAATCCCTGACAGACTCAACCTCTGGCCCTCAAAGGGCAGAACTGGGTGTGTCCCCTGCACTCACTGCTGCCCCCATTCCAGAGCACTCAGAGCCTGTGGTCTCCAGGAAGCGTCACGTCTAAACCTGCTCCTTGTACCTCCTGACCTTGGTAAAGACATCTCACCTCCCCAAGTTCCCAGCTTTCTCATCTGAGCAAATATGTTACTGGACAGGAGACCTCAGAGGACCTCCAGGCTCTCACAAGTGATGCTTCTGAAAGGGCATTGAGATTTCTCAAGAAGACAGGGCCTAGCACATTTGTTGGATGAATAATAGTTGTATGCAAAAAGGGCGCCGCAAAACTCATTAAGAGAATCCATAACATTGATCCAGTAGTATACTTTGCATTTGCTCTTGTTTCTATAAGATTTTTGCACAAAAGGGAAAGTAAAATCTCCGAAGTCTTAACTCTGTGCGACTAAAATCCTGTGTGGATGAAATGCAGATATCAGTATCACTATTGTGTCTGCCTCGCATTAGGACTCAAGATGGATGTCACGTTCCAACAGCCCCCACTCTCTCCAGCTGCCCCATCACCAGGTTGAGTGGGGTGACCCTCTGCCACATTTAGGTCAAGGCACACATCACTTTTGCATTAAAATTGCCCGCTTATTTCTCTCTTCTCCAGGAGGCTGTGTGCCCGTATTTATCTATTTCCTACTACACTTCGTACCCAGTGGCTCTTTGTATCTTCAGCATTTAGCCAGCGTGCAAGTATAAGGTGCTACTTAAGAAATGTTCAATGATGGCATAAATTCCCAGTTCCAGACTCCTGCAGAATCCTGTTCTGAGGGCACATCCACAGGAGAACCCGGGGACCTAGGCAGCATATCTCTCCTTGTGCCCATTTTAAAGATAAAGGCACTAAGACTCAGAATGCTGACAGACTCATCCGACACTGCACAGCCCGGAAGGGGTCACTTCCACACACAAGTTACAAAACCGCAGACCATGCAGTCTCGGGCGGGAGGGGGTCCTTGATAGCCATGCAGAACAGGGCTCATCCAACCTGATTTTAACAAAGAAATCTTATTTATTTTTCCCCCCCGTGAAATCTTACTCAGAATCACAATAAAAATAGTTTGGGGGGAGAATCTACCCTTGATAATAAAAAAATAGAACAATTGAACACTCATCATTTCAGCCCCTGAGCTGGCCCTCAGGAGGAGGGAAGGGGTTCAGCAACAACAATGGAAAGCCACTGATCCAAACAGACGTTCTAGAACACTTGCATTTATGTTCTAATCTTGTGTTCCTTCAACTGCGGCACCTGCTTCCCTAAAGTCGCCTTCCTTGTTCAAAAACTCCCTTGCGGCCAGCCCTGCGTGAAGCCCTGTGCTCAAGGCTGCCGAGGAGGCCCCAGGTAGGTTGGACCTGGGGTCCAAGGATCTGCTTTGGTCCCCAGTCCTACTGTTTCCTGGCTGGGAATCTTGGAAAAGGCGATCTCTCCCTGGAGCCTTGGCTACTTCACCTCCAAAGTGACCCGAAGGCTTGGACTGAATCAGAATCCGTTGTCCCATGCCAGTCAACACACTAAGGACGGATCCTGAGATCAGCACGTGCTCCACAAGTGTCGATGGCATCTGCTGATGCAGGGCTCTCCAAGGTGAATCCCCAGGAAGGACCTGAGATCACATTCGTTAGGATGTCCACGGTTTTATTTCAGTGGTCACAGCTCATCCTACAAGTGAATGGGGTTTATGTTTATGGCATCGATGTTTGTGCTTAAGACATGGATTTAAATGAATGAAACATGGGTTGGCTTCATCTCAAATGCCAAGTTAGCAGAATTACAGGCAGAAAACAGGTGTGGCCAGCATGGAGCAAGAACACGTGAATGGCTGGGGCTGGGGGGCCTGAGTGCACAGGTTAAAGAGGAGGGCGGGGCGGGGAGCCACACTTCGTGCGCTTGGCTTCTGTTTCCTAACCCCAGCCGGCTGTCTCTTGGAGGTGATGACAGGTGCCTCGCAGCACACGTTATTCCATCCGGTAGCGCTAAGTTGGAAGCCTCCCAGATCCCCTGCAGGTCTCGAAGGGAAGGAGACAACGAGGGCTCAGGAAAGAAGCCTCCAGGAGCGGCTTTTTCTTTCTGCCTCTCGTATCTCCATCTCGATCTGAAAGCCTGGCTGGCAGCAACCGGCTTCTGTGGAAGCCTCCGGATTCCAACTTCGAAGCCGCTTGTTATTTTTAACATAATAATAATCCCCTAACACGTCTATTGTGGACCCAGTCTTTACTCCATTGCATCACTGGCTTTGAAATCCGCGTGTCTCGTGGAACAGGAAAGCTGGACAGGGGCCATGAGCCCTTCTTGGGAGATGAGGAAACAAACAAATCTCTGGGTTGCTGTAGGTCACGGGGCACTTGATGGCAGCGTGCACTGGATTGGAACCTGGGGTCTTCACTCCAATTCCAGTCCTCTCTCTAAAGGCTGTTCCTTCCAGAAACTTCCAGTAACCCACAAGCAAGGAAGGGAAGGACCAGTGCCTCTGCCTTGCAGCCTGGTCAGCCAAAGGTCTCTGGCAGGCATGGGGGCCTCCCTGCATGACGACACGACCCAGGGCATCAGAACAACAAGGCTCGGCCAGCAGCATCCTTGTAAATTCCTGGCCCGACGCTCTGAGCCTTCGCCAGCACTTCCGGGTCTCTCTGTCTTCCTTCTGTGATAGAGTCAAAGGAAGCAGGTTCCCCTGGGGCATCGACTGACTTGCCCTTTCTCCCAGTCCCAGAGCCCTTGGACAGACCGGATTCAGAGGTCTCAAGGCCAGAGAAGAAACGTCCCCACACAAGGGTTTCAGAGTGGTGTGTGCATGCTAAGTCACTTCACTCTTCTCTGACTCTTTGTGACCCTGTGGACTGTAGCCCGCCAGGCTCCTCTGTCCATGAGGATTCTCCAGGCAAGAATACTGGAGTGGGTTGCCATGCCCTCCTCCATGGGATCTCCCCAATTCAATGATCGAACCTGAATCTCTTATGTCTCCGGCCTCTCTTATGTCTCCTGCCTTGGCAGATGGGTTCTTTACTGTTAGTGCCACCTGGGAAGCCCAGAGTGGCAGAGGCTGCAATCCAGCGTGACCTGAGAAGCGTGTGTACCCACCGTGCTTCTCTCCAGGTATGTCACAGCTTGTGTTGAGCTGGGCAGGTGTATTTTCAACAAGCTCTCCAGCTAACTCCTACTTGCTTCACAAACAAACCCAGAGCCAAAGAAGGCACCTCATCTTACAAAGAGGGAAACTGAGTGCCAAAGAGGAGAAGTTTCTAGAAATTATCAGAGGAAACTGGGGACTCTGTGACTCAGAACCAGGCATTCTCCTTTCTGAGCCTCAGTTGCCCCAGCAGTGAAAAGCCACCTTTAAGTACCTTCTCACTGACACTCTGCTTCTATGAGGTATAACTCCAGCTCAGTCTCCTAAAGCCAAACAGAGTCTCATGTGGAGACAGTGCCCCCGGAGGAACAGTTCTTCAGAGTTCTTCTTTAGCACAACAAAGACCAAGCTCTTGCACTTGCATCCCAAAGCTCAACTTAAGATCCTTCATTATTAAAAGAGGCTTAGAGAAGAGAGGGGAGAAGGCAATGGCACCCCACTCCAGTACTCTTGCCTGGAGAATCCCATGGACAAAGGAGCCTGGCGGTTTATGTAGGGTCACAAAAAGTTGGACACAATTGAAGTGAGTTAACACACACACACATCCTCACAATCACCCCATGAGTTGAAGTTATTTGAATGTCTCTGCAACCCATAGAGGCTGCCAACACACTAAGCCTTTAGGATCTGAACCCGGTTGGCTTTTGAAGCCCACCTCCTCTATGCGTTTCTCAGGTTCTCCCTGAACACCAGCCACCTTTGCCAGATTCACCCAGCCCTCTCAGGCCTCTAAGTTTGGTGATTCTTGCTTTAGCTCAGGAATGCCCTTCCCACTGTTTAATTTGTTAAAAGTCCGCTCATCCTTCAAACCCTAGCTCGAGGCCAGCCTTTCCTGAGGCTGCCAGTTTCTCAAGCTAGAATTAATCACTTCCTTTTCTTCTCTTCCATGGTACTCAAACTCTGAGATTTTGTTTTTCACTCGTAAGACAGGTATAATAATAATTCATACTTCACTGGCTGGCTGAGAAGGTCAAAGGAAACCATGTGTGGGAAAACTCTTAGGAAAATAAAACAGACTGTCAAAAAATAAGAAAAATATTAGAGACTATGTCAACATGAATTTGTATTGTGATAGTGCTTCCCTCCAGGAGAGCATATTTCATTCCAGCTAATGTTGCAGTTTGCTTTGTACTCTCCTCCCTTCTCTGTTATCAATTAGGGTATTTTTTGGTTGTGTAAAGAAATTCTGTCTACTGTAAGCACTCTCCCTAGTAAAAAAAAAAAAAGCAAATGAGATTTACAGATTCCATATTAGTTAAGAGGTGTGTTTGGCTACCAGTAACCAAACCTCTAACCCTAGTGGTTTAAAATGGTAAGGGGTTCTCTGCAAGAGATCCAAAGGGGAGTTGGGGCCTGATGTCACTAAACAGTCTGTGCAATGCTCCTAGCCTTTTCCTCAGGTTCATAACTTATCTGCTGCAGCTGCAACCATCATGTTCTTCCTTATCCCAGTAGGAAGAAGGAGAAAAGGGAGACACATCCCCAGCAGACAATACACTTGCATTTACTGGTTAAGCCACGTGATCCATCCCAAACTGCAAGGCAGCGTTGAGCTTTCCACCTTCTAGAATAGAGAAAGCGCAGCAGGGATATGTGCTGAGTGAACCAGTCTATATTATCTGCCACAAGCAAGCTCTCAGAAAGAAGGAAAAGCTGAACAGCCAGATGTCAGAAACTAAGATACAGTTATCTTCAGGGTATTACTAACCATATCAGTTATAGCCATTTGACATTCTTGAGTCCTGGTTTGTTTTCCCATAGCCTGATTTTTCCAGTTGGAGACAAATGTCTACCCCTTGGCTAGAGGAGTGCAGGAGCCTCGATGAGCAAGCCCCCCAGTGTGGCATGCATGCAATGAGGGAAAGGAAGACCCCAAAAGGGAAATGAGAAAGCGAGGCAGACGAGAAACAAGAAAGTCCTTACATTGCCCTTATTAGGATGTGATCTCCCTGGAAACAGAATTCCTGACTTTCTCTTCTGTATTTCTGCTGCTCTACCTGGCAAAATGCTGCAGTCAACCAATCCATGATTTTATTCTTCAGCCAGGAGCTGGAATTTGTTTTCTCCTCTTTGTTTTGATTTGTGTCTTTGTCATTTGTATCCTCATGGAATGAGTGGATCTTGAAGTCAGAGAGATCAGGAATGGAATTCCAGCTTCACTACCCCTCTCTCTGTAGCTTTGGTCAAGATACTTTACTCTCTATTTTTATGCCTCAGTTTTCCTATCTGCAAAATATGGAGACTGAAACCAATCCCATGAGGTTGCTAAACAAGTGAAATACAGTGCATGTAAAGCACTTTACAAGTGCCTAGCACATAGTAGTCACTCCAAAATCAATGGTCTATTATTATTTTTATGTGGGAATTTTAAGCAACAGAAACACAATGAATAACTGCCTGCCTGCTGAGTCGTTTAAGTCATGTCTACTCTTTGTGACCCTATAGGGTATAGCCTGCCAGGCTCCTCTGTCCACAGGATNTCTATTATTATTTTTATGTGGGAATTTTAAGCAACAGAAACACAATGAATAACTGCCTGCCTGCTGAGTCGTTTAAGTCATGTCTACTCTTTGTGACCCTATAGGGTGTAGCCCGCCAGGCTCCTCTGTCCACAGGATTCTCCAAGCAAGAATACCGGCGTGGATTGCCATGCCCTTCTCCTGGGGATCTTCCTGACCCAGGGATCGTCGAACTTGCACCTCCTGCAGCTCCTGCGTTGCAGGCAGATTCTTTACCGCTGGGCCACCGGGGAAGTCCAGTGAATAACTCCTTACATCCAATTCCCTAATAATTGCTGTTGGAGTCCTACAGATTGTAGCTTTGATATCTGAGGAGAGAGAAAAGTTCTAATCTTTCTAGTTCATCCTAAAAATAGTTAGCTCTTCTCTGTGCATTCTGTCAGCTCAGCAAGTCCCATCTAGGGAACTGGGAGATTGTGTAAGGCAATCTTTCTAAACCGGGGTCAAATGTTCTTCTTTACCCGAGAGTAACTCACAGAAGATGCACAGGATGATAAAGGGTCTGTCCAGTAGTTGGGGGTGAGGGGGAAGAAATGTATGTAGGGGAGGGGGTCATCCCACCTAGGCTGGAGTCTAATATCTAGAGCCTCAAGGATGAAAGGCAACTGAATCCTAGAAAGAATATTTTTCTCATGTTTATTCATTCAGCTATTCAAGTCGTCTGACAGACTTTTACTGAAAGCTACCAGCTCAGAAACTGGTAAATGCAGAAGATACAGAAGTGATTGTGTACCCACCCAGAGAGATCTCATGGTCAAGCTATTTATTGAAATCTTTAAGCATTCAATAAAAGTAACAGTAACAACAATAACAGAAATTAAAATTTATGGAGCACTTATTAGGTGCTAAATAAAATAGTTCTAAAACTTTACTTGCATCATTCACTCAATTCTTATCTTAACCTCGTGAGATAAGGACTTTCTCCTCATCTGCCAATGAAAACATTAAGGTCCCCAGAGATTCAATAACCTATCTGGGCTCTTCAGAAACTGTCTTATCTGGAAAGCTTTCAATTGTTGCCCTCAATTCAGGGAGCTTTTAATATAGAGGACTCAGTCGTTGTCATAGAAACTGCAAAGAACATAGCTCTAGTCCACTTTGTGGTTGGTAAACTAATGATGCCCTCTCTGGACTTTCTCAAGTTCTCTGGGCTCAGGCCATTCCCTCCCCCGAGAAGGTCTTCCCCACCACTGTCTCTGTTTAGCTACACTCTGCTCACCTTTCAAACCTCAAGCCTTCTGCCGCCTCTATCAAGAAAGTGTTCCAGAATGCATCCACTGTACCACCTAGGTTTGATCTCTCACACCCCTGTGTTTGTCCAACTCCACTGGCACTTTTCTTCTGCCAAAACTTATGGTCAACTGAGTATCTGGCTTATGTGTCTATTAAATGAGTTTTCCTCCAAAGCAGAGAGCTTATTTAGTCAATTGTCTTATCTCCAGGGTCTGGCATTCATGCGTGGGTTAACGGGCACTAAATCCATATGACCGGCTCATAGCAAGCCCACCTAGGTGTTGGCAACCATTTACCCTTTAAATGTGGAAATGGACAAAATGAGACAACACGAAAAGACACCCTTGCTTCCCTGAGTTAAAGCATGAGGGAGAGCATCAGCAGATACTGCAAGCAAGAATAGCCAGCAGGTTGGACAACCAAGATTTTCTAAGATTTAACAGTTCGACTGCCCTCCAATTTAATCAACTCTGCCCTCTCAAGCAAGCTGCTAGATTCCCCAGCTGCCACCCAGAGTAGATGAAAAGCAGAAGTCATATTATTATTTTGTGCAACTTTGGGGGAAAACCACAGCTTCTACTCCTTTGACTTCCACGCCCTGAGCTTCATTTCCCTGCTCATCCAACTTTTTCCTTCCGCACAAGAAAATCCAAAGGTGTCTCGCTTTAAGAACCTGTGCCATGAAAATCCAGCTTTACCAAGAGTGGAAATCAGTTAGGAACAAGGATCTACTCTACAAGAAATCATTTATTAAAAAAAAAAAAAAAAAAAACCAACAGATTCTTTAAGTGGCAAATTTCTGATGTGCACTGAAAGTAAACTTTTATTTTCAGAAACTCAATA